>OY288249.1:71281902-71881902 GCA_958450325.1 Agrostemma githago
CTCCAGGTCTTCAGTTAGATGTCGGCTGTTCTATGATGTCCTGTTGAAGGCCCAAAGGTTTGATTGGATAGCAGAGCACGAGAAGGCGTTCAGCGACCTGAAGCACTACCTCAGTACTCCACCTCTGCTGTCAAAACCAGAACCTGGAGAACCACTCTTCCTGTATTTATCAGTAACCGAGGTAGCAGTCAGCGCGGTATTAGTACGTGAGCACGAAGGAGCACAATGCCCAGTATATTATGTTAGTAAGTCTCTGCTTCCTGCAGAGACCAGGTACACATCCCTTGAGAAACTCGTACTTGCACTTGTTACGGCATCTTATAAACTTCGACCTTATTTTGAATCACATGCTATTTCCGTAATAACAAATTATCCACTAAAAACTATTATGAGAAAACCTGAGTTATCAGGGAGAATGACCAAGTGGTCTATACACTTGAGCGGCTTCGACCTGAAATTTGTCCCCAGAACAGCGATAAAATCCCAGGCGTTAGCAGACTTCGTATCCGACTTCAGCCCAGCACTGCAGACACAAGCAGAGAAAGACATCCTCCTCCTTGAGGAGGACAAAGGCGAACAGGTGTGGAAGCTAAATGTAGATGGCGCCTCCAACATGCGAGGATCTGGAGCAGGATTAGTTCTGAAGTCTCCTCAGGGGATCTCATAGTCCAAGCAGTACGGTGCGAGTTCCGAACAACAAACAACGAGGCAGAATATGAAGCTCTAATCTTGGGTCTCCAGCTGGCTCTAGACCTCAAAATCAAGCGCCTAGAGGCTTACAGCGATTCCCAGCTAATAGTCAATCACATGAATGGCTTGTATGCAGCTAAGGACTCCAAGATGGTGTCTTACCTTGAAGTGGCAAAGGAGCTCTCCCTCAGGTTCGTAGCCTTCTCAATCAACCAAGTCCCTAGGGACCAGAACGTGGAAGCAGACGCCCTAGCCACCCTGGGGGCAACCTTCAAACCAGGCGTAATTTCCACCATACCCATTGTCCATGTACTGGAGCCAGCAGTTTGGACAGGCACACAGGAACACCAGATGCTGAGGCAGGAGGACAATTCACCAGACCAGGGACTGCAGTGGCTGCAGGAGGCAGGAGTCTGCAGCACCTCAGCAGAACAAGAAAGAATCCCAGAATGGAGAAAACCCTACCAAGAATGGCTGCAAAACGATATCCTGCCAGCAGACAAGAAGGAAGCCCGGAGTTTTAGAATGAAAGCGTCCAGGTACACCCTCATTGATGGTGTCATGTTCAAAAGATCATCCGCTGGACCATACTTGAGGTGCCTAAGTCAGCAGGAGGCAGAGGTGATTTTGCATGACCTCCACAGTGGTGAGTGTGGAAATCATGCAGGGGGCAAGAGTCTATCCAACAAAGCGCTCCGCCAAGGTTACTATTGGCCGACAATGCGCAAAGACGCCAGAGAGTATGTTAAGAAATGTGACGCCTGCCAGAGACATGCACCGGTCGACCACCAGCCAGCAGAGCCGTTGCACCCAGTAATTTCTCCTTGGCCCCTCATGAAATGGGGGATGGATATTGTTGGCAAGCTACCGAGAGCCCCAGGAAACAAGGTTTTTATGTTGGCCATGACTGACTACTTCTCCAAGTGGATAGAAGCAGAAGCATTCCCTCAGGTGACTGAGAAGCAGGTTATATCCTTCATAAAACGTAACATTATCTGCAGGTTTGGCATTCCTTCAGAGATCATCTGCGACAACGGATCCCAGTTCATTGGCAACAAGATGGAGGCCTACTGCGCCAGGTGGAACATCACACTAAGCAAGTCTACCCCCAGAAACCCTCAGTCTAATGGTCAGGCGGAGTCTAGCAACAAAATTGTGATAGACAACCTGAAGAGAAGGCTGGAGGAGGCAGGGGGCAGATGGGCAGAAGAACTCCCCTTGGTGCTGTGGTCTGACAGAACTACACCCAAGGTGGCTACAGGACAAACACCTTTCAGTTTGGTCTTTGGTGCTGAGGCGGTCATCCCTTCAGAGGTGAGAGTGCCTACTCATAGATACGGATGCATAACCGAAGATAGGAACCAGGTAGAGATGGCAAGCAGCTTGGATACTATAGATGAGCTCAGAACCGATGCTCAAATAAGGATGGCCTCCTACAGACAAACAGTCGTCAGAAGTTACAACAAGAATGTCAGAGTCAGAATCCTGCAGGAAGGAGACCTAGTCCTCAGAAAAGTCTTCCAGAACACCAGGAACCAACGAGCAGGAAAGTTCACTTACAATTGGGAAGGACCCTATCAAATAGAGAAAGTAGTTGGGAACGGAGCCTACCGACTTATGACCATGGAGGGGGAGATCATCCAAAAGCCATGGAACATCGTACACCTAAAGAAATACTTCTTCTGAGTGGGCCACAGCCGCCAGCAATCTGGGCCACCGCCGCCAGAAACATGGGCTACAGCCGCCAGAAACGTGGCATCTATTCTGCCAGGTGCACCTCCACCAGAACCCAGGTTTAATCTTTTCAAACCTCGCAAACACGTATTTAAATTTTCCTATCATTCTTCTGTTTTCTTTTTTTTTCTTTTAGCAAAATTCAAATTTTTTCCCGCATATTTAAATCAGATAAAATTTTGTTTTCCTTTTTACGTGTGTCGTCAAAATTCAATTTTCTTTGACATTAAGGTTTGATTTTTTTATTGCGTACATTTTCGAAATATAATTTTCTCTCTCCAAATATTTTCGAAATTTGAATTTTTGCTTCCACATATGTCCTCAAATATTGTGGTCCCTATCTTTGCCAAATTTTTATCAGTTTTCTCAAACTGAGTGCTGGTGACTAATCTGGTGGAGTGTACAATTTCTACAGAGGGCGTGCGTCTGTGACTAAGTGCCTACAACCGGGACATTACAGTCTCCTGCGCCACTTAGCACCCACGCAAAGCGTGGCACCTCCGACTGAGTGGGCGAACTAAACCCCAGGCCACCACTATATCAAAGGTCGACCATACAAACATAAGGCATGCATACAACAGAAGGTAGTTAGACAAAACTACAACAAACGATTACAATCAAACGCAAACAACCATGATCAAAAGCAAACGATTACGATCTTCTGTTAAGGCACGAAGTGCCACAAAGTACTAACACACTTCGCTCCCCTGAGCACAGGCGAAGTCACTACAGAATTTTTTGCAAACACTAACAAATCGGAAGTTCATGCCATTGATGCGTGCCGTTCCTATTCGATTTTTCACCTATTTTGGCACGCATTTCCGTGTCGTTTTATTATTTTTAGGAGTCGGATTACGTTATTTTCTCCCATATATGCTACTCGGGTATTCTTTTGTTGTTCTGCAGATAATCGAGACCGAGTAGTTAAAAGAGCTAAAAATTGCATCAAAAATCTTAAAGCTCTGAAACCGATTCGTTGTAGATCAAGAAGAAGGAAGCAAGTTTATAGACTAGACTGTGAGTCTATAGACTGAGAAGAAGAAGGAATAAAGCTGTAGACTAAAGCACAAGTCTATAGACTGGGAAACAAGTCTATAGACTGAGGAGAAGTCCGTTGGAAGCCTAGATTGAACTCAGTCCGCAGACTTGGATCTCAAGTCTACCATCCTAAAATCCAAGTCTGCAGGATAGGATACCACTCCAAGACTAATTCAGTTGACGTTACCCACTACTCCCCCCTATTACGCTCAATGGGATTGAAGATAGCAGGAAAGGGAGGACAGTTATGGAGGACTTAAGCAGTTTAAATACAGCTTTAATTTTATGATCTGATCTATCTTTTTCATTAACATATCTTCTGCTGAAATCTTCTATCTTTCATTCAATCATTCACACCTGTAAATAGTTAGTTTTAGTTTATTCCTAATTAATTTTCTCAGAATTCCATCATTCAGTCAAGATTATTCGGTCTTTATTTTTCCTTCTTTATTTTCCGTCTTATTCTACTATATTCCAATTTTGGTAATCTTTCTCTTCTTCCCTAATCTCCCTCCGTCTCAATTAGTGTAACTTTTATTTTCTTTATTAGTCTTCTGTAATTATTATTCTTACTGTATCTTATTCTGCTTCTTTTCTTCCTGCTTTTAGTTTTATTTACTTACTCCTTCATCATGTTTTATTTTGTTAGAATTACTGTAAATATGTTTAGCTAATCTTCCATCACTAGAGTTTAGGTGAACTGCAAATTGAACCGAGTTTTTATGTGATGACTAAGTAATCGACTTTTACGAGTTAAATCGCTCTTGCAACATTATAACGACGAATAATTAATTATAGGCCGTAATTGATTGTTTGTATCATGTAAATCCCGACCTAAGACCGAAAGCCTGGAACGGATTAGACTCGTTGTAATCGATAGAATTCCCTAATAAGTAGCGAGAGCCCGTTAGGTGACTTCTAGGATGACTAGTGATCCGAGAGGACCGTGTCGATATCCTTTAACTCGTCTTAACTGATTATTTGGAAATCGTATGTATGCTTGTTTTAATTCGTGGTGATCCGAAGACTCTGGTGCTTTTCTTATTTTGATTAATTCATTATTTTTATTATTTAGATTTTATTAGACCGTCAGCTCACCAAACCATAAAATCGTGACCCGATAATTTAATTGACTAACTTATAATTTTCAACCTGCCTCCCTGTGGAATCGACTCTGCTTACCGCTAGCTACCCGTTAGTAGTAATCTAGGATTATTTTGATTACGGTGACGCGACTAACCCGTGTCAATTTTGATGCCATGCAGGATTCACAAGCCGAAAACAAAGGAGGAGTAACATCACTCCAGCAGAACTTGGTCCACAGCCTGGACATTCTCCTCTGGTGGAGGCGGAACTGTAGCAGATTCCCCTGCAGAAACCTGGGTCTCTGATGAACAACAACAGAATCTCCCCCAGGGTCATCAACGACATCCTGCTAGTCCACGCTCTCTTGCCCATCAGCCTCCTGATCAGCAATGAGGAGTCAGCTGACTCCATCAGATCCTCCGCCTCCACATCAGAAAGAGCATCCAGGTCAGGCGCCACAGGAAATTCCTCATCCAGTCACTTCTTCTCTACAACCAGATTCCTCCGCCAACAATCTGCAAACCAAGTCCAACTCCTTCAGAGAACTTCTTCTAGCACAGACCTGAGACCAGGAAGTAGCATATGACCCAGGAAAGTCATATCCTCTGCAGACTTACCAAAGCCTTCAGGAAATTTGAGCACCACTTCAGCAGAAACCTCGTCAACGGATCTGGGGGCAAAATAAGAGGTAGACTTAGAAAGGTCAGCCACCAGAGGTCCAGTTTCTGCAGGTGCAATT
The DNA here is from genome assembly GCA_958450325.1 of Agrostemma githago. Classification (NCBI taxonomy): domain Eukaryota; kingdom Viridiplantae; phylum Streptophyta; class Magnoliopsida; order Caryophyllales; family Caryophyllaceae; genus Agrostemma; species Agrostemma githago. Next base: position 71,287,190 of record OY288249.1, read on the forward strand.
TCTGAGAGAGAGGGAACGGATTACGCCTTCTCCTAGAACCAGCAAGCTAAGGCCAGCAGAAGCAGAGCCGACTGCCTACAATGGAGGCAAACGGAAATTCCCGCCTAAGATGAGCTTAGTCGGAAATTTGGGGGCATTTGTTCGGGCAAAAATTTGCTCCATCAAGAATGCAACGTGGCACGCTATGAATGGACGGACAAAGGTCAAAAGGACAAAAGTCAAAGTCGGAAAGTCAAGGGACGACAGTAAAAAACCGAGGGTCAAAACCAAGTCAGAGACCGAGAATCAAAGGCTAACACTACTAAAAACAGCGGAAATAGCGTCGGATAGGTTGCGTCGGATTTTCAATCCGACGCAACTAGCGCAACTGTGTCGTATTGCGTCGGCTAATCCGATGCAATTACATTGCGTGGGACTAGCCGACGCTATCCGACTCCATAATACAGGCGCCAATGATTTTGGGTTGGCGCCACTATGTTGAAGGTTTTGCGTGGGATTAGCCGACGCAATCAGACGCAATATTACAATTTGCGTCGGCTATTCCGATGCAGCCTGCGTCAAAATAAAAAAATTTAGTCAACAGAATTAATAGCTTTGCATCGGATTAGCCGACGCAACATTTAATATTGCGTCTGATTGCGTCGGTTACTCCGATGCAGAGTGTGTCAAAATTTTAAAAATTTAGTCAACAGAATTAATTGTGTTGCATCGGATTAGCCGACGCAACTTTTAAAATTGCGTCTGATTGCGTCGGCTATTCCGATGCAGCCTGCGTCAAAATAAAAAAATTTAGTCAACAGAATTAATAGCTTTGCATCGGATTAGCCGACGCAACATTTAATATTGCGTCTGATTGCGTCGGCTACTCCGATGCAGAGTGTGTCAAAATTTTAAAAATTTAGTCAACAGAATTAATTGCGTTGCATCGGATTAGCCGACGCAACTTTTAAAATTGCGTCTGATTGCGTCGGCTATTCCGATGCAGCCTGCGTCAAAGTAAAAAAATTTAGTCAACAGAATTAATAGCTTTGCATCGGATTAGCCGACGCAACTTTTAATATTGCGTCTGATTGCGTCGACTAATCCGATGCAGAGTGTGTAAAAATTTTAAAATTTAAGTCAACAGAATTAATTGCGTTGCATCGGATTAGCCGACGCAAAGTTGAAAATTGCGTCTGATTGCGTCGGCTAATCCGATGCAGTATGTGTTAAAATAAAAAAAAACCATAATTAGGTGTGTTGCATCGGATTAGCCGACGCAAAGTTGAAAATTGCGTCTGATTGCGTCGGCTAATCCGATGCAGTATGTGTTAAAATAAAAAAAAACCCGATAATTAGGTGCGTTGCATCGGATTAGCCGACGCAAATCTGAATATTGCGTCTACTTGCGTCGGCTAATCCCACGCAATGTATGTTAAAATAAAAAAAAAACGCGACAAACAGACACAACAATAACCAAACCCTCGTATCTCTCTCTAAAAATACCCAATCCCCAACCCCGAACCCGTACTCCGGCGACCCTTTACCCACCTCCGGCGGCCTTACTCCGGCGACGTTACTCCGGCGACCTAACCCCGGCGACCAACACAACACCAAGATCCGGCGACCACGAAGGTTAAATCGACCCCAACAACCAAACCCTAGGTCTCCCTCCTACCCATTTCCGGCGACCTCCTCCGCCCTACCGTTTTCCGGCGACCTCCTCCTCTTCCGGCAACTCCAGAAACCCCACTAACCCTACCCTTTCCGGCACACCCAAACCCGGCCCCTAAAAAACCCGGCGACCCGAAACCCCAGGCGACCCGAAACCCCCGGCGACCCGAAACCCGAAACCCGAAACCCGAAAACCCTAACCCGACCCCCAAATCTCAGGTATGGTGATTACTGTTTATGTGTTTTGATTAGTTTAATTTTTACTTAATTAGTTCAATTAGTTTACTGTTAAATGTTAGTTTACTGTTTCATTTCAATTTTTACTCAATTAGTTTAGGGTGATTTTGTTAATTTTTACTTAATTAGTTTAATTTTTACTCAATTTGTTTAGGGTGATTATGTTAATTAGGTTAGTTAGGGTGATTATTACTGTTTACTGTTTAATTTTTTGCTCAATTAGTTTAATTTTGATTGTAGGGTGATTATGTTAATTAGGTTAGTTAGTTTACTAATTAGGTTAATTAGGTTAATTAGTATATTAATTAGGTTAATTAGTATGTGAATAAGGTTAATTAGTATGTGAATTAGACTAGATATCGTTTTATTGTTAGACGGTAATTGTAGTTTGTGAATTAGGTTACTTAGTATGTTAATTAGGTATTAGTGATTAGTAGATGGTAGTAGTATTAGTAGTGGATTAATTAGTAGTGCTAGTAGTAGAATTACTAATCTACTACTAGTATTACATTAAAATACTTCATTACTACTACTAATGCTATTACTAATATTACTAATACTAATAACCTACTACTAATACTATGTAATATTAATACTTCTACTAATCTAGTACAACAAATCTACTAACACTACTACTACTAATCTAGCTAATACTTTACTAATTTACTAATTTACTACTTGTACTTTTTCTACTACTACTAATATTCTACTACCACTACTACGAATTTCCTACTTCTACTTTTACTACTACTAGTACTAATTTTCCACTACTACTACTAATTTTCTACTACTACTACTAACTTACTACTTGTACTTTTACTTCTACTACTAATTTTGCACTACTACTATACTACTACTACTAATTTTCTACTACTACTACTACTACTAATTTACTACTTGTACTTTTACTACTACTACTACTAATCTATTACTAATACTAATTTTCTACTACTACTACTACTACTAATTTCCTTCTACTACTACTACTACTAATTTTCTACTAATACTACTACTAATTTTCTACTTCTACTTTTAATACTACCACTACTACTAATTTTCTACTACTACTACTACTAATTTTCTACTACTACTACTACTAATTTTCCACTAATACTACTACCAATTTTTATACTACTACTAATTTTCTACTACTACTACTACTACTACTAATTTACTACTTGTACTTTTACTACTACTACTAATCTATTACTACTACTAATTTTCTACTACTACTACTACTAATTTACTACTTGTACTTTTACTACTACTACTACTAATCTATTACTAATACTAATTTTCTACTACTACTACTACTACTACTACTAATTTTCTTCTACTACTACTACTAATTTTCTACTAATACTACTACTAATTTTCTACTTCTACTTTTAATACTACCACTACTACTAATTTTCTACTACTACTACTACTACTAATTTTCTTCCCTCAATGTTCTTCGATTGCATATGTGGAGTTTTCATATATTCCACATTGTGCTTTTGGGGAACTGAGGCGAATTGCTGCCGAATTTTTCTCTTATCGACATTACACAATTTTACGTTTACCAGTGACATGAAACGCACAAGAATGGGTTTAGGTTGGAGTGATAAGGTCCCCGGTGATGAATCGTTTTTAAATTGATGGTTGTGAGAGTTCCAACTTATGGTGAAATTCGCGAAATTTTCTTCAAATTCCATGTTGTTGACTTCTTTCCCCACGCCAATTTGTTCATGTGCACATACCCTAATCATTCATAGTTCAATCCATATAGAATGAATAGAGTAGAACGAAGTTGGATGTACGAGAGACTGGCCGACAATAAGCGACCGAAAATAGAATTTAGAGACGGTGTGGAGGAGTTCATCAAGTTTTCCTTAGATAATAACCCCCACTACACCAGCGAGCAGCTTAGGTGCCCATGTAGAAAATGTCAAAACCGTGCCTTAAAACATGAAGTAGATGTCAAACAGCATCTATACACGCACGGTTTTGTTGAGAACTACTACGTGTGGACGTATCATGGTGAAAATGAAAGTACTCGCCTGCAAGAACCTGTTCGCGAAAATCCGTACCGGGACTTCGTAGAGGACGCACTGCGTACAACTGTTGAAGACATCATGGAGGAGGAACGTAACCCAGACAACTTAAGCGACGAAGAAGTACAACATGAACCTAACCCCCAAGTCCTTTCCTTTTTCGAAATGCTAAAAAATGCTGAACTCCCAGTTTTCAGCGGGTGCGATATGAGTCTGTTGCAAGTCGCTTCAAGGATGCTGACTTTGAAGTGCGAAAGCAACATGGCCTTAAGACATTTAGACGGTTGGATCCAATTGCTAATTGACCTTCTACGAGGCACTAAGGAGAATGTCATGGCAAACAATTTCTACGAGGTTAAAAAATTGTTGAAGGGCCTCCAACTCCCCCATGAAAAGATAGACTCGTGTCCGAATGGATGCATGCTGTTCTGGAAGGGAGATTCGGACCTCGACGCGTGTAGGAAATGTGGATCCGGGAGGTACATGAGTCGAACAAAAAATACTAGGGGGAAGAGAGTACCAACTAAGGTCTTGACTTACTTTCCACTTTGTCCGAGGCTGCAAAGACTGTATGCGACAAAGAAAATTGCGGGCGAGATGAGTTGGCACCACAGTAACTCCAAAATCAGAGTTAGTGGTATGATGACACACCCTAGCGATGGTGAAGCTTGGAAGACATTTGATATCAAACATCCCGACTTCGCGAAAGAGCCGCGCAACGTACGTTTGGGTTTGTGCACAGATGGTTTCTCACCCTACGGGCAGTTCGGCAAGTCGTACTCATGTTGGCCGGTTATTTTGACACCGTACAACCTACCGCCGTGGTTATGCAATAAGAGACAATTTATGCTCCTGTCACTTATTGTTCCTGGCCCTAAGAACCCGAAAGCCAATATGGACGTGTATCTCCAACCACTTGTTGAAGAGTTAAAAAGTTTGTGGGATAATGGGATTTACACGTACGATGTGTCGAGGAAAACTAGTTTCAATTTACGAGCTGCACTAATGTGGACCATCAACGACTTCCCAGCTTACGGGATGTTGTCTGGTTGGAGTACAACGGGTTACCGTGCTTGTCCTTACTGTCAAGCGAAGGATCAAAAATTATTTTGGCTTAAAAATAGCGGAAAGGTATCTTGGTTTGACTGTCACAGACAATTTTTACCTTCCGACCATCCATTTAGGCATAACTGTAAGAGTTTCCTGAAGAAACAACCCAATGAAACTAGGATCGCATGTAAACGGTTAACAGGCGATGAGATATGGACAGATGTGCAGAAGTACCCTACAATAGTACACGCTACCCACCAACAGTTGAAAAAATTGAAGGACAAGAAGGAAGGTTGGTGGAAGCAGAGCATATTCTGGGAACTTCCATACTGGCACACTCTGCTTATCAGACACAACCTTGATGTTATGCATATCGAGAAGAATTTCTTTGAGCAGATTATCAACACCGTGATGGATGTACCGAACAAGACAGCCTTCGGACCAAAAGGCAAAGCAGATTTCAAGGAACTGTGTCTTGGGCGACCCAAATCGTCGTCCTTTGTTATGGACAAAAATGATAGGAAGGCTTTGTGCGATTGGGTGAGTGGTTTGAAGTTTCCGGATGGTTACGCATCCGACTTATCCCGGTGTGTGGACCAGTCCAAGTTAATTCTGCATGGCATGAAAAGCCACGACTGTCACGTGTTTATGTCGCGCTTGATGCCAGTAGCTTTGAAGCAGCTGCTGCCAATGAACACGTGGAATGCATTGACAGAGATCAGTCAGTTCTTCCGAGATTTGTGTTCCACTATGGTGTCAGTCGACTCCATGAATCGACTTGAGAACAGTATTCCCGAGATCCTTTGCAAGTTGGAGAAAATATTCCCTCCGTCATTCTTCAACTCGATGGAGCATCTCCCACTTCATTTGCCGTATGAGGCAAGGGTTGGCGGTCCTGTTCAGTACAGGTGGATGTACCCATTCGAAAGGTAACGTCCTCAACTCTCCTGGGTGTGACTTCCCGTGCATTGATTACCAATTAAGTCTTACATGAGAGCTAATATTTTAATTTGCAGGTTCTTAAACCATCTGAAAAAAAAAATGGTAACAAAGCACGTGTTGAGGGTTCAATATGCAACGCGTATTTGTTAGAGGAGACATCAAACTTCTGCTCCTTCTACTTCGAAGAGCACGTTGACACAAAAGCCAAAGACCTAGACGTGGGTACGCATCAGACTGAAGACCACCAAATAGAGGTGGAACCCTTTCAGTCTGATGTTGGAAGTACCACTGGAAAATGTAAGGAGAGGTGGTTGACCGATGTTGAGTACAAGCAGGCACACTCCTACGTTCTGAAAAACTGTGGCCCTGTAATCAGACCGTACGAGGAGTAAGTAACTCACGTACAACATACCCTCCTCATAATTGGTAGTATGTGTGATTAAGTACAACTGCTGACCATTTCAGGAAATTCGAGGCTTTCATTATGGCAGAACATGCGGGAGTGACAACATCCGAAGATGTTTGGGTGGCATATGAGTCACTGTTTCCCTCATGGCTACGTACTCAAGTATGTTGAAATGCTATTTGCTTGATCATTATTCATTGTGTATGTGTTTGGTACAAAATTTAATTGCATTGTTTTTCGACGAATTTAATGTTGACAATAGCCTGAAGCGCTGGAGGATCCCATTGTAAGACCTCTAGTCACTGGGCCGTCTTCACGAGTCAGAACTTGGAGGCGATATACAATTAACGGGTACAAGTTCCGGGCGTTTGTCGAGGGTGTTGATGTTCCAAAACTGACCAAAAGTAACGGCGTATGTGTGTTGTCCACCGAAGGGTCAGATTACTATGGAACACTAATCGAGGTGATCGAGTTAGACTACTACGACAGCCACAAAAACTGCAAGGCCATACTGTTCAAATGTGATTGGATCGACAACTCCCCGCACGGAGTCACTGTTCATGAGAACTACAATCTTGTGGATGTCGACCTGACGAGAAAACTGCGAGGGCAGAACCCTTTTGTGTTGGCGTATCAAGTCGATCAAGTCTGCTATGCACCTTACCCAAAGGGAAAAAAGAGTACGAATTGGTCTGCGGTTTTCAAAATCAAGGCAAGATCACAAGTTGATAATCCTATCATCGACGATGATGTCTACCAAGAGAGTGTGGTTGGTAATAATCAGCCGACGTCATCAACTCTGCTCGAAGACACTGACGTCAATGAAGAAGAATATGTAGTTGAAGTTGCTGGTGCTGTAGGGGAGGACGACGAGTTTGCCGACTGGATTGTTCCTGAGGGAGAGGGTGATGAGGATGACGACTTGAGTATCGACGATGAAGATGATGGTGATGAGGTGAATACTGACTGGGACGATGATGATGAAGACGGGGACGAGGGGTTCATTGAACCGCACACTGACGCGGACAGTGACAGTGACGATAATTAGCAATTATATAGTTGTTTGTATCTTATTCGCATAAGTTGTAATGTATTTATTTGTAATTGAATACAATTTCGGTACTTAATGAAATTCCTGCTTTACCCTAAACGAACTGACTCTACAGTTTAACTTTGCGCAAACATCTTTTGTAGACGTGATTATGGCAGGTACCAGTGAGATGCTGACGGGGGCCACCAGCCATGGTGACCATATGGAGGAGGACACACCTAGGACTCCTGTCATCCTGGGTGTGGACGCTGTCCAGGAAGTCGGGGCGACGGTCTACGTTGCCACGCCTGGGAAAGCGTACCTATCACGGCAGAAAGTGCCTTCTGCTACTTGGTGAGTTTTAGTTGTTGTAACCAGTTCTTTTCTAAATTTTCACTCATTTATTTGCTTCACATTATCATGCTTGACTTGTGTAGGTGGGACGACAAGAAGTACTCAGAGTATATGCGGGATTCCGTAGTGATGACGTATGCGTCCACCCCTGGCGCCTACCGTAGCTGGACGGAGGCGCCCCCGGAAGCTCGGGAAGCGATGTATATGCACTTCGCGGTAATTACCTCGTCTTTGTTTCTAAGGTTTTCGTTGCACGATTTATACATTCAATTGTAACTAACGAATCCTTTTTTTGACAAACAGAGAAGAGTGCGTATAGACCTGGGGTACGACCTCAGGTCGGATTATGAGAGTCGGATTAAGAAGAGGATAACCGACTTATTCCAGCGAGCTGTCCCGAGGGTCGAGAAGGCGGAATGGATTCCGATCGAGAAGTGGGAGATATTGAAGAAGAACGCTGCCGACCCAAGCTTCAAGAAGAAATCGGCGATTAAGTCGTCGAACAGGAGAGGTGGGCAGGTGGACGGGGTGGCCAAACCCACGAGCTGCCTTGGAAGTAGGAGTGCAGCAACGGCCTTCGCGCAGTTGGTAAGTGCTTACAACACAAGTAAAAAATTTGAGTATAATTCAATATATATTATTGGTAAATAAATGCTGAAAATTTTAACACTGTTATTTGAAGGGCCCATCTGCAACCCCGGTCCAGCTCTTGGAGAAGACGAAGAAGGGAAAAGACGGCAAGTGGATTGACCCTAGAGGACCGGAGATCGTGGTGAGTAGTAGTAATGTTTTTAAAAAATATATTAGTCATGAAAATTACGATGTGATAGTATGTGTTCCTAAAGTTATAACACTGTTTCATGTTGCTGTTTCAGGAGAGTTACGAGAAAGCGGTGGAGGAGGCACGCGCCTCTGATCAAGCACCCAACACCCTCAAGATCTTCCACGATGTGTCAGGTGGCTACAACTCGAAGAAAAGGTTTTGGGGAATAGGTAACGTGGCGAAAGAGCTCTTTCGCCCATGCTTGAACCGTGGTAAGGAGGTATCTGCGGACACATACCTCCCCACCGCCACCTCGCAGGAACGCACGCTCAACGACCGTATGGAAGATAAATTCGAAAGGCAAGAAGAGCGCCTGAAGACATTGGAGAAGAGGTGCGAAGAGCAGGACCAGTTTATTCAGTTCATGAGGGAACGGTTCGCCATGGGGAACGACGGATGCAGTGGAGGACCACGCATGACCAGGCGCGATGATGACGACAACAACGATGGTCATCCCTTTGGGTCAGAGCAGATTGAGTCCCTTTCGTAGGTAGTTCCGCTCTCTTATGTTACTTGTTTGGATTCTGGTTGCATTGTGTGTATATATTTTACCAACTCCTAGGTAGAATTCTGAACCTAGCACTGGTTGTCTTTGTAATATTTTCATTTTCTATAACAGTATACTACTTTATGTTTGTTTCGTTTTGTGGAGTTTTGTGAAGAAGACATGTACGAGAGCTTTGATTGGAGTTATTGATGGACTTTTGTTTGGGATGTGGTGCTGTTGTTGTATGTTGTAGGAGTGGGTTGGTTAATTGCAGCTTGTTATATTTCGCGCATACGGAGAGCTGAAAACAAAGGAACGGTTTTTTTGTTAATAAGCTTTGCGTGGGATTAGCCGACGCAAAGTCAAACATTCTGTTGACTTTGCGTCGGCTAATCCCACGCAGAGCCTCTTAGTCAGCTCTCAGTCAACGGTTTTGCGTGGGATTAGCCGACGCAACGTCAGCCGATTGTTTGACTTTGCGTCGGCTAATCCCACGCAAAACCGTTGACTGAGAGCTGACTAAGAGGCTCTGCGTGGGATTAGCCGACGCAAAGTCAAACAATCGGCTGACGTTGCGTCGGCTAATCCCACGCAAAACCGTTGACTGAGAACTGACTAAGAGGCTCTGCGTGGGATTAGCCGACGCAAAGTCAACAGAATGTTTGACTTTGCGTCGGCTAATCCCACGCAAAGTCCATTGACAGGGTGTTGACCTCCATTCCTTCGTGTCGTAATAGCCGACGCAAAGCCGACGCAAAATGCATGCGTCGGATTAGCCGATGCAAATTAAAAAATTTGCGTCAAATTATAACGGCGGTCCATTGCGTCGGTTAATCCCACGCAAACTACGATTTGCGTCGGATTTTGTTCATTTGCGTCGGATTTTTCCGACGCAATTCGGGCTCGTTTTTTGTAGTGTAAAACCGGGATTACTGGGCCGTTCTTGAACCCGGAAAATCAAAAGACAAATGGACTGCGGAAAGGTACATCAGAAGAAGAGATGAGCCGGATCAAGGGAAGACAATAACCCAACCCAACATGTATAGTAACCTACCCCCACTCCAACCAGGAATAAAAACAAGGAAGAAGTCAAAATCAACTCCAAAAACCAAAAGGATAAGGAGGAGAAGCTGTAACTACTATGGGAGTTAAGGCAAAGATTCACTATTAATGAGAAATCAATCATAACAGCCAGAAAACGGTAGTGAATTGGGCATTAAGAGGCAATAAAGGAGAATGAATGATGGAGATTCTCCATTGATAATGGAGATAACGAGTGCCAGCAGTATAAAAGAGAGGGAGAAGGACATTCAAAGGCATCCAAGACCAGCACACTCATACATAATCTAGCATATTCACAATACTGTCCAATTACTCATACTTGTATGCTCTTTATCATTCTTCTCTCATTCTTAGTGAAGCTTTGGTGGGATTCCGACTCCCCCCGCGGTTTTTCCCACATCGGGTTTCCGCGTCACCAAACTTTTGTGTGTTGTTATTTTCCTTCGTTGCTCCTCGTTTTCTATTTTTACTTCGATTTCACCAACCCGTGGTTATAGGACGATCGCTTTAACCCGCAACCGATATTAAGAAATTCCGGTAGATTTTTTACCAAAACAGTGCTAAATAAGAAGTTTCATATTGCTTAAGGAGCTTCTTAACTATGGTTTCCTAAAATAAGGAGCTCCTTATATGGAGTTGGTTTCTAAAACAAATAACCAACTTCATACGTTAGTGATTTGTGAATAATTGAATAAAATAATGAATAAAAGAACAATGAGCCTCACTAAAAAACTGTCATGAAACTTCAACCATTAAGGAGAAAATAAGGAGTTTCATAGGTGATGTAGTAAGTTGATGTGGCTATAAAAAAATATGGTATGAAGCATCTAGCATTGCTATTGCCCTAACATAATAAATTGATGCTGCCAAGTGATAAAAATCCGTTATGATAAAAATCCGTTAGAAAGAAGACCAAGTGATCGATTGATTAGTAGAGTTATTATTGTTGCTACACTGATGCATGATGAATTGATGCTGCTGCCACTACTCACGTATTTGTTGATCGCTCATGATGCTTAATTAAAGATAGATATATAATGATAAGCATAAAGTCCATGCTAATTACCCTCGACGGATCACCTAAACACTACTATCAGTCTATCACAATCTCCTAGTATGATTTCTTCTTCATAGGGGGTTTGTATGTATAATATACCCACACTTACTATTCATGTTTTTTTTTTTGAGCGAAAATATCATTTCATTAATATAAAGTCATACGACATCTACAAAATATATCGAAATTGAACGGATACAATACTATAAAATTTGAGTAAAATAAATTCTCGTTAAAACAAAGATCTCTCACTATGATTTTGAACTCCGCTTCTGCACATCCTCTTTCAATATATTGCTGTTTAATGATACAGCTTTTCACAAGAAGGTCTTCGAATCTTCCACTGTTTTGAAGAGAATCGATTCCATCAAACTTGATAGATTGTAGCCGCCGATCTGACATAATTTAAGAAACCATATAAAGAACGATTGTGGCACTGATCTTCCGCGTCCTCTCTGCTATCATAGACGATTGAACATCTCTCCTAAAAGAAAGAGCGAAACCCATCAATTGATGGGGGCAAAACTCTCCAAAAGGAGGGGACAATTATTAAAACTATAATACTAATACTGTTAAGAATACTAAAATTATATAATTAATTGAAGGTGGGGGGCTTACCACCAATTAATGGTGGAAGCCCCAATTTTTTTATTTTTTGGAGGCTAGGGTTTTTAGGGAGGAGGAAGAAGGAGACTTACTATTCATGTTACTTGGTCATTAATTTGAAGCGATGAAAAAATTAAATAACATTGTCCTAAAATAATTTAAGGGTGACGAACATGAATTATTATCTGAAGTCGTCAAGACGTCACCAAAATAAAATAAAAATAAATAAAATGAAAGATGGACAATACAATAAATAAAAATGAAACCCAAAAAGGTAGCGGCTGCGGGTTCCCTCGTTCATCAAAAAAAAAAAAAAAAAATGTAATCCCAAATTTAAAATTAAGTTGAAAGCGTGAATAATACTCCAAGTTTTTAAAAGGTTACAAACTCCAAGTTGAAGAAAAAAACTTAGCTATGAGAATAATTGTGAAAAATAAAATAAATAAAATTGAGAATAAATAAAAAGAGTACTATACCGTTCAAATTTAGCCGTTCGGATGTCCCCCGGACCATGTTTTATTTTGTCCTAAATTTTTTACCACGTGTCTAGGGTCGGTACAGAAGGTACCCTGTCCAATTTCAAGCTGAATCAATAACAATACGTCGCCTTTCACAATTCACCGATTTTCTAACCACGTTATTTTTTCAAACAATGGGATCCGTATGTTCTCCGTTGATTCTGAAATTTTGTGTGCCCATTTAATATGACCATATTAGCATCTTGTGCGATTTTTTTTTCAGGCCCCAAAATCTTGGAAAAGCGTGTATTATAACCGTTTGGGGGTCCTAATGGACTGGTTTCATTATGTCCTAATTTTTTTGTCACGTGTCTGGGATCGCTATAGAAGTTACCCTGTCCGATATCAGGCCGAAACGAATATAATATAACGCTTTTTCACGATTTATCGGTTTTGTATCAACGTTGGTTTTTCACAAGTCGGGACCCTCGTATGTTTCCGTTGGGTCTGAAATTTTGAGTGTCTGTTTTTCATGACCTTATTAACATCTCATACGATTTTCAGGGATTTTTGTTTCGGACCCCAAAATCTCGAAAAAACTTGTTTTATATATACACATCAAATTTGTCCGTTCGGAGGTCCAACATAGTTGGAATATATAATATCCGTTTGAACCCCAGAATCTTAAAAAAAACGTGACGACGAAAATTAAATATGTGGATCATAGCCGATATAGTCAGAATCCATTAGGCAGGGTGGTTGCTCGGACGAACCATATTTCATAACAGTAAAATATACATATTGATCGTACAATACAAAATACAAGCAAGTACACATTAATCACGAAGACTAATGTTTCACACGTTATCCAATACTACATCAAAGGTAACGGGGAATAGAAATGTTTCACGCAATACAATACAATACGGGATTCAATAAATTTACATTATAAAGAGAAATCTTTCGCATAATACAATACGGTGTACAGTACAATACAATACTGTACAAGGTACAATACTGTACTCCGCGTTAGAGGTAACAAGGTAGAGAAATGTTTGACCCATATACAGTGGAGTATACTCCCTCCGATTACCTGTGTTCTTCCCTATTTCTTTTTTGGGCTGAGTTTGATTTTCTTCCCTCTTTCCATTTAAGGAAAATTTTATCATTTCATTAATTAATATAATATTCCTCTCTCCTACTTTTCCACCACACTTTTTCTTATTTAATTAATATAATATTCCTCTCTCTTACTTTTTCATTCTATTTTTCTCATTTAATTAATATTATATTTCTCTCTCTTACTTTTTCATTCCACCCTTCATATTCTATTAATATAATTACCCCTCCTTATTTTCTTCCCAAAAAAGAAAGGGGAAGAACACAGGTAATCGGAGGGAGTATAATATACGGAGTAGGAGTTTGCACACAAAATAAATAAGGATATTCTTTTAGTGAAAATATGATTGCACATTAGAAGAGCTTCCAAGGAAAATTCATACGTTTTGGGTATCTATTCTTGTGCAGCTTTCATATTAGCTTGCAGACGAAAGTCATCGACCAAGCCTAATATTTTTTCTGAGCACTTAAATTGAAGTGTTGGTGGCAGAACTTGAGGGATTGTCTTAAGTGGGCAATTGTAAATTTCAACTTTTTCAAGCTTAGGTAAGCCTCCTTGTTCCACATTCCAATGTTTCAGATAAAACAAACCATCCAATATCAATTCAGTGAGCTCAGGAAAGCCATTATATGAGCAGTTTATCTCCTTTCCGCGATAGCATATGCGTAAGTGAAGTTCTCGGAGCTTTGGAAGTGTTTCCAAAATAGGCATTGGGTCCTTATCAAGTACACAATACCAAAATCCCAACTCCACCAAATTGCATGGAAACATTTCAATCCTTATCGGGAAACGTGTTGGTGAATACTTATCATCATCGATATGTAAACTGCGCAAGGAACTCGTTCTTGATAGCAACAAGTCGTCTTGTCCCGTCAATAAACCGGCATCAATTAGAAGCTTGAAGTGCTTGATGCTCGGGGATGATAGAAAAGGCACTAAGCTTTGCTTGCTGCGCCTACAGGTTGCTGAAAGCCTTCTGACACCCCTTAATTGTAGCAAACCTGTAACATCAACGTTGTCCAAGTCTACATTGCTTAAGATTTCGAGACGACTCAACTCATCGAGAATCATTAACTCGTCATTCTTAATCTTATACCCTTGGGTACACCCGTGGATATGATCCTGTTCTTGTGACAACATACGTTCTGCAAAGTACAAGAAACACAGAGACTTCAACTCCCATAGCACATTAGGCACCTCAACCACGACCCTGTGCACTCGTAAGTCAAGGATTAGCAAGCATTTGAGGTTCCTTATGGAGTCGGGTAATGCAGTAACCTTTGTTCCCTGCAAACACAAATGCCTCAAGTAGATTAAGTTTCCGATCTCCTTGGGCAAAGCCCCCCTCATCTCAAGTCCGCCTTCAAAGTCTAAGACTCGAAGCAACTTAAACCTTTTGCAAATACTCTTCACCCATTCCCAACCATCTTCCGTCCTATTATTGCTTGAACCCGTTGAGATGAAAATGAGTGATCTAAGGGATGTCTTTATTCCAGACAATAACTCCGTAATACACTCACCGTTTGCTTCATCCACATATATTGTCAGACGACGAGCCTTTTCATTAATGTAAGCTGCTGTTTGTTGTTGCTGATGATTAGTAGATATTATTTGTAGGAAACTTTCTTCTCTTGCCATCTCTAAACACTTATCCCGCATAAGATCATGAAGTCGGCAACTCCGGACACTTCCATCCACGTTCTTCCTATTCACTTGTATCATGGCTCTTTGAATCAAGCCATTTAAGTAATTAGTAGCAGCTTTTTCCAATGATGTATTTTGAGTTGGCGACGACACAATACTGTCTGCTATCCAAAGATTAGTTACTTTATCCACCGTAATCTCAAAATCCTCCGGAAAGTGAGCCATATGAAGGAAACAAGGTTTCATAGCGTATGGCAAATCGTTATAGCTCATTGCTAACACCTCATACACTCCACTGTACGATTCATCATCGTCTCCTTTTAGGTGAGTTTGGAGATTTTCCCACACTGATACCCATTCCTCCAGTGTATTCTTTGATACCAAAACCCCTCCCAATGCAACAATTGCCAAGGGATGGCCATCGCAGCGGCCAAGCATCTTCTGGGCTATCTCCACCATTGAAGAATCTACGCAGGTAGCATTCAAGTTTTAGTAACTGCAAAATATTACTCCTCTCCTATCCAATCCATGCTACCCAAGTAAAGCTTAGATCGGATGAGACTACTATGAGAGATAGTATATCCCAAGTCCCAACCACAAATTCAGATCCAATCTTACTTCTCTAAAACAGTAAAACTACTCCCTATCCCCTATCCTGTTCTAGATTAACTACATG
Organism: Agrostemma githago; assembly: GCA_958450325.1. Taxonomy (NCBI): domain Eukaryota; kingdom Viridiplantae; phylum Streptophyta; class Magnoliopsida; order Caryophyllales; family Caryophyllaceae; genus Agrostemma; species Agrostemma githago. The sequence goes on from OY288249.1 coordinate 71,302,831, forward strand.
ATACGTATTTAATAGTAATAGAATATAAACGGGTCTCAACCATCACCTGTTTTGGTTGAGATGGTTCGTTAAAATGATATCATAGTCAGAGGTCACGAGCTCGAACCCTGAGCCCAATGGACATTTGAGTGAGGGTCCGTAATAGAATATAAACGGGTCGTCTCAACTATCATGTTTTGTTGAGATGGTTCGTTAACAATATTTTTCTCAGATTAAATAAAATTGATACGTTTTGGTTGAGATAGTTCGTTAACAATATTTTTCTCAGATTAAATAAAATTGGTATTACTTGTATTATTTTGAGAAGACACCGATATTGTTCTCGTTAAATAACTCCTAAAAATAATGTCACCGTTTTTTATGTGAAAAATATTACTCCCCCTGTCCCCTTCTCTATAATCTCCCATTTCTCGGTTTTGAGATATTCATTAAAATGTTTCACATTTCTTTTTTGGTACATTTTTTGTAACCCCACATTTTTTTCCTATAACTTTCATTTTCATCCACATATTTCCATTCTTCTTATTTTCTCCTCAAAAGGTAAAGTGAAAGATTATAGAGAGGGGGAGGGAGTAATATTTGAAGGAAAAATAAATAAATAAAAGTCAGAGGGTAAGATCCGGATCCGAATAAATAAAAGTCAGAGGGAGTAATATCCAGATTCTTTTTTACACGTATGGATTACCATATTCTTATCCTCAGATCTCATGATCCAAGATATTGCGATCCATTTTGGACCCGTAGGATCTGGATCCCAGGATCTAGACAGGATTCAACATCCATTGCCATCCTTAGTGTTAAGTGTTAAGTCCATTAACCCATGCAAAATTTGCATTGATTGTTATTTAAGTGTTTGTCACAACTCATAAGGAAAGATGTGCATAATTTTGAAAATCTATAACTATATATACTAAATGAGAAATCATTAAAAAAAGAAGGGACATGTTAAAAAATTTCATGACAATAATTCAAACTATTGTAAATCTTTTTAGAATAATCTTAACTACAGTCAATAGAGGATACCGTATTCGAGTAGGTTTAGAAAACACAATAAAACAATATTGTACGAGGTTTAAGAAAGACATCAATATTGTGTGAAAGTTTAGGAAAAGAACAAATTGTGTCATATCAGATACATGATTTAGTTATAAGAATCACGTTGACTGTGGGTCATATCGGATCATTTCGGGTTTGCTATTTCCAACCTTTTTTTAGTGTTATCGACTTGTTTTCTATAATATACCCGAGTCAGTTTCGGATTACGGATCAAACTTAGGTCTTCATTTTGGTGTCGGGTCAGATTCAGGTTGACTTATTCGAATCGAGTCAGTTTTGTCACGTCTTGTGAAAGTAATTTCTTTGAGACCGTGAAAAATCAAACACTACTTTTGATCTGGATGGGAACAGTTAAGAGTATATATTAGGTTGAAATTAGGAGAAGACGACGTACCTAGGTCGTTTCTGTTGAAATGAGCTTTGTTCTCCAAAAGTAGCCAGCTACTATCCTCCTCGAGAGGTCCTGCTTCCCAGGTTGAAACCATATGAGGCCCAAGGTTGGTAAATATTTGAGGATTTCTGGTGGTAATAAGTATTCTACTACCACCATATGCATTGGTCTGATCATGAATGGGGAAAGCATTTTTAAGGCGGTTCCAGTCTCTACTATTCCAAACATCATCAAGCACCACAAGGTAGTTCTTCTGTCGTAGGATCTCGCAAAGCTTTCCTGGAAATAGGGCTGGTTCTAATTTATTTATCGACTTCATTTGTTCCTCGTCTTTCGATAAAAGTTGGCTCAACAGCTCCTTACAAACGGTTTCAAGGTTCAACTGTTGAGAAATATATGCCCATGCGCAACCAACAAAGTGACCCTGTATGTGCAGTGGACACAAACACATCAGAGCAAATCAAATGGCAAGCTACAAATACTTGTTAAACCTCAACTATCCAAAAAGAATCCAACAATTTGTAGTCAAGCTTAATAGAATATAAATGTGCCTTAACCATTGTCTTTAAGGTTTTGGTTGAATTGATTCCATAACATAGTATCACAGCCAGATATCACAAGTTCGAGCTGAAACTCAACACATGGTACAAGAGAGCTTGTGCACACTAACCCTCGAGGAGGAGGCGTAATAGAATATAAATGGGCTCGAGGACGTAAGAGAATATAAATTGGAAAATTCATTAGGATTAAAAGGCAATTGTAAGGTATTTTTGAGTTTGAGATTCAAACCTGGGAAAGACATCGATGATGAACCTCTCTTGCAAGAGCCGTTTTTCCTATCCCACCCATGCCATACACAACCACTATCTTTTGCGAAGTTTGTTGCAACATGTGGATAATTTTGGCAACGTCTCCATCGAGGCCTACAATAAGCTGATGTTGATCGTGAGAGTAGGTGCGCCTTTGATCCGCAAGCATGTTATTTGCTCTGTCCATATCCGAGGAGCCGATTCCATTGGAGCTCCTGACCCCATAAGTCTTCATCAACGACGATATTTGTGAGATATTTAACGTGAGTATGTCAATCTGAGAGGCAACACCGTGAAGGGTTAGCCACTCTGTCCAAAAACAGGCTAACCACTTGAGGGTGTTACACACCCCAGGTTGCCTTTTATGTGACACTTCGAGGATGTATGTCTCGACAACATCTTCACCTTGGAGAGCATACTCGGTTACTTCAGATACCCATTTATGGAGTACGGCATTTTTGATAATCTGTTTTCCGTCCGCATCTTGTAAAAAGGATTGCATCCATTCCAGCTCTCGTTGGAGTCTTTTCACTTGGTGGCTCACTCCTGCCAAGTGCTGCACTTCCTGTACCAGCAACTGCCCTAGCCATTTTGCTGCTGACTCTATTCCAAAACTAGACATATTAATGACCACTTCTACCAAAGTTTGTGCAAATCTCAACTATCAATCTAATTTAATTAGTTGATAATGCCACGAGAATTATTGGTATTATGATATACAAAACAAAATATTGTCCTGGGACTTTGAGTGGTACATGTTATTAACTTAACTAATGTAGGATTGTCAATCAAATTATCATAAGAATATGAAATAAAGTATAATACATAGAATATGATTGATAATCTACCTTAATCAAGCTTCTAACATGTACCTCCTAGTGGCACATGCTAGAAAAATTCGTTAATATGTTTCGTACAAAGAAGTATGAACAGTTTAAGTTTTTGATTTTGATTTAAGGAACGATGAAGTAAATATAGTCGATATTTTGGTGGTTTGGATATGATTGAGCCAATAATAATATAATGGTGGACACATTCCAACTCGGACTTGGCAATTCGAACAAGACCCACTAGCTACATACTATATTTTGTGCCATTGACATTGGTACAATGACATCGCTTCCTCAAGGAAACAATGTTAAATGTATTTTCCAACCTTCACTTATATGATTATATCTTACTCGTGCGAAATGAATGAACCAGTAACAAACTTCACCCTCATTTGTCATATACCACCTTTTCGTTGTCGTTCCGCCCTCGTTCTGTCGTTATCTTGTCCTATTCAATGTTGCACTTGCCGACTCCTAGAGGACGTTGAGGTTGTTTTCGAGCGTAGAAAAACCATCTATATCGATTATATATCGAACCTAGCTCACTAGTCAATACCATGCATAAGGCAAATCACCGTCGTTTCGCTAATCTTTATCTCAGATACCATCTCAAATCTCAATGTTCTTCGTCTTATTTATCACAATGGAGTCATATTTGACCCATTTTATTGTCAAGATCGAAGTTGTTGCTACACTGATGCATAATGACGCTGCTACTCACGTATTTGTCGATAGCTCTTCCTCGTGATGCTTGATTAATTAAAGATAATGATAAGCATAAAGTCCATGCTAATTACCCTCAACGTATTACTTAAACAGTGCTAATGTACTATCAGTCTATCACAATCTCCTATGACTATGAATTCTTCTTCATGGGGGGTAACTTGCCATTCTACCCGACTATTTTTTTATCAGTGTATATATAATATACTCGTATTATATAGACACTTGCTATTCATATTACTTGGTCATTAATTTGAAGTGATGAAAAAAAAAATCAAATAACGGCGACATCAGAATTTTAGTTCTAAAATAATTTTACAAATGACCCGGGTTCGAATCCTCTTGTTACCTATTGATTAGGAGGAAAACAACCAAACCACTGCACCCCCATCAACAAACTAATATTTCAAATGGTTGAAAACTATCTTAAAAGAGAAAAAAAACCGGGAAAATGGCTTAAATCGAAAAAAAACCGTCGACTCCCGGATGGGGTAGTCATTTGTATGAAATGTTATCAATGTAACCAATTTCACCACCTTATACTTCATGTCTCATACCATTGGAAGATTTACATTATACTTAAACTATTTCTCAAAACTTTCAAGTATTATATAGAAAATAATATGACCCTTAGTGACCTGACCCATTTCTGGATTTTTTTATTTTAATTTGCATCGATCTGTATAATAAATCTTGATTGTCGACTTGTCGTAGATTAATTATGCATATTACTCGTATTTGTTAATCACGTTTATTAAATTGTATTAAGTCGTTAATTAATCTAATTAACTGTTTAAAATCGGAGGCGTAACAATAATCGAAAAAACGGTTTTATTATCGAGTTCTAATAAATCGATACTCTATAAAATGTAAATGTGATAATATTTCGAGAATTAATTGCAAAGGAAACTCGTCATTTTGCGTAATTAACTATATAAGAAGTCGGTTTTGGTTTATTACGATAATCGAAAAAGACGGTTTTGTTATCGAGTTTTGATAAATCGATAATTTATAAAATGTAAAAGTAATATTATTTTGATAATAAATAGTAAGGACAAAGTCGTCATTTCACGTAATTAACGCCGACGGTAAGAAGTAAAGCGTCGACGGAAAAAAGTAGTTGCGATTAAAGCTGAAGAAAATAAAGGCACCATATTCATCCACGTCATCATCCATGTCATCATCCTATATGGCGCCTTGCTGGCATCCTATATGGCGGGATTTAATTAATAAAAAAAGGGGACCTAACTCCCTCTTTCAAATCTGGCAGCAGTTTCTTATTCTCCAATAACCTCTTCCAACTTCCTTTACTTCAACTTCCCACTCCTTCAAATAAGTGGTTCCTCTCAAACCGTCAAAACAAACCATTAATAAAGTATATTTTGCGTTCTTCATCACCCTTTTCACTCCGTTTCTGATTTTTTTTTTATTTTCATCTGACTCCACCCTTCTTAATTATTGGTTTGTACTGAGTTGCATTTTGATTTGTTTGGATTGATTTTAATTAGAGTTATGATTTAGAAATGTTTGTGGCTGAATTTAGAAATGCTTAGTTATTGTGATTAATTTCTATAATTAATTATTGTGATGTTGATTTGGTTTTTGTTTTATGGATTGGGTGAAATTTAGGGTTTTGTGCGGCTAATTTGGAATCTCCGTCATTAGTACTGCACGAAGAGAGTGCGGGAATACCCCCATGAAATAACAACCCGTTTCTTCTTGATTAGTGATTTGGACCTGTTTCTTGAATTTACATCTAATTTTATTTATTTTATATTTTGGAGGTAAGATGTCTGCAATTGTGTGCGGAAAGAGAGCTTATTTGGACGAATTGCCCGATTATTCATTCTCATCTACGATTCCCGAATCGAAAGGAGGTTGCTACGCTTCCTCCGGTTCGGTTCTCCCTGTCGCCACCGCCCCTGAAAACCCATCTTCTTGATAAACTTGGCAATGGTTCTCTTTTATGGATCACCAGGTATTGTGTTAGATTGTCATGACATTATTTTCATTTCATTAATCTTTATTTTTTGTATAAGTGTTAGTGTCGATTGCTTGATTGGCGCGATTACTTTTTGTGGCATGTAATAATTGAAATCAAAAGCAGCTCAACCACAAGATTACAATAAAAATGGAAATTGTTGCTGGCAACTTTTTCACATTCAGAAAACGATATCTACTGCAATACATATTTAACACTGATTTTGGTTCGAGTGGTCGCCCTCAAAAATGTCTCGACAATTTAGAAAATCATCATTTCAGGTATTGGCAATAAATTTAGGTTTGAATCCAAGTTTTTATGTTACTCTTAATGTCACGATGGGTTCGTAAAAGTTCTCAACAAGACACAGTCACACAGCTCGGGTACTAAATCAGTAAAAGAAAGGAAAGAGGAAATGACGAGGGGAAATATAGGTACGTGAGACATGTTGGAACAATCGTATAAAAGTTGTATCGAAAATAAGTACGATCATATTAACGTGAATACAATCAATCAATCAATATTATATACTCCCTTATTTTCACTATCTTCTTCTTGCACCCTTTGGAGGAAAGGGAAATATGTGGTTGAGATTGAGTGGTGTAAAAAGTGGGATGATATTGACCATGTATTTTGTATATCAAAAAGGAAAGAGGAAATCTTAGAGAATATACCTAAAAATGAAAGGAAGAGATGTCAGTGAAAAGGAGGGAGTATATAATTAAAGGAGACTTTTTTTATTTTACAATCAATATTAACTATGGTTTTGAGTAAATATGAGGTTAGAAGTAAACTTCTTGATTCTAACTTAAACGGATTTTGAGTGAAAGTAGAATTGTTTTTATAAACCACACAAGTCTACTAATTACTAATTACATTACGATAATTACTATCAGGGGCGAATTTAATGAGTAGCAAGGGGTAGCGGGCGCTACCCCAAGCCCGGAAAATTCAATGAAGAAGATGAGTTTGTGCTACCCCGAAATATAACTAAGTATAGAATAATATAATAACATGCATAAAAATAACAATGAAATGCTTTGGCCTAGTGGTAAAGTGGTGGGTAAATGTATTAAATGTTAAGGGTTCAAGCCCCAATAATGATTGTTTTCACTCTTTTTTATTTAGGTTTAATTTTCAGTAACCACATCAATCATGAGTTGTTTGTTAAACAAAATTGAGTTTTTATTTTAAGATTTTCTATAAAAGAGAAAAAAAAATCTTAAAAAAATTTCGCTACCCCATATTTTGAATCCTAGATTCGCCCCTGATTACTATACGTAACACGGGTAACATGTCATATTATATATAACAATAACAATAATGCATGAGCTTAAAATTGATTGATTATGTAACACATAAAGATGATTATCATTATATTGAGTATATTAGTTATTATTGATTATTATTAGTAATAATATAAAATAATAAATTTTGATTGAAAGTAGAATTCATTCTTCTAACTTTACAAGACGGATTTTTTGTAATGTACATAATTTTTGTAAATAACTTTAAACATGTCGGGTCAAAATACTAAATACGGGTCGGTTTAATTATGGGTTGTGTTATATGGGTCCGAAACGGGTTATGGTCAGAATACGGATAGTTTCGAATGTCAAATTTTTTTATCTCTTTTTATTTATCTTAATAGTACTTCGTATTATTTTTATACTCCTTAATTATGATGTTATATTTCAATTATTTAAACTAATATTCATCGCACAGATTTTATATTTCAATAAATTTTTAAAATTCTTTTATAATTAAAAGATAAAAAAAATTCAATTGAATATTAGTGAAAAAGTGAGATGAAATTGGTGATATAGTGCAGGTGATAAGAGAATAATATTAATTAATAAATTTCCAATGAAGAAATATGGCTAACTTAAAAAAAAAAAGGTTATTTAATAGCAATAATACTGACTATTGAACGTTTTCCAATAATAATACCATTTAAAGTTAATCCCAAAATAATACATCGAATTGGAGTATTCTAATGATAATGGTACAGTTGCATATGTTACCTGCAACCTTTCTGAAAAATAACCTGCTATTTCAATCTATTCAATCCCCACTCACTTACCCTATTTAATTTCTTCATCTCCATCCTACTTAAATTCTTGTCTTCAATGGCAACTCTGTAAAAAAAATTAAAAAAGTCTTATTTCCATTACCCTCCTCACCTCATTAAATCTAATAATGGGCTCTTCAGCAAGACATAAATATAAACTTCATTAATTAAAGAAAAACATACGGAGCATTATCCAATGTGATAATCAATCAAACCATCGAAATTAATTATCGCCTCATCTCTGATTCTCTATCTCCTTCAACTCCCAGGTACTCTCTTTTCGATTTTAAGCATTATTGCTAATTTGTTTTTTTTTTGTACAAATTTGGGGTTTTGGTTTCAATTAGGTTTTTTTTTTCTGGATTCGTATTTATTCGATTACCGTTTCGATTATGATTTATGGGTCCTATTTGGGACTGGATTCGCTTCTAATTTTCAATTTTAGCACAATTCAGGTCAATCAAATAATATTTTATCTTTCTACAAATTTCGACAATTTGGGGTTTTGTTTTGATTAGGTTTATTTTCTGGGTTTATATTTATTCGATTAGTGTTTCGATTATGGTTTCTAGGTCCAATTCGGGAGTTTATGTTTATGTTTTAATAAACTGTCCACTAAGTTTTGTGAAATCTGTTTTGTCATTCACAATTGTTGTACCAGATTTCTTCCTCTTACCAGGTCTAGATTCATTCTCAAGGAGGAGTGAGAAGTAAATGGAGAGTGAATTAAATGGTAATGATGATAGTAGGAATTAAATGAGGCGCTTAAGGAGAGGTGGACCGGTTATTCAGGTAGCCGGTCCATTGTACCATTATCATTAGAATACTTCAATTCAATGTATTATTCTGGGATTAACTGTAATTGATATTATTATTGAAATATGTCCAATAGTCAATATTATTGCTATTAAATAACCCTAAAAAAATTCCTAAAAGAAAATGGGGATAAATCAAAAAAAATGGAGGGAGTATATACTGAATTGCTAAGAGGTTAAAATTAGAGTTTTAACAAGATTTAGAGGTCTTGAATCTTGACCTACCAATAAACCAGTTGAGCGGGTCATATTTACAAGTCAGGTCAAGTTTTGTCAAGTCTAATAATAACGTTACTAGCTATTTAACACAATAATATAACTTTAGTCTCCCACCAAGTTTTCCTTGTGACGGGCGTATCCGTCACAAATTTGCGACGCAGCAATCACTACCATGTGGGTAGATGAGACAAATATATATGTAGTCATTTCCTAACCATTTTGCTTTTGTTTTTTCTACCCCACGTATACTTGAGTCGTCGCAAGTTAAGAGAGTAATGTACTTCCTCCTTCCATCAATGTTCTACCCATTTGATTATTTTATACCACCTAAGTTCTACCCATTTGATTATTTTATATACCACCTAAATGAATATATAATTGATAGAACACTTGTAAAAGGAGGAAGTACTAAAATTGCTCCCTATATAAAGTAAGAATTTGTGTTAATCTATCTGTACAACTGCACAAGAGAATAATATACTAAAATTGCTAGATAATTTAAGTTAAGATTAGACACAAAATTATATTAAAATAAAATGATAATATATACAATAATTAATTATATCGAATAACCAAAGTTTTAGTAAAATCTAGGCATACGAATATGTTGGCATGAACTGAGCTTTTAGACTAAGGTTTTGTAGTCTCTTTTTTCCCGCGAGTTTGAATAGGTCTGTCCAGGTACGGTCATGGTCCAAAATTAAGAGGTCAATCGGACGATACGAACCTTGATCAACTTTATCCAAAATAGACAAAATTTTGAGGGAAAATGTATCATCTCCATTCTCCCTTCCCTCCCCGACCCTTTTCCCCTCTCTCTTTCCCTTTCCACTCCCTTAGCTTTCTCTATCATTTTATTATCCAACCACGTCCTTAAGATTCGGATAAGAAAAAGAGGTTCATTACTCTAAAAACTACAACTGGGGTGGGGTGGGTTTGCGGGTGGGCCTAATTTTTTTTTACCTTTTTTAACTAAAAAAATTATAATAAAGGATAGATTCAGATTATATGACATAGTTAAGGTTGAATTTCAAATGTTTATACTTCTAATCGATCCGTATTCAGGGCTAGCCCAAAGGTTGTTCATTTCGATTTTAGAAACCGTCGAACTAGGGTTCAAGTAAGTGGAATGTCTCAATGTATACTATTGACTGAACAGTTCTGCCAAAGTAGTATAATATTAGCAAAACACGATTTGTAGATTGGAATAACATGGGTATTAGATTAAATTAACAGAATTAAATGATGGTAATTAACTGATAATAGAACAATCATGTTATAAAGTTACTGTTGCCCCCGTGCATCGCACGTGCATCAAACTAGTTGATATTATTTTGGGAAGAAGTCTTATAATTGGTATTATTGTCGTTAAATAACCTTAAAACAAAAATCTAACGATTCGCGACCAATAATAAAACAAACATTTCAACAAATCAAATAAAAACTTTACCTTCTCTCATTTACAATATCCATCACACAACTAAACAGTTACATCTACTTGTAGAGAAAGTGCGGCAAAGCATTCAACATTTAAACATAGAGATATCTATCTGGAGAAGCGAATTAGATTGGAGGGCAGAAAGTAACAACATATCTAGGAGCTCTGCATCTATTAAGACTAGAGATATCGTCATAGGCATATGTGTAAGCTCTAGGACAAATCGCCTTAAATAGCTTAGCAAACACTGTTGGCTTACATGATTTTGGATCCGAAAAGTTTCCAGTACAACAATACTTGGGAGATTGCATAGCCAAACAAGCGCTTTTACAACCAACGACGACTTGGTTGGCTTCCTTAACTTCCAATGCTGAAGGGCAACAGACATTCAAATCAGCATCACAGGATGCTACACCGCACCCGACCCCGCCTCCAACAGGCTTCATTGAGACAGGCAAGTTGAACCCGTCGACCAGGCTGACATCATAGTAATGCAGTGGAGAGGATGAAGTGCCAAATGTCATCTCCACAACTGTCGCTGGTGGGGACCCACTTCCTCCTCGGCACTTCAGTTGCCCTGCACAATCGCCTGTTTGGCATTCGCCCCTTCCTTGCTCGTCGAAGTTGCAGCCCTGTCTACCCCATAGCCTGCCCGACCACTTGGCGGGTAGGTCGAGTACGACTTCTTCGCCGCTGTTGAGGAGGAATCCTCCTTCCTTTGGGTTTTCTTTTCCTGGATTTCCTAGTATTCCGGGCCACACTTCACCATTGCAGTTGTTGACTACTATTAGTTGAACTGCACCTGCAAAATTAACACATGGATATGTATTAATAAGCTTTTTGTTTGTGGGAAACAGTTAGTGGTTATTGGTTAACCAAATAATACTCTCCGTATGTACAGTACCTGTTATTGTGATAGAAAATAGTTGAAAACCCAAACATGCTAGCAGAAACATATATTTCATGACTTGTGCTTTCTGATATATGTAGTTTATCTGAACTCAATGTTTGGTGGAAGCGCCATTATATAGAGTATCTGACATGCATCATCTTTGTCCTTGATTACTTTTTGTAGTTCCCAACGTTATTATTGCCTCATGCTTTATGATTGTCCCCACATGCCAATGCTAGAAAGAGAAATTACTTAATTGAAACAATTGGAACATATTCATTGCTTGCTTAACGGGTTTTCAGTTTTGTGAGCCTTTCCAACCAAAAAAGATACTTAGGTATGAGTAAACTGGCCGGACCGAAGAATATGCAATTTCCACATTTCACTTTGATGTCTTATACTCCCTTCCCTCCCCTCCACAATGATCTTCCCACTTTAATATGGCACATGGATTAAGAAATGGATAATGAAAGGTGAGAAATTGTTTGGTGGGATTCAAGATGTCAAATCACAAAAAGTAACCAATAGGAAGAGAGTATAATGGATGAATAAGGAAAGTTTTGAAGTGGAAAAATCTTAGTGGAATTTCCAGGAAAGTGGGAAGATCTTAGTGGTGGGGAGGGATTATATAAACAACGATACATCTTGAACACGCAAATAAAGGTGGCATTTCGGCGTGCCGGGCCGGACTGGGTCGGCCCGATCGTGTCTGGTCCTGGTTTCGTGCCGTGCCTGGCACGAGGTTCCGGCACCCCCCACTGCACCCCCGGTCCCTGCTTCGGTTTTCATGCCGATTTTCGGGTCGCGCCTCGATCTACTTTTTTTTTTTTTCTTTTCCGGAAAATACAATGTGCGGTTTGTATGCGATCTTAATATTTGTAGTTGCGATTCCAATATTAATTACTCCCTCCTAGTTGGTCTATTAGTTTTATTTGCTTAGCCTTTTTCAGGTTGATCATGAACTTAATTACAACATTCATACGCACAACATACACCTATCAAGCAGCTAACAAATATGATTGCATATTAGATATATACATAACAATGCAAATTGGACTTATTCTAGTGCCGTCCCCAACAAAGGTCCATTTACGAGATTATATTTAGTCGTCTATCCCTAAATGATACGTACGTTTCTAAGTTATGAATATGACGTTAATCATTGATTTATTCAAGTATAGTTTGTAATTATAATAACATTAATCAGACATTTACTACATTAAGTATGGTATTCTACACGCAAAGTAATACGTATAATAATCTAAACACTCAAACACGCATTTCTCACAAGCTACAGCTAAATGGTTATTCTGAAAAATATACTGGAGTACTACCGATTCCCTTTAGTTTAGTTTTGAAAATTCACGTGCATTTTCCTTTTCCTAAACTACATGGATACAATCACTCATAATATATATATATATATATATATATATATATATATATATATATATATATATATATATATATATATATATATATATATATATATATATATATATATATATATATATATATATATATATATATATATATATATATATATATATATATACACCGATTATTATACGTAAGTAGTAACAGAAGCTTGAAGTTTTTTGTAGCTTCCAAACTATAAGGAAACATACTCCATATAATATCACCAATTCAATCAAACTGTGATTCAATTCATGGAGATGATCATTTTCATTGTTGGTGCTTTATTTCATCGATCCCATCCAATTTCGCCAATATTGACTCATTTCTCTTCTTTTTAATTTCTCATATTCTTCATATTAATTACATTAATGAAAAGGCTCGTCGTCTGACAATATATGTGGATGAAGCAAACGGTGAGTGTATTACGGAGTTATTGTCTGGAATAAAGACATCCCTTAGATCACTCATTTTCATCTCAACGGGTTCAAGCAATAATAGGACGGAAGATGGTTGGGAATGGGTGAAGAGTATTTGCAAAAGGTTTAAGTTGCTTCGAGTCTTAGACTTTGAAGGCGGACTTGAGATGAGGGGGGCTTTGCCCAAGGAGATCGGAAACTTAATCTACTTGAGGCATTTGTGTTTGCAGGGAACAAAGGTTACTGCATTACCCGACTCCATAAGGAACCTCAAATGCTTGCTAATCCTTGACTTACGAGTGCACAGGGTCGTGGTTGAGGTGCCTAATGTGCTATGGGAGTTGAAGTCTCTGTGTTTCTTGTACTTTGCAGAACGTATGTTGTCACAAGAACAGGATCATATCCACGGGTGTACCCAAGGGTATAAGATTAAGAATGACGAGTTAATGATTCTCGATGAGTTGAGTCGTCTTGAAATCTTTAGCAATGTAGACTTGGACAACGTTGATGTTACAGGTTTGCTACAATTAAGGGGTGTCAGAAGGCTTTCAGCAACCTGTAGACGTTGCAACCAAAATTTGGTGCCTTTTGTAGTATCCCCGAGCATCAAGCACTTAGAACTTATAATCGATGCCGGTTTATTGATGGGTGAAGATGACTCTGGCGACTTGTTGGTATCAGGATCGAGTTCCTTGCGCTGTTTATGGATCGATGCTGCTAAGCATCCAAGTATACATCTACCGATAAGGGTTGAAATGTTTCCGTGCAATTTGGTGGAGTTGGGATTTTGGTATTGCGTACTTGATAAGGACCCAATGCCTATTTTGGAAACGCTTCCAAAGCTGCGAGACCTTCAGTTACGTATATGCTATCGCGGAGAGAAGATAAACTGCTCTTATAGTGGCTTTCCTGAGCTCACTCACTTGGTATTGGATGGTTTGTTTTGTCTGAAAGATTGGAATGTGGAACCAGGAGGCTTACCTAAGCTCGAAAAAGTTGAAATTTACAATTGCCCACTTAATAAAATCCCTCAAGTTCTGCCACCAACACTTCAATTTTGGTCCTCTGAAAATATAATACCCTTGGTCGATGCATTTCGTCTGCAAGCTAATAATGAAGCTTCACAGCAAGATACCCAAAACGTATGAATTTCCCTTAGCTTCTGGGAAGCTCTTCTAATGTGCAATCATCTTTTAACTAAAAATCCTTTTTTATTTTGTGTGCAAACTCTTTGTTGTATTATACTCCGTATATATGGGTGAAACATCTCTTCCTGGTTACCTTTGATGTATATTATTGTGGGAAACATTAGCTTAGTCTTCGTGATTAGTGTGTACTTTGTGTTGAGTTTCCGAACTTTAAACTCCTTATTTTATTGCACGATCAATATAAATATTTTACTGTGGTGTGCGGAATCGGAAGTGGCACTCATGGTTTGGGGTTAGAACTCTATCACCATAATAATCGCCTTCGTGACTCTGGTTAAACCAAAAAAATAATTGCTTATGATTGATGGAGTATATTATTCAAAGTCCTTCAATTTCTTTGTACACATATGATTGACTCTTCTACTTATATGGAGTAGTTGGTCGAATCATAAGTCAAGCTTACTTGAAATCTGGAACAGTCCAAATTAATAGTCAGTCAATCATTAACTTTAGATTTCCACTAAGCTTACAATTAACTTAGATTATTCAATATTTCCTAAGTATTATTTGATCTATCTATCTTCTTCCTAAGTTATATTATGAAATTGGGTGTGTTTTCAAACTTATGTTTTCTGTTGGGTCAAGCTAAATGGGAAAGGAAGAAGAGGAAGAAAGTGAGGAAGATTGAAAGAGAAGAGTATTTCACAAAAAATGGTGGAATTTTGTTGGAAAAACAGATTGCTCTGAGCCAGGGGAAGAACATATCAGGAGCAGGACAGATGAAAATATTTTCCGAGGACGAGATGGAGAAAGCTACCAACAACTATGACCCTGCTTTAATTATTGCAAGTTTTTGCGGTGGATATGCATACAAGGGTATGCTAAATGACAAGGTGGTCGCTGTCATAATCCCTCAGAAACAGGACCCAAATCCTGAACTTGTTGATCGCTTCTTGACTGCTGCTGCCATAACAACGGTTTTACCTCATGACAATATGATTAAAATCTATGGTTGCTGTCTCGAGACTTGCGTCCCAATGGCGGTGTATGAACATTGTTCAAATAAAGACCTTCATAATCATTTACATGGAGATTCCGCACTTCAGACGCCTTTGACATGGACGAGCTGGTTAATGGTAGCAACTGATGTTGCATACGCGCTTTCTTACATGCATAATGCTTTGCCGAAGCCAGTGATTCATAGAGACGTCATGTCGTTTGGGATACTACTTGACTCGTCATTCCGTGCAAAACTAGCACACTTGGGTCACTCAGTGTCCATCACTCGAGGGAAGAAAGATTGTCAAAGGTTGCCTCTTCATGGGACTCCAGGATACATTGATCCCGAATACATTGAAACTCGAGAGGTTACTGAGAAGTGCGATGTCTATAGCTTTGGTGTTTTGATGTTGGAGTTATTAACGTCAAGGAATCCCTTCGAATTGGCTCAATGTGGGAGCAGTTTGGCTGACGAGTTTGTCTCTGAGGTGGAAAGCAATGGCGTCAAGGCAGTGGTCGACATGCTACTCATGGAGGAAGGTAAAGCGGACGAGATTCAACGGTTTGTGGAACTTGCTTTGACATGCGTGGCAAAAAAGGGAGAAAAACGGCCTAGTATGATCGGTGTTGTTGAAGAGCTTTGGTTGATACAAGATCTGGGGAACAACAACAGAAGCAAGTAAAACTGTAAAAGCCTAATACTCATTATTAAGAGTTTTGTTATGATCTTCATGACTTTCATCTATTCGATCGTCTTTACCAAACCTAACGAATAACCAGTCTTATCCAATAAGATCTTTGTTCTTCTACGCTTCACAAAATGTTTAATCTTTTAGCTTGCCATAAACCAGATATTCAGAGCTACAAGCCTCAGCGGCGAGCAAAAAAGTTTAATTTGCTCCTGAATCGGGGCTTCCCTGACCGTGATGGAAGTAGGTTCATAGACTCTCGTCAATACACCTAAGTCTGGATATATACTGACATTATATCCATACATAAACTCGAGCTCAGATCAACTCGTTTACACCCATTGATACACTGATGTGAAGAGCCAAGGCTAAGTCATGCATGACGGTAACTGCCAGTGCTGCACTATTAGTAGTCAATTGCGTACAACTTTTATCAAAGCATTACATTATTGACCCAATCATATCCACATACTACCAAATTTTCAATGATTCATCTATTTTTGTTTTTAAACCATTACATTTTCATATCGTTCCTCCGAATTCATTCCTTTATCAAAAGCAAAACCCATATTCAAAATCTACATAATGAATTCGTTGAAAATACTGATCGAACGACCGAAGTATATCACAGATCGACCGAAGCTGAGATCGAGGGAGGAGTATTTCATTGAAAATGGAGGCATTTTGCTTGAAAAACAGATTGCTCTTAGCAGAGGCCAGAATACAGGATCAATGCAGCTGAAAATACTGTCGATTGAAGAAGTCGAGAAGGTTACAAACAACTACGACCCCAATTTAGTTGTTGGTAAGATTCAGTCGATAGTTTACAAGGGAGTCGTAGACGACCAAGTTGTAGCTGTCAAAGTCCCTCGAGATTTTCAGCTCGATCCAAAACTCATTGACCTGTACTTAACTGAAGCCGCAGCAGCAATGGTTATGAATCACGAAAATCTGGTTAAGATCTATGGTGGTTGTCTTGAGACTTACATACCGATAATGGTGTATGAGTACTTGCCTAATGGAAGCCTCTTTAAACATCTAAATTTGAAGAGCAATCTTATAAAGTGGTGTGATCGATTAAGGGTTGCAACTGACATTGCGTATGCTCTATCCTATGTGCATAATGCTATGTCGAGGCCAATGGTGCATAGGAATGTTCAGTCATTCAGTATACTTCTCGATCACTCTTTTCGAGCAAAGTTATCCAATTTTGGCTGGGCGGTGACTCTTACTCCCGGGGAGACGACTAAAAAATGGCCGGTACTAGGAACTCCAGGGTGTATTGATCCTGAGTATGTCGAAACGGGTCAGGTGACGGAGAAGTGTGATGTTTATAGTTTTGGGGTTTTGTTGTTGGAGTTGTTGACGGGGAGACATCCGGGTACGATGGCCAGATACGGAAACGAGTTAGTTGATGTTTTTGTTTCTTGTGTGGAAGAGAACGGGATGATGGAAATGATTGACTCCGAAGTGTTGGAACAAGCGAAGGAGGAGGAGATCCGACAGGTTGCAGGGCTTGCATTGACATGTGTGGCGAAGAAAGGGGATGAACGGCCGATTATGATCAATGTGGTTCAACAGCTTTGGCAGATGAAAGACGAAGACAAGAACATAGTTGCTTGAAAAACAGATTGCTCCGACACAAATTCAACAAACGGCATACAAAACTTCAAAGTCCGTCTTATCTCAACAGGAAAATCGAAACAACCAAAGCATTAATGTTAGAATCGGATTGTTCTATCAGGAAAGTGAAGGCGATTCGATGTATTCAATTCATTGTTTTCTTGTTCGTCTTCACCACATGTATAGCAAAGACCTCTCAAAATGGAGGTGTTCAAAGAGGCTTTCTTTAGGCATCCGTTTCGTTCATTTGTTTGTCTTTTGATTAAAATATTCCTCACAATTATTAATATAAAAAGACCAACAAATGAACGGGACGGAGGGAGTACATGTCTCGAGACAACAACCGTACAATTTAACCGTATAATCTCGGAAAAACGTGTATCTTCAAATTTAGCCGTTCGGAAGTCCTCACGGACTAGGTTTCATTTTGCCCTATTTTTTATGCCACGTGTATGGGATCGGTACACAATGTATGATGTCCGATTTCACACCGAAATGAAGACAATAAGTCGCCTTTTCACGATTTATCGATTTTCTATCTATGTTGTTTTTCACACATCGGGACCCTCGTATGTTCTCCGTTGATCATAAATTTAGTGTGGCCATTTAACATGACCTTATTAAGCGTCACTCATTTAACATGACCTTATTAAGCTTCCCTGGCCGTTGATCATTTATTTTAACAAGCTTCACTCATTTTATGTTATACTGGTGCAATTTAGATGGCCAGTAAAATATCTCACTTTTTTTTCGAAAAATCACCTCAAACGAGCAAATTTGAAGGTTATTATCAACGTTTTTCGAGCCGATTTGGTCCCTGATGCGAATGCGGAAGCGGTTTAGAATAAGAAATGAAAGTTGGGTCGAAGGTTAATGTAACCTTGAGTGATGACGTGGATTTTGGAGTGAAATTGAACTAAGGTTAATATAACCTTGGTTCGTGGTTAAGGTCTTTCTGGATTTTGTGTTTTGTGGCACGTCTATTTTAGGAAAGAAAATACTTTGAATTACGTAAGGATTTTTGTGATGAAATAAAAGACAAACGTAACCAAAGATATTTAGCCCGAATTCGACCTTGAATCCGAAACTAATAACGTAGAGATTGGCGCACCAATTCCTCGACGTGATTTCGAAGTACTTTCTCGAAATGAGTTTTCACAAGGTTTGATAAATCAAAAACTTTGCTGAATTTTTATTGCTTAATCATTGAATGACTTATGCTAACATGGAACGTGGCTTTTATAGCCTTACACAAATATAATCTCGAATATATTTTACGAGATACTAATCAAATTAAAACTAGTAATTAATTTAGAGAATATAATATCTTATCCTAGGTATATCTTGAAATGATATTAAGATATCATTATTATTCTTACTTCCTAATTAAAAGAAGATTGCCTCTTTATTTGGGTGGTAGATCTCACGCATATCTCCCATGAAATAAATATCAAATCAACCTTGATACTCATTCATTTCGTTGCCAAATATGAGAAGATTGTTCCTAATTATTTGGAGTAAGGATCACGCTTGATATCATCCACATATCCTCC
Organism: Agrostemma githago; assembly: GCA_958450325.1. NCBI lineage: Eukaryota > Viridiplantae > Streptophyta > Magnoliopsida > Caryophyllales > Caryophyllaceae > Agrostemma > Agrostemma githago. The sequence continues at coordinate 71,321,903 of OY288249.1, forward strand.
ATAATCTTTATTTTCTCTAATGCACCTAGACCATATTTGGGACATGGGTAAGCATGCACACGCCTAGCTTTATTGGGCTTGGTTCGAATACCCCGAGTGAGTGCATCGTCTCATTGTGGGCTTTGTTCGGTCCAAGCACAATCGGGTCGGGTTCGAGCTTACTCGTATCATCCCCTCCTTCCTCGAAAGGAATTGACCTCAATTCCGCAAGGCCATCATCGCTTAAGTACGGACTTAAGTCTCCTACATTGAATGTAGCGTGGACTCCATAGTCTCCCGGAAGCTCGATCTTGTAAGCATTGTCGTTTACTTTATCAGCGACCTTGTATGGACCCTCGGCTCGCGGCATGAGCTTGTTCTTTCGTTTTCCCGGAAACCTTTCCTTGCACAAGTGTAACCACACCAAGTCTCCGGGTTGGAATACCTTAGTCGGTCGGTTTTTGTTAGCTCGCCTTTGGTAGGTTTCGTTTACCACCTCAATTCTAGCTCGGACTTGATCATGTAGCTTTGTCATAGCCTTGACCTTGTCCTCCGCGTCCTTGTGAACAAATTCCCCTTTAGGGATAGGGAGTAACTCAATAGGCAAATACGGGTTAATCCCATAAACTACCTCGAAAGGAGAGTGCTTAGTTGCATAGGTAGGAGATCGATTATAAGTGAACTCCGCATGTGCAAGCTTAAGATCCCAATCCTTTTGAGTTTTACTCACCAAACCTCGAAGAATAGTCCCTAAGATACGGTTTGTCACCTCCGTTTGCCCATCGGTTTGAGGGTGATGCGAAGTGCTAAACAGTAGCTTAGTACCGACCTTTCTCCAAAGTGTGTTCCAAAAGTAACTCAGGAATTTTGAGTCACGATCGGACACAATAGTCTTCGGGACTCCATGTAAACGGACTATCTCGCGATAATACAGATCTGCGACATTACTAGCATCGTCCGTTTTATGGCAAGCCACGAAATGCGCCATCTTCGAAAATCTGTCAACGACCACCATAATTGCATCCCTTCCTCTTTGAGTACGAGGTAAGGCCACAATAAAGTCCATCGACACATCTTCCCATGGTCGTTCCGGAACTGGTAATGGCATGTAGGCTCCTGATTTAAAGGAACTTTTCGCCATGTGACAAGTAACACACTTGCTTATGATGTTTTGGACATCACCAATCGTTTTCGGCCAATGAAAATGCTCGTGTAAGATGTCGAGCGTCTTCTGGACCCCGAAATGTCCGGCTAAACCACCACCGTGTGCTTCGCGAATTAATAATTCACGAATTGGATGCTTCGGAACACAAAGTCGATTTCCCTTAAATAGAAAACCCTCTTGTATCGCGTATTCCTTGTATCCACCTTTTTGACATTCCTCGAATATCTCCCTTAGTTCATCATCAAGTACATAGGATTCTTTAATTAACTCGAACCCTAGTAACTTCACTTCGAGTGTGGTAAGTAGCGCATATCTCCGTGATAAAGCGTCAGCTACTACATTACTCTTACCTTCTTTGTATTTTGATGAAAAATGGAATGATTGAAGGAATTCAACCCATTTTGCATGTCTCGGGTTGAGCTTTTGTTGCCCATGTATGTACTTGAGAGACTCGTGATCCGAGTGAAGTACAAAATGACTAGGGCGAAGGTAGTGACTCCAATGGTCAAGTGCTCGAACGATCGCGTAGAACTCTTTGTCGTATGTAGAGTAATTACAACGAGCGCCCCCCAATTTCTCCGAAAAGTAAGCAATGGGTCGTTGAGCTTGGATTAAAACAGCCCCAATTCCCACGCCACTTGCGTCACACTCAACTTCGAACGGTTGAGAGAAGTCGGGTAGAGTGAGTATAGGTGCATTGCACAGCAACTCCTTGATCTTCTCGAATGCTTTTTGAGCTTGTTCGTTCCAATCAAACGCTCCTTTCAAGCAACCCGTGATTGGGCCCATGACCGTGCTGAAATCACGAATAAACCGCCGGTAGAATGAAGTCAATCCATGGAATGATCGTACTTCAGTCACCGTACTAGGGACAGGCCAAGAACGAATAGCCTCCACCTTTTCTTGATCCACGGCAACTCCATCCCGAGATACAACGTATCCAAGGAATATAACTTTGTCGACCAAGAATGAGCACTTCTCGGCTTTGCCGTATAGTTTTTGCATTCTTAGAGTTTCGAACACTTGTCTTAAGTGTCGTAGGTGCTCTTCAATGCCCTTGTTGTATACTAGGATATCGTCCAAGTACACGACCATGAACTTTCCAATGAAGGACTTTAGAACCTCGTTCATAAGCCTCATGAAAGTGCTTGGTGCATTAGTAAGGTCGAAAGGCATGACCAGCCATTCATATAAACCATGTTTGGTTTTGAATGCGGTCTTCCATTCATCTCCTTCTCTCATTCGAATTTGGTGATAACCACTTCGAAGATCGATTTTGGAGAAGATGGTTGAGCCATGAAGTTCATCAAGCATATCATCGAGTCTCGGAATTGGGAATCGATATTTTATGGTGATGTTATTCACTGCTCTACTATCGATGCACATTCTCCATGTGCCATCTTTCTTAGGGACGAGTAAAGCTGGAACCGCGCACGGGCTCATGCTTTCTCTTACGTGCCCTCGTTCCATTAACTCCTCAATTTGTCGTTGGAGTTCTTTGGTTTCTTCGGGGTTACTCCGATAAGCCGCCTTGTTTGGTAACGGCGCGCCGGGTACGAGATCAATTTGATGCTCGATTCCACGCAATGGAGGTAAACCCGCTGGTAAATCATCTGGAAAAACATCGTCAAACTCACGCAATAGTGGTTTAACGCGTTCAACAGAGTCAAGGTTAGAGTAAACTTGGTCAAGGTTAATGTAACCTTGGTCAAGGTTATTCTCTCTTGAAACTGTGGACAGGTTAGATGCCACAAGCGCGTACACTTGCTCTCCTCTAGCTAAAACCTGCTCCACGTCTCTTTCACTAGCAAATATTGACAAACTCGGCTTGTTAGTACGATTAGAATGAATCGAACAAATCTCCTTCGGCGCCATAGGCCTTAGGACGACCTTCTTACCATCCACCATGAGTTCATGCTCGTTGCTTCGTTCTTTATGAAGGACATTGCGATCAAATTGCCATGGCCTGCCTAATAACATGTGACAAGCATCCATGGGAATAACATCGCAAACCACCTCGTCCTTGTAAGGACCCATCGTAAAACCAACGCGGACTTGTTTAGTCACCTTAACTTGGTTCCCATCATCGAGCCAATGTAAGGTATAGGGTCTCGGATGTGGTGTGGTGGTTAGGGTTAATTTCTTAACCATGTCTTGTGAGGCGACGTTGGTACAACTCCCCCCATCAATAATCACATTACACCATTTGTCTTTGACCAAGCATTTAGTGTGGAAGATTTGGTCACGTTGTTCGGTTACAACCGGTTCAACAACGGTGTGCAAAGTACGACGTAAGACCAAAGACTCAACATGACTTGGTGCTACAAACTCGAGCACGTCATCCCCCTCTAACTCATCCCCATTCGTGACATATGATGGTTCATCCTCGTCACTAAAACCCTCCATCAATTCATCGCGATAGCTAATTGCCTCTCTTAATGTAATGACTCTTTTATTAGGACAATCGCTTTGAAAGTGGCCGAATCCTTGACACTTAAAACAGCGGACCCTAGACATGTCTTTGGATTTAGTGTCTGTTTTAGGTGTTGTTTGGGTGGCAACTACGGATTTTGGGGTTTGACTTGAACTAGACCCTCCGAATTTATTGGGTGTTTCGGATTTTGTCCAAGTGTTTGTTTTAGTGGTCGGAGTAGTTCGTCGTTTTTGTTGGCCCTCTACTTTTAAACACAAAGAGCATAATAAATCAAACGACGCATAAGGATGTAAATCTATCACATCAGCTATGTTACGATTTAAACCCCTACAAAACCTAGCCATCTTTTGTTCCTCGAGTTCTTCTAACTCACACATTAAAGATGCCTTTTCGAACTCCTCAATATACGCACTAATTGACATGGTCCCTTGTTTCAATTCGGCTACCTTACGATATAAGTCGATTTTGTAACTTTTAGGAACATACCTCTTGCGTAACTTATTTTTGAGTTCCTCCCATGACCGGATCTTAGGTTTTTCCTCCCGTGCTCGCCTAGTCTTCATACTTTCGAACCATAGGGACGCACTCTTTGTTAGCCTCAAGATAGCATACTTGCAACGCTTCTCATCGGGGACATCCTTGAATTCGAACATCCTCTCGATTTGACGCTCCCAGTCCAAGTATTCTTCCGGATCTATCCCTCCCCCGAATTCAGGCAACTCCGTGACTTTGAATTCGTCATGGGGTTTGGGCACATCCACGAATCTCCTGGCACCTCCCCCAGGTCTGTTCTCGGGCAAATTGCGCAAGGCACGGAGCAATTGTTGGATGAGATTGTCATCATTACTCCCTCCAGTATTGAAGCTGCTTGCGTCATTGTTGACATTGTTGCCGTTGATTTCGTTATCTCCCATGTCGCTAAACACGGCTCTGATACCAAATGATGCGAATGCGGAAGCGGTTTAGAATAAGAAATGAAAGTTGGGTCGAATGTTAATGTAACCTTGAGTGATGACGTGGATTTTGGAGTGAAATTGAACTAAGGTTAATATAACATTGGTTCGTGGTTAAGGTCTTTCTGGATTTTGTGTTTTGTGGCACGTCTATTTTAGGAAAGAAAATACTTTGAATTACGTAAGGATTTTTGTGATGAAATAAAAGACAAACGTAACCAAAGATATTTAGCCCGAATTCGACCTTGAATCCGAAACTAATAACGTAGAGATTGGCGCACCAATTCCTCGACGGGATTTCGAAGTACTTTCTCGAAATGAGTTTTCACAAGGTTTGATAAATCAAAAACTTTGCTGAATTTTTATTGCTTAATCATTGAATGACTTATGCTAACATGGAACGTGGCTTTTATAGCCTTACACAAATATAATCTCGAATATATTTTACGAGATACTAATCAAATTAAAACTAGTAATTAATCTAGAGAATATAATATCTTATCCTAGGTATATCTTGAAATGATATTGAAGATATCATTATTATTCTTACTTCCTAATTAAAAGAAGATTGCCTCTTTATTTGGGTGGTAGATCTCACGCATATCTCCCATGAAATAAATATCAAATCAACCTTGATACTCATTCATTTTGTTGCCAAATATGAGAAGATTGTTCCTGATTATTTGGAGTAAGGATCACGCTTGATATCATTCACATATCCTCCATAATCTTTATTTTCTCTAATGCACCTAGACCATATTTGGGACATGGGTAAGCATGCACACGCCTAGCTTTATTGGGCTTGGTTCGAATACCCCGAGTGAGTGCATCGTCTCATTGTGGGCTTTGTTCGGTCCAAGCACAATCGGGTCGGATTCGAGCTTACTCGTATCAGTCCCGAAATTAAATGTCTCCAAATTCGCATAGTAACTACTCCATACATTGTAGATATATCTCGATGTAACAGAAAGTACATATGATTTAAAATAAACCCATTAAAAAGACATTCGACTAACTATCGAGTAACGTCGAATAAAGTCGAATTCTTCGATATATATATACGTGAAACTGTACCATTTGATCATTTTTTAACAAGCGTAAGTCATTTTATGTTATACTTGTGCTATTTAGATGACCAATAAAATATCTCACATTTTTCGAAAAATCACCTGAAACGAGCCAATTTGAAGATTATTATCCATGTTTTTCGGGCCGGTTTGGTCCCGAAATTAAATATCTCCAAATTCGCACAGTAATTACTCGATACATTGTAGATATATCTCGATGTAACAGAAGATACATATGGTTTAAAATAAACACATTTAAAAGACATTAGACTAACTTTAGAGTAACGTCAAATTCTTCGATATATATATACACACGCGCACGAAAATGAACCACTTCGTCGTATTTTTAACAAGCGTCATTCATTTTATGTTATACTGGTGCTACTTAGATGACCAGTTAAACATTTCAAATTTTTCGAAAAATCACCTAAAACGAGCAAATTTGAAGGTTATTATCCATGTTTTTTGAGCCGATTTGGTTCCGAAATTAATTTTTTTCAAATTCGCATAGTAACTACTCCATACATTGTAGATATATCTCGATGTAAAAAAAAGGTACATATATTAAAAAAATAAACAAATTTAAAAGACATTCGACTATATTTCGAATAACGTCGAATTAAGTCGAATTCTTCGATATATATATATGTGTGTGTGTGTGTGTGTATGTATGTATGCGAAAATGAACCACTAATCGTTTTTTTTAACGAGCGTCAGTCATTTTATGTTATACTGGTGCTACTTAGATGACCAATAAAATATCTCACATTTTTCGAAAAATCACCTAAAACGAGCAAATTTGAAGGTTATTATCCACGTTTTTCGGGCGGATTTGCTCACAAAATTAAATGTCTCCAAATTCGCACAGTAACTACTCGATACATTGTTGATATAAATCGAATAATAGAAGGTACATATGGTTTAAATTAAACACATTTAAAAGACATTCGACTATCTTTCAAGTAACGTCGAATTAAGTTGAATTCTTCGATATATACGCGAAACTGTTTCATTTCATCATTTTTTTAACAAGCGTCAATCATTTTATGTTATACTTGTGCTATTTAGATGGTCAGTAAAATATCTCACATTTTTCGAAAAATCACTTAAAACGAGCAAATTGAAGGTTATTATCCACGTTTTTCGGACGTTGGTCCCGAAATTAAATATCTCCAAATTCACACAGTAACTACTCGAAACATTGTAGATATATATATCGATGTAATAGAAGATACATATGGTTTAAAATAAACACATTTAAAAGACGTTCGACTATCATTCAAGTAACGTCGAATTAAGTCGAATTCTTTGATATATATACTCGAAACTGTTTCATTTTATCATTTTTTTAACAAGCGTCAGTCATATTATGTTATACTTGTGCAATCCAGACGGCTAGTAAAATATCTCACTTTTTTCGAAAAATTACCTCAAACGAGCAAATTTGAAGGTTATTATCCACGTTTTTCGAGCCGATTTGGTTCCGAAATTAAATGTCTCCAAATTCTCACAGTAACTACTTCATACATTGTAGATATATCTCGATATAACAGAAAATACATATGGTTTAAAATAAGCACATTTAAAAGACATTCGACTAACTTTCGAGTAACGACGAATAAAGTCGAATTCTTCGATATATATATATATATATATATATATATATATGCGAAATTGTACCATTTTGGAGGAGGCTGCAGGGAGAAAAGCTTAGGATTTTTTTATTCAGTATAGTTAAGCTAAAATTAACTTCATTAATTCTAATATTAACTCATTTAGGGACCATTTAGTTCGAGTTATTCAGGAAAAGGCCGTAGAATAATATTAAATGAATATTGATCGTATAATAAAATAAGGAGTTGGGTGACGAAAATGGGGACTAAGCACGGTCGGATCGCCGGAGATGCTCACGTGTTTTTGGGGGCACGATGCTGATTTCAGCTCTCAATGTTATCTCCGCCATGCTCATGCTCATGCTCTCCAGGTCTCTCGTCTTCTCCCTCTTTACTTTTTTTATCGCTGTCTTTGATGAATTACCAAGAACCCTAGAATAAAATCCCCAAATTTGATGAAGCAACTAACAATGTTCTTAACTCCAACTAATAAAAGCACTCTAAACAAGCAATTAGTAAATCTATGAAGTTCAATACCCTAAATTTGATTCAATTTCTACAATCAGTTTCCAGTAAAGATGATAAGAAGGCCAATTTGAACTGGGTTGAATTTCAAATCCAAATCCGCCAAACAGTTGAAATATTTCAAATCCAAAATTCAAATTCAAATCCAAGTCACCAAACATGCCATAAGGTAACCAGGAAGAGAAATGTTTCACACAATACAATACGGACTTACGAAGTACAATACAATACACTACAATGTACATTAGAGGTAACAAGGAAGAGAATCAATAACTTGTGCATCTATTCTTGTGCAGCTTTCATATTAGCTTGCAGACGAAAGTCATCGACCAAGCCTAATATTTTTTCTGAGCACTTAAATTGAAGTGTTGGTGGCAGAACTTGAGGGATTGTCTTAAGTGGGCAATTGTAAATTTCAACTTTTTCAAGCTTAGGCAAGCCTCCTTGTTGGACATTCCAATCTCGTAGCCAAAACAAACCATCCAATATCAGTTCAGTGAGCTCAGGAAAGCCATTATATGAGCAGTTTATCTGCTTTCCGCGATAGCATATGCGTAAGTGAAGTTCTCGGAGCTTTGGAAGAGTTTCCAATATAGGCATTGGGTCCTCGTCAAGTACGCAATACCAAAATCCCAATTCCACCAAATTGCACGGAAACATTTCAACCCTTATCGGTAGATGTATTCCTGAATACTTAGCAGCATCGATATGTAAAATGCGCAAGGAACTTGATCCCGATACCAACAAGTTGTCTTCTCCCATCAATAAACCGGCATCGATCAAAAGTCTTAAGTGCTTAATGCTGGTGGATGCTAGAAAAGGCACCAAGCTTTCCTTGCGACGTCTACATGTTGCTGAAAGCTTTCTGATACTCGTTAATCGTAGCAAACCTGTAGCATCAACATTATCCAAGTCCACATTGCTTAAGATTTCAAGACGACTCAACTCATCTAGAATCAATAACGCATCATTCTCAATCTTATACCCTTGGGTAGACCCGTGGATATGATCCTGTTCTTGTGACAACATACGTTCCGCAAAGTACAAGAAACACAGAGACTTCAACTCCCATAGCACATTAGGCAATTCAATCACGACCCACATTACTCGTAAGTCAAGGATTAGCAAGCATTTGAGGTTCCTTATGGAGTCGGGTAATGCAGTAATATGTGTTCCCTGCAAACACAAATGCCTTAAGTAGATTAAGTTTCCGATCTCCTTGGGCAAAGCCCCACACAGCATAACTCCGCCTTCAAAGTCTAAGACTCGAAGCAACTTAAACCTTTCGCAAATACTCTTCACCCATTCCCAACCATCTTCCTTCCTATCACCCTTTGAACCGATTGAGATGAAAATGAGTGATCTAAGGGATGTCGTTATTCTAGACAATAACTCCGTAGTAGACGTACTGTCTGCTTTACCCACATATATTGTCAGACGACGAGCTGCCTTTTCATTGATGTAAGTTGTTTGTTGTTGCTCATGATGATCAGTAGTAGTCATTATTTGTAGGAAACTTTCTCCTCTTGCCATCTCTAAACACTTATCTCGCATAAGATCATGAAGTCGGCAACTACCGATACTTCCATCCGCATTCATCCTATTCACTTGTATCATGGCTCTTTGAACCAACCCATTTAAGTAATTATAAGCAACGTTTTCCAATGATATATTTTGGGTTGACGATGAAGACACAATACCGTCTGCTATCCAAAGATTGGCTACTTTCTCCACCGTAATCTCAGAATCCTCCGGAAAGTGAGCCATATGAAGGAAGCAAGGTTTCATAGTGTATGGCAAGTCGTTATAGCTCATTGCTAACACCTCATACACTCCACTGTACAATTCATCATCATCTCCTTTTAGATGAGTTTGGAGATTTTCACACACCGATTCCCATTCCTCCAGTGTAGTCTTTGATACCAAAACCCCTCCCAACACAACAATTGCCAAAGGATGGCCATTGCAGTGGTCAAGCATCTTCTGTGCTGTCTTCACCATTGAAGAATCTACACAGGTAGCATTCAGGTTTTAGTAACTGCAAAATATTTCCTATGGAGGGAGTACTCCATTTTCTTATTATATTCCTTACATCGGATTAAAAGTGGAAACATCATAGTGGGATGGAGGGAGTACGGTATATCCTTGTTTTTTCTTAAAATTTTCCACTAGTAAATTACTAAGTATATATTTATCATTAATGTTTTGAAGAATGTAAAGATGCATAATTTAGGATGATGAGATGGAAGACGCACCTAAGACGTCTCTCTTGAAATGAGCTTTGTTCTCCAGAAGTAGCCAGGAACTGCCCTTCTTGAGAGCTCCTGCTTGCCAGGTTGAAACCATATGAGAGCCAAGGTTGGAAAATATTTGAGGATTTCTGGTGGTAATAAGAATTCTGCTACCACCATGGGTTTCATGATGAATTGGAAAAGCAGGTTTAAGGCGGTTCCAGTCTGTAATAGCCCAAAGATCATCGAGCACCACAAGGTAATTCTTCTGTTGTAGGATCTCGCAAAGCTTTCCTGGAAATAGTGATGCTTCTAATTTGTTTATCGACTTCATTTGTTCCTCATCTTTCGATAAAAGTTGGCTCAACAGCTCCTTACAAACGGTTTCAAGGTTCAACTGTTGAGAAATATATGCCCATGCACAACCAACAAAGTGCCCCTGTATGTATAATGTGGACACAAACACATTAGAGCAAATCCAATGGCAAACTACAAATACTTGTTAAACCTCAACTATCCAAAAAGAATCAAACATAGGCAAGTGCACGGGCAGCTGAGTGGTAAGGATCAACGATGGTTCACGAGTTTAACCAAGGCTATGTCTTGGCGTCATCGTTGTATTTTTTTTCCTGAGTTTCGTGATCTGCATTGATATAATTTGTATATACGTTTCCGGAGCAATATAATACTTACATTTCACCAAAAAAAATCAAACAACTTGTAGTCAAGCTTGCAGCTTTGGTAGACCCAATTCAGCTTTCAAACAAGGTCTTATTTTTCCCAACTCTAACAATATATGACCCGCTTGAAAAATTACAAAAAAAAAATTGCAAGCAAGTTCTTTCTTCTTATATAGACGATTACGGTATCACGAAGAATATCGTAGTATTATGGTATCCAAGTAAGTTTAGGAAACATAATCTATCTTCTATCTATATTATATATATTTGAAACTTTTCTGGATATCAATTTTATATTTGAAGTTTTTTTGAGTGATCTCATTGATCCGTTTTATCAAAACTCAAATTAAAAAAATATTGTAAAAAAAAAATCAACTACAGAATCTTTTAATTATTATATATGTATTTATTCTATTATATCAATGTGATGTTTTACAATCTTTAAAGTTCATTTTTAAAAAAATTATTGTAAAACAAATTATAAAAATGAAATAATTAGATTCGTGATAAAAAAATGCTATCTGTAGAGTATAAATTTCATATTATTTGTTCGAAAAAAATGTGACTACAAAATTAAGTAAAAATAATCTCACATCGAAGAAAAATTATAATAAGGTGATGAAACTTTATATTATGAAATAGATAAGATTAATAATCAGTGTGATCTTAGATATTAACCAAAAATCTTTTGATAATTCATGGTACATCACTTTCTTTGATCTCCATTTTGATCTTGTTATATACTCCCTTCGTTCGTATCCAAAGGGTACGTTTCACTTTTGCACAAAGGTTAAGAAAAACTTAAAATACTACTCATCCACTTCTTTTATATCTTTCACAATGATTTTGGGAAGAAAATTAAGAATGTTGAAATATGTGGAGGAAAATGAAAGTGAGAAAGAAAGTCGGGTCACAAATAATAAAACCACAAAAAAATATACTCCCTCCGTCATTCATGTTTCTTCCCACTTTTTAAGATTTGTGAGGAGTATTATATTGAAACGGGAGAAAAATAAAGGACGGAGGGAGTATTAAAAAGGAAAGTGCAAGATAATAAAAAAGTTACCAAAATAAGAAATGTAGAACATTATAGAGAAGTAGAGGGAGTATTAAAGGTACAATCCTTGAAAATTTTCCCTCCAAAATATCATAATTAATTAAGGTAATTATTGATTATGAATATCTATTTTTGCAAATTCTTAAAAATTAAATGTAAATCATACTAATAATTAATAATTTTCAACTTAATTAGTGCTTTTTCATTAAAATGAGCTTCATGGTAAGAGTAATTTTTCATTAAATTAATTTGAGAATTTATAAAATGAAATCATTCACTAATTAAAATAATTTTATAATTAGTGAATATTTTGATTAATTTTATAATTTTATTTTTCTTAAATCAAGACTATGATAATTGATAAGTGATCAAAAATGAATGTATTGTCAATTGAAATTCTAAAAATAATACTCCCTCTGTTTCATTGATATCTTCTACATTTCCTTTTTCAACCATTTCTTTGATTTCTTCCATTTTTCTTTTTTTTCTATCACACTTCTCTCTTACCTAGATGATCCACTTACTTTATTTTCCCTATATTTTTACTTATTTTATTGTTTTTCTTAAGAAATGTGTCACTTTTAAGGTGGAAGAAATCAATGAAATGGAGGGAGTACAAATATATATACTACACTAAGCTAATAATAAGCAATTATACTACATGTACCGTGCACTATTGCACGAGTCTATTCTAGTTTTAATTATCCAAAGTGTAGTATTACAATGACATACGATGTACATATGTTAAGTTAGGGATAGTTTGGTCCAATATATGGACTAAAACAAAAAGGGTCAATTGGATTTGAACGATCCAACAAAGAATAAGTACCCTTTGGATACAAACGGAGGGAGTATTATACTTCGTATGCTGTTGGTTATCTTTATATTCTTTGTCATTCTTTATCGTTAATGTTGCTATTAATCAATTTGGTTACGACTACCTATCATAGGAACAACAATTTCAGCTATTTCATAAGTTCTTGAAAAAAAAGTTAACCAAACAGATATTTGTAAATTCATGGGAGGTTGATATGAGAAGTAGGTTCATGAAAAATACTACTCGTACTTCCTACATGAATTTAGTTCCTAGATAGGCTAAGTGTACGGGTTTTCAGTTTTGCACCTACAATTTTTTCATTAGAATTAAAACTCAATTGTAAGCTAAGGTATTTTTGAGATTGAGATTGAAACCTGGGAAAGACATTTCTGATGAACCTCTCTTGCAAGAGCCGTTTTTCCTATCCCACCCATGCCATGCACAACCACCATCTTTTGCGAATCTTGTTGCAATTTCTGGATAATTTTGGCAACGTCTCCATCGAGGCCTACAATAAGCTGATGTTGATCGTGAGAGTAGGTGCGCCTTTGATCCGCAAGCATTTTATTGACATTGTCCATATCCGAGGAGATGATTCCATTGGAGCTCCTGACCCCATAAGTCTTCATCAATGACGATATTTGTGTGATATTTAAGGTGAGTATGTCAATCCGAGAGCCAACACCGTGAAGGGTTAGCCACTCTGTCCAAAAACAGGCTAACCACTTGAGGGTGTTACACACCCCAGGTTGCCTTTTATGTGACACTTCGAGGATGTATGTCTCGACAACATCTTCACCTTGGAGAGCATACTCGGTTACTTCAGATACCCATTTATGGAGTACGGCGTTTTTGATAATCTGCTTTCCGTCCGCATCTTGTAAAAAGGATTGCATCCATTCCAGCTCTCGTTGGAGTCTTTTCACTTTGAGGCTCACTCCTGCCAAGTGCTGCACTTCCTGTACCAGCAACTGCCCTAGCCATTTACCTGCTGACTCTATCCCAAAACTAGACATAATAATGACCACTTCTACCAAACTTTGTGCAGATCTCAACTACTTATCTAATTTAATTAGTTGGTAATGTCACGAGAGTTATTGATGGTATCATGATATATAAATTGTGCGTAGATTTAATTAAGGTAGGATTGTCCTGAGAAATTGAAATGTTAACTTCAAATTACCATACATAAATAACATGATTGATAATCTACCTTAATTAAGCTATTAACAGAAAAAACATTAAATATATATGCGAACAAACATTATGTTTGCCGCAAAGAAAAATGAACAATTGTTTGAGTATTTGATTTTGATTTAAAGAATGATGAAGTAAATATATAGTCATAATTTTGGTGGTATTTGGATATGATTGAGCCAATAATAACACTCCCTAGTCCCTACCTTCATAACCAAACACACCACTTGTTTTTTTATATTTGTCGAGACGTGTTTTACATCATCGACATCTCTTATTTTGCATTAGTAAAAATCATAAAAATTTGATATTTTTAATGTACCCATAGAAACGAATCAAACAAGATCTCACATGAGTATATATATTTTCTCTTATAGATTGTCCAGAATATTGAAGATTCTCCTGATATATGAATACTGTCAAAATTAGATATGATATGTTTGGTTATGAAGGGATGTGCGTACTGGTGGACAAATTCTAACTCGGAGTTGGCAATTCGAACAAGACCCACTCTAGCTACTCCAGTACATTTTGTGGCATTGACATTAGTACAATGACATCTCTTCGTTAGGGAAACAATGTTAAATGTATTTTCATGGGAGTCAAAATTGTATAAAGGGTTATTGACATTGGTTATTGTTAATTAAAGAGATGATTTTTTTTGTCAGATACTATGAGTATCTTTATTTAGGGTTCGTTTGGTTCACCATGAGAAGATGAAGTTACCGGGAAGTTTAAATTCATGTGAATTTGTATTTCATGGGAATTAGAAAATATTGTTTGGTTACCATGTGGGAAATGACTTCATACGGGAAGTTCTACACACCAGGGGGTTGGTGAGTAACTTCACCCATTGTGGAGGAAGTGACAATTCCCGGGAAGTGGACAACCAAACAACTCCTTGAAAATGCACTTCCTGGAAACTTGCACTTCCCGGTAATTGAATGAGTAACCAAACGACCCCTTAGAATAATTCGCGAGCAATTATCTAAATCTAATTTCCAGAGTTACAGGAGTCAACTTTGTGGCCTTTGCCTAGATGTGAATTGAATGAGCCGGTAACACATTTGTCATACACTACCGTTTCGTTGTCGCCCCACGCACAGTCATTATCCGCCCTTACCTTTCTCCTCCTCATTTCCTCTTCCCTTTCTTTGACTGATTCTCCGTCACTCCTCACCCCGAGCGCTACGCCACTTTTTCTGCGCAGTTTCATCCCACCTGCCTCTCTCGCTCTGTCTTTTATATTTACCTGGAATACATCCTCTTATTTCACTTGGGATAAATCCTTGTCATCTTCAATTTCAGTTAACTCTTTCTCTTATACTCCGTATATGTTTACAATTTCTATGTTGTTTGAGTTCATCACGTATGATTTTTATTGCGTTCAGTTTATTTGTCGTCACATCACATCATTCAAATTTATAAATGGATTCACTCGCAATTCACTCACTGCTAAAAATTAATTTCTATCATTAAAATTTTATTTTTAATTTAACCTATCATACAAGTGGGAAATAGATGTCAGAAAAGTGGGGCATTTGCATTCAATGAACAAGTTTGTATTTCCAAACGAACTTCTTTCATATTTGTTGAACAATAGTTACATGGACGTCCATAGATATGAACTCTACATATGGACGTCTATTACTATGCTCCAAGTCTCACCGCCCTTGGCCGACTTTTTGAGGTTGTTTTAGAGTGCAGAGAAGTTTAAATTTTAGGTATAAAAATCTACAAATTCTCTTTATTTAAATATGTATACTACTGATTTGTTTTTTCTGTCAAATTTCAAATGTATGTAATGTGTCCGTATGGGTGCAAAGCATAAAGTCCATGCTAATAAGTAAACAGTACTATCAGTCTATTACAATCTCCTGATGTGTACTCGTATGGTTTCTTCTTCATGGTGGGCAAGTGGGCAACTTGCCATTCTAGATACCCGACTATTTTTTTTATCAGTGTATATATATAAGTATATAACACACACTTACTATTCATGTTACTTGGTCTTTAATTTGAAGTGATGAAAGATCAACAACAACGACATTAGAATCTCGGTCCAAAATAATTTGGCACCTACAAACATGACTCACTATCTGAAGTCATCGAAACGTCCCAAAAACATATTCCGTATAAAAAAAAAATGAAAAGCAAATAATTAATTAATTTATTTATTTTACGAAACACAACCTTTTATAAAATGTTTTACGAAATATATTTTTTTTTTGCGAAACTCGACCTATTTGCCGAGTTTGACCAAAAAAAACCCGGGGTTGACTTCGTTTTTTTTAAGTCACGTACTTGTCTTAGCTTCTTTCTTCTTGTCCCTCCAAAACCATACTCCGTATTTTATACTTCCTCCGGTCTTTAATGTTCTTCCCATTCTTCGCAAAACATCTCCACCGAGTAAAATGTTCCGGTGTATAAAGAGGGTCTTTTCGTTTTCAATAGAGATTTTTGAAAGGGATAATATTGCCGTTTGAGACGTGTCGGAATCAGTCGAAACAAGTTCTATACTTTATTTTAGATAATGTCAGAAGATTCGAATATTCATTATTACGCATTCTAAACCTATTGGCCGCCTGACATGTTTTTGTAAAAAAAAACTTTCACGTTTTAGAACAACTATCAACGCGCTCGAAAATAGCCGAAAACGACCGATTTGGAAGGTTATTATCCACGTTTTTCGATCTTTTGGGTACTGGAATAAAATGGGTCAATAATCGCGCTGGACAACGTCTACACCAAATAAAATGTCCCGGTGTATAAAGAGGATCATTTCGTTTTCAATAGAGATTTTTAAAAGGGATAATATTGTATTTTGAGACGTGTCGGAATCAATCGAAACAATTTCTATACCTTATTTTATATCATGTCAAAAGATTCGAATATTCATTATTAGACATTATAATCCTATTGATACGTTTTCGTCAAGTAAAACTTTCAAGTTTTAGAATAACTATCAGCGCACTCGAAAATAGCCGAAAATGACCGATTTTAAAGGTTATTATCCACGTTTTTTTTTTACTTTTTTGTCACGAAATAAAATGTGTCCATATGTGCGTTGAACAACATCTTCACCAAGTACAATGCTCAGGTGTATAACGAGGGTCATTTCATTTTCAATAGAGATTTTTAAAAGGGATCAGACTCCCTTTTGAGACGTGTCGGAATCAGTTGAAACAAGTTCTATACTTTATTTTACGTCGTGTCAGAAGGTTCGAATTTTAGCACCAACAGATAACATTTGATGGTGTCTTTACGTGATAAACTAATGTCGGTAAAAATACGGTACAAATTGAAGTGTATTATCCACGTTTTTTGTAAATTCGGAGTCCAAAGAAAATATGGCAGAAAATTTTACGAGGTGTTACCTAGGCCGTATATTACACCCACACAAAATTTTAGCACCAACAGAGAACATTTGGTGGTGTCTTTACGCGATAAACTAATGTCGTTATAAAACACCTCAAATTGAAGTTTATTATCCACGTTTTTTGCAAATTCGGAGTCCAAAAAAAATATGTCCGCAAATTTTACAGGATGTTACCTAGGCCATATTTTACGCCCACACAAAATTTTTGCTCCAACAGGGAACATTTGATGGTGCAATTACGCGATAAACTAATGTCGGTCGATAACGATACAAATTGAAGTGTATTGTCCACGTTTTTTACAAATTCGTAGTCCAAAAAAATATGGCCTAAAATTTTACGGGGCGTTACCTAGGTCATATATTACGCATACACAAGATTTTAGCTCCAAGAGGGAACAATTGATGATGTCTTTACGCGATAAACTATTGTCGGTAAAAAAAGGTACAAATTGAAGAGTATTATCCACGTTTTTTATAAATTCGGAGTCCAAAGAAAATATGGCCGAAAATTTTACGAGGTGTTACCTAGGCCGTATATTACAGCCACACAAAGTTTTAGCAGCAAAAGAGAATATTTGATGGTGTCTTTACGCGATAAGTTAATGTCGTTAAAAAACGTCTCAAATTGAAGTTTATTATCCACATTTTTTACAAATTCGGAGTCCAAAAAAATATGGCCGAAAATTTTACAAGATGTTACCTAGGCCATATTTTACGCCCCACAAAATTTTAGCTCCAACAGATAACATTTGATGGTGTAATCACGCGATAAGCAAATGTTGGTCGATAACGCCTCAAATTGAAGTTTACTATCCACGTTTTTTGCGAATTCGAGGTTCCAAAAAAAATAGTCAAAAATTTGCGGGGTGTTACCTAGGCCATATATAACGCCCACACAAAATTTTAACTCCAACAAAGAACATTTAATGGTGTATTTACGTGATAAACTAATGACGATCGAAATAGGTACAAATTGAAGTGTATTATCCACGTTTTTTCGCAAATTCGGAGTCCAAAAAAATATGACTGAAAATTTTACTGGATGTTACCTAGGTCATATATTACGCATACACAAAATTTTAGCTTCAACAGAGAACATTTGATGGTGTCTTTACGCGATGAACTAATGTCGGTAAAAAATGGTACAGTACAAATTAAAGTGTATTATCCACGTTTTTTGCAAATCCGCAGTCCAAAACAAATACGGAGTTACTCTTCGCAGTACCAATTTTACTCGACACAGTACTTTTTGTGCATATTTTTTCATTATATGCCCAATTATCATCGATTCATTTCAATACTAAGTATACAACTCATTCAATTTATCAAATTTGTAAGATTATGGATAAAAGTTTGATCGAAAAATAGATATGGATGGTTATTTATCCCTAATTATTGAAATTAGGGTTATAGATATTGTTCAATTTTTTTAATTATCTCAAATCCCTAATTATTGAAATTAGGGTTACAGAAATCGTCCAATTTTTCAATATCATTGATGTCCCAATTCTAATTATACAAATCATTCAATTTATTAATTCATAAGATTATGGATACGAGTTAGATCGAAGAGCAATTATAAAACAATCATTGAAATTAGTTTTTTTTTTTCTTAATTTTTTTGTCTGACCTTATTTTTTACTTACGTAGTACGGTCGTAATTGTTTTTACAAAAAAAATGTTACAAATTTAACAAAATGTACTCAATCAAAGTTTAAAAAAAATGTTGGAAACAAATGTACTGTGTCTTATATATAAGAATCGTATTGCGTAAGTAAAGTTTTAAAAAAAAGTTGCATCAAAGATCAAAAAAACATGCAGTGCACGAAAGTAAAACAAAATGTACTGCATAAAAGTAAAAAACGATGTACTGTATTGAGTTAAATAGATTAGTAGGAAAGAAGAGAAGAAAGGAGAGAAAGAGAGGAAAAAAGAAAAGATGAATTTGAGGGGAGGGGAAATGGGAGGGGTATAATTGGAAATATCGTACTGCGTTGAGTAAAACGCGTACTGCGAAGAACATCACCCAAAAAATATGGCCGAAAATTTTACGAGGTGTTACCTAAGTCATATATTACGCATACATAAATTTTTTGCTCCAACAAAGAACATTTGATGATGTCTTTAATGTTGGTCAAAAACGGTACAAATTGAAGTGTATTATTCACGTTTTTTTTGCAAAAGGTTTACAAACTAATATTTATTATTACGCATTCTAAACCTATTGCCATGTTTTCCTCAAAAAAACTTCCGCATTTGAGAACTATCAATGCGCTCAAAAATAGCCGAAAACAACAGATTTTGAAGGTTATTATCCGCATTTTTTCGACCTTTTGGATCCCGAAATAAGATGTGCCCCAAAATAAAATGTGTTCATATTCGCACTGAACAACATTTATACCACCAGGTCAAATGCTCCGGTGTACAATGAAAGTCATTGCATTTTCATCAATGATTTTTAAAAAGGAATGAGATTGTCTTTTGAGACGTGTCAAAATCAGTTATATACTTTATTTTATATCATATCAGAAGGTTCAAATATTCATTATTATGCATTCTAAATTTCTAATCCTCTCTGCATGTTTTCGTCGAATAACTTTCACGTTTTAGAACAACTACCAACGAGCTCGAAAATAGCCAAAAATGACCGATTTTGAAGATTATAATCAACATTTTTTCGACTTTTTGGATCCTGAAATAAAGCGGGTCCATAATTGCGCTGAACAAACTCCACAAAACTTAAAATGCCCCGGTGTAGTTCCGTTTAGCTTAGCAGAGCTCAAGTGCTCAACTCATGTTGGGTTTGCCTTTTGTCCAATTATAAACAGACAATTTGTTCATGTCCATTTTGCGTTATTTCGTATACTCAATACAAGATTTCTAATCTAAAACAATGCCTCAAAGCCTTCTCTGCATGGTGAAAAATTCATGCAAACTACATACCTCAATAAGGGAAAAAAAGTCTTCCGAAAATTGTTTGGACAAGCAAAACCTTGTCCTCAACTGTACATAACAACCGAAGCAAACTTGCAGCACCTACGAAGATGAATTAAGCCGTCCACAGAGGCGCCAATATGCTCCAGGATGGTACAGAGACTTCTCAAACACCCATATGTCACGAACAAGCACCTACCCCATACACACATGCACAAGAACACTCAAACATGTTTGTATTTGCAAATATTGTGTCGATTTGTGATGAGAACGGAACAAGCAGGAGATAATTGATGGCACATTCTACTTTTATTCCGTCATGCTTCAAAGTCGTGGAAGAGTGGATCTTTTGATGTCAAAATGGAAGGTAGATGCCATAGATCTCACAAAGCGGAAATTCACTCCTAATGAGCAGTATACCGCAAATTTATAGTGGCAGAAAAAAGAAAATACTCGTACTATATTTCTTACCTCTTTATTCTTGTCTCCGGCGACAACAGCACCCTTGGAATCATAAGCTTCAAACTTCTGCAATAAGAAGTGTCACATTAAAAGTTGAATACTAATTCAGCTAATTTCATATTCAAAGGAACATAAATTGGTTAGACAATCTCACAAGAACGAAACCCATTAACGATGTGAACAACTAAAACAACTCGTGAATTATGCAAGTAACACGGAGTACAAGGATTTTGGTAGATCGGCCACTTTCAAAAAAACATTGGAATAATAACAAAAATACTGAAAATATGTACTAATACTTAAATTAATAAGACATCTTTATTACGGAGTATAAATTAACAATGTAACTGAATGTTATTCTCTTGAGTTATTCTCTTGGCAGGTTTCAGAGATTAAGAGTTAAGACTATCACTGATTTAAAATCAAAAATAGATTGGTCCGGCTTCAATTACCATGCATCCATTCAGAAAATTCTGTCAGCGACCGAGAGCATTTAGCATGTGTAATTAACTACAAAGGTTCTTAACAGTCTCTCTTTTTCAGAACTCTTGGCATAAAATAGAATTGATACATTAACAGGAAACACACTATCCAACAAAGCACTTGGCCATAAATGCTTAGTGTTCAAAACTTTAAATATTCAAACATTGGTGGCCAAAACAATTAAAACAGACTGATTTCTTAAAATAGTTTCACTCAAGTTTCTTCCTGCAATTAATCCATAGTCATCACAGTTCTATGATCCTGACAAGAATTGCCGCCAACTTTTTAAATGAGTTGCACGACTTTAATGCTCAGATGTCAAGCTTCCTTGTATGGTGCTCGAGATTAGCGATGGTACACCAAACGAATAGTATGTCTTATGCCTCTTAACAAAAAAAAATTATAAATACAGAGTCAACACTGTCAAGTTCGGTTGAATAACATGTGAGATGTTTAGTTTGAACGTTGAAGAAACAATACCTGCTTTGTAAGAAACTCAAGGGTGAGCTGGATAAACAGTTTGTTAAGGTTATTGCGATCGACACCAATCTGAAATCAGAATACATTTGAATGTTTGTCAGGAAGATGAGAACGTGTATTTTAAATAACGCAACCCTAGTGTGCAAAATTGCTACTCCAGGGACCAATGGCGTATACAAGGGCCAAGAGGTATTCAACGGATGCACCTGCATCCACTGAAACCTGGAAATAAATCCATTTAGATTGGTAATTTTTTGGTTTTTCAAAGTTTTCCGTTCGTGCTTTTGGCACTAGCATTCCACCTAGTAACCTAGTCTCTACAAGGATGAACTTGTTGGCTGTTGCATCACCCATAGCATCGTCGCTCAATTTCAGCAATGAGGGCCTATTCCCCCAACTCCACCCCACCCCCGCCCAAAAGACCTTCATCCACCAGATAATATCCATCCTATAGCATCTTTAGGAAAAGGCCTTTTCCATCTCCTTCATCCCTTACCCATGCATACTCTCAGACTCTCGGTCATTCAGATATCCCAACATGACTATGCCTTAAGAATATAGTATATTCACCAAAATGGTACACGAAGGAAAGACTACAGTAACAGAAAGAATATGAAAAATGACTGATAAATTTACAGTCCTTCACAATGAAAATACATTTAAGGGAAATCGATCAGAAACCGTGGTGTTCAGCATAATACTCAAATCGAGTACCTCAGCTGAGTTAGTTTAGAAAGGATTTCCCGAAATTAAGCCTAATAAATTTTCTGATATTCACAAATTTCAAGAAAGAGAGTAAACAATGAGGATGACAGAAACTTACCAGCCGAGCTCGCAGAGTCCTTATTTTAACAGCTGGCTCAACTAACTCCCAATGAACCTTCTTCCACACAGCTTCTCTT
The DNA here is from genome assembly GCA_958450325.1 of Agrostemma githago. Lineage (NCBI taxonomy): Eukaryota > Viridiplantae > Streptophyta > Magnoliopsida > Caryophyllales > Caryophyllaceae > Agrostemma > Agrostemma githago. Next base: position 71,344,261 of record OY288249.1, read on the forward strand.
TGTTTGATTTCATTCTTCAGGCCCTGTACGTAAGCAGGATTGTCATATTCTTCATCAAGTGCAAATATTTCTGAGAATGTAAAGTGGAAAATTAGTTGAAGCTTACTGAGAACATGTTTTCCGTAACTGACTTCCTCAACGATGTTTTGTCACCATCTGCGATAAGTTTATTTATCTGTAAGGATAGAGTGTTTTCAGCAGTGTACTTGAAAATCAATATATATGTCAGAAAGAGTCATTTTTGTCACTATAACAATATTTTGCATCAACCTTGGTACATTTTTTGTTTTGCATAAATGTTACTACATCTTTTGTAGGAAAATAACTGTCAAAGATCTTATATCAAAAATATTTTAGGGCAGTGTAATATTTCATTTTCTTAATAAAATTAAGGTAAAAGTTTAAAAAAGTAGGATGGAAAATCATAACGAAATCTACAAAAATAACTCGAACAGTTATTGGCATGATTAATAATCAGTAATAGTCATAGACACTGCTCAGAACTCAACTAATATGAACTCCATTAGTATAGGAATATAAAGTTCTCTATAGCCTTTTGATTGACATGAAGAGCCACCTCATGTTTAAATGCTAATTTTGATACAAGTATTAAATTCTCCAGCATGTTGTCGTAGTTTGTGTCTTAAGATACTTCGGTAAGATCAGAACTACTTATTAATTTGTGCACAATAAAATGGTGTTTGAAGTTTAGAGCAGATAAAGGAAAAAATGGTAGTATATATTTTGTTTAAGCAGTCAACATAGCAGTCTTTGCTCCAGTCAGTTTTTTCATTAATAATTGGCAATATGAGTGAGCACTTTACAGTTGTTAGGCAGATCCAAGAAACAGAGACGCAACCAAAGAAGATGAAATGGTAAATCCAATGCAAAACTAAAGATGTGTTACCTCTTTATATATTCCAAAAGCCTCGTTATAAAATGCCTTCTTTGAATATCCAGTTTTCCTCAATTTGGCAACAGCATAGGCATTTTTGAGCTGCAGAAAAAAATGTTTGTGGCATTGAGAAATTGTTAAAATAAAAGGAAAAATTACATGCATAAAAAGTGGTTAAACTGCTTACATCTAACCCACCCACCTTGCCATCAACCAAGGGTGGATCTAGGGAGACAAGTGCCCCTCCGGGCCTAGTAGAAATAAACATTATTTAAGCTTCAAAATTAGACATCGAGTACCTTGATCTCATCTCAGTTGGTTGAAGCTTTGATGTTCATGTGTGGAGAGTCAACTCAAAAACAAGTTGATAACAAGGTTTGATCCTTAGACCTCCAAGTTAAATGGTAACACTCCTTAACAATTGAAACACTAGTGTTTATTTTCTAATTACGTAGTTAAATGTTTTATATCTTATAGAAGATATCATTCTTTAAAAAGTACATATATTTAAAATGTAATGTATTTTAGAAAAATCCTAAGTGAAGAAGTAGAGGATAAATTCTTCTTTTTTTCAAAAACTAAACAGATTTATTTTAGGCCTTTTTTGCACAAAAAAAAAAATATTTACAGTTTTTAAGAAAGAAAAAAATTTATTATGCCAAAAAAAGTGGGTAAAGTTATTGTTGTCTGTTAAACACGGTACGCAACTAAAATCCTCAGTCAACAAGTGCCATCTACCGAAACCTTTGAGGCAGTGGGTAAAGTTAATGTTGTCTTTAAATTAGCTTGAGAAGCACAGTCAAAGACACGACATGCATCTAACAAATACAGTAAGATTTTTAAATGGGCAAACATAAATATAGATTTTATACAATAAACTGTGGATAGAAGTACATCACTTGAACTGAAGCTGAAACAAAAGCATATGAAACTACTGATCAAGGTGTTGGCCTAATTCTGGTTAGCACAGAAACCTTAAGCATGACCTACAACAATAGATCGATATTGCTAACCGGGGTAAGACATTCTAATACCGTGGAAATCTGAAGATGTTTATTGGTTGATTAGAACAGGTCAAAAACGCTTAAAGCAATAACAGAATGTAGAATGTGCATGAGATTTAGAAATTCACCTCTAATATCATATCCTCCTTTGTTCTTTTCCATCCATTTTTAGTGAACCACCTAAGACAGGTTTACAAAAGGTCTTCACTGATAGTGTTCAAAGCTCAAGAATAAGACAAAACTTCCTCTAAAAGGAATCTATCTCACTTTATATATAGTCTGTCTCGCAAAATATGATAAAACGGCTAACTCAAAGTCATGACTGAACACACTTATTTAGCAATATTCTTATCACTTCAGGATGACCTTCAGCTATCTAAAAGCCATAAGTAACCAACAAGGATGTTGGATTTACTCGCAATTGCGTTATTTCATTTGTTTCACAGTCCAGTTTGTGTTTAAAAATAGCGTTCTCCGCATCACAAGGAGGAAAAAATTTCGAGTTCAAATGGAGAAAAGTCTAAGACAAAATAAATTCCTCTACAACCATATTAAATTGAAGGCTCTATTTCGCAAAACTAGCTCAAAAGTTATTTGAAAGCGGTTAAGGTCACTGAAAAATAGGAGATGAGAAGCTAACTGAAAATGAGAAGCTAATATAATCACAACCGTTTGGCAAACTAACTGAAAAGTTAGTTGATACTCCGTATATGATAAAATGACATAAACGAACACGGTTTTACTATTGTTGTAATAATTGAAGGGGTAAATAAGGAACACGGTTTCACTATTCAATTAGCTTATTTCTAACATACTACTCTGTGCAGCTTTTAAGCTACTTGCCATTTCACAAAAATAAGTTTGCTGCAATTTTGAAATAAACTAAACCATAGCCGAAATGGACAAAATAATTGTACCACTGAGTATGCTTCTTGATAAACCCATTATAGACACCGATATTCTCACATTATAAAATTACTACATATACCAATCGAATATAGTTAAACACTACCAACGGCAATTCTATGAGAGTAAATTTACATAGTAAAAAATGGTGAGTTTGTCATACTTTTGGCAATAAGAGACCAAAGCGAAACAAATCATAACTGAAGCATAAATGACAAATGTTTCCAGTATAAAAGGAGCGTTTCACACCTTCGCCAAAATGAGATTGGTGGTCGAGGTCCATATGGTTCATAAATGATCCCAGGACTAACCATAGCAATTTGAGCCGCAGCCTGTATTTCAGATGATGCAGACAGCATAAGGTGGCTTTTAGAAATTGACAAACACTTGGATGTTCAAAAGACACCCTTACACTACAAGAAGATAAGCAAATATCTAATTCAGAGAAACTAACGCTGAGAATTTAATATCTTGTAGAAACACGGGACTAAATATGCATAATATCTCGATTTCTAATTGCAAAACCTAAGTGAACTGTTACGGTTTCAGTCCAGTAGTAAGTGAACCAAGTGGCACAAGGCACTGAAATAACAACACATTTTTGTAGAATAGCGCTACCCCAAGACCCAAGAGCATGAAATGGAACATGACGAAATCTCCCGCAGGAAGTCGGGGACATAGCATACTCAACAATTCCGCAACATTATAAAGTTTCATGAATTGGAACCACTTTAGAAAGTTCGAAAGTCTAACGTCAACCCTCGAAATTCATATGGATCCCTAGTCTTTTTTCACAGTTTTATCAAACTTGATGTTATACAAGTAACCTAGAATACACCTGTCAAACGGGTCAGATGGGTCGACTCTCGGGTCAGAATACAGGTCACGTCGAATAGGAGTCCGGTTATACGGGGTACAAGTCGAGTTAGGTTCAGAATACAAGCAAGTTAGATTTAAAATGTGCGTAAAAATAGTTTCTGGCATATTTTCTTTTCTCCATTTTTAAGTTTAAAAAAAATATTTAATGCAAATCCTATTTCTAGGTGAGCTATTTGATTAGAGAGAACCAAGAGCTTGAAAAAGACAAATCCTTTTCAACAAAATCTGATTCAAGGAGTTGAATAACAATTGATGGAAACGTTCACTTCAATAAAGTTTGAAGTTCTTGCCGTATATCACATATTCATATTGTTTTAGAGAATGTGAAAATTAAGAGAGCTTACCAATTGTCGTGTTTGAGGAGATGGTTTTACTTGGGTTGTCGCCGACCTAGCTTCTGGAAAGAAAACTGACAACTGAGCAGCCTGATTTGGAGAAGTGAAAACAAGTCCCATCACGTACAGGTGGTATACAAGTATGATCATGCGTTGGAAAAGAGTGTGGAAGAAAGGCAACCTTAACTAGTCAGTATTCTAGCTAACCAACTGTGCCTAAGCATGAGGGATTTACCATTGTAGAGCGAAGTACTCTAGTACTGCCATGGGGCAACGGAGAATCATGTATCTTAAATAAGGTAGTACATTTCCTCCCAGTAGTAGCTCTGGGCCCTAATAATGCGGAAACAAGATAAACACTTAATGTAAAGCATTCAAGATACATAGCAGTTTGTATAATTCAAGATAAACTGTGCCTAAGCATGAGGGATTTAATATATGCTTATATATTCTTATAGTAAAAAACCTTGCAAATCAAACTCTGGAACCAGTGACTAGTCGTTACTGAGGAGGAACCTGGTTATGATTTTTTACGTGCCCCGTGCTTTTACAGAGGAGGAACGCTTGCAATCCAACCATTATTAAGATCCAATTCTCCAAAATAAAAATGACACTTCCCCTTAAATTGTACTCCCTTCATCTCATTTAAATTGTCCGATTTTGCTTGTATTGTCCACCCCAAAATAATTGGCCACTTTCTATCTCTAATATTATAGAAATGTGAGGGTCTTATACTATCCCATAGTTAAAACATCATGGCAAAGTAATGTATGCCGTATCTGAATACGTTAATTCTAGAAGACTAGGGAAAATATAGATACTTTATCACTGAATCCTATCTTCGGTATAGGATGGACGGTATACTATGCAAAGTTTATTTAAGTTGACCGATCAAATGTCATAATTCAGCGCTCACGAATTTGCACTTTCCGAACTATAGTACATCTATCATATACCCATTCATGTCCAGTGTACTGTACTCTTGATCATGATATCAAAGCTAGTGACTTTATACTACTTTACGGAATACTAAGCAACAAATAAGTCGAGCCCAACAATTTCAAACACATAACTGACCACATCAATGATTCAATGAAACCATCAATTGAACTCATCAAACTTTGTAACCAAAATACGAAATTTCGCTAATAAAATCAAGATAACAATACAATTAAATACATTAAACAAATCACAGAAGAGCAAAAAACCGAAGGTGATCTCAGAAAAGGGGGTAGAATTCATTCATACCAGTTATAATATCACTGGAATAATTTCTGGAACTTGCAAGCCTACAAGAAAATCAACAACAGAGCTACGAATTAAGTATAACAATGAAGAAATGCAAGAACAAATGAAGAATGAGGCAAATCAATTGGAGAAGAAAGAGCGAATCATACGAATAATAAGGGTTTTGATGAAGCTGAGTCACTCGTAGGACGTTTCGTATGAGATTGGATCGTAAAGACGCCATTTTTACATAGAAATGCAGATCAAAGCCCTGTAAATTTGGTTGATTGAAGGTTTTAGGAGTAATGGAGAGAAGAGGGGTTTTACCGTTTTAGGGTGAAAGTGAAGACCGGGGAGGGTTTAAGGTGTGTTGTTGACCCGACCCAAATGACCCAATCTGATAAAACTCGCTTCCAATAAGATTGATCCGAGACACGAAGGTGTTCCGAGATGGAATACTTATAAGTTATAACCTCCGTTCCACCAGCATATAGATAAACTCGTAAAGGGTCTAGCTTAACCCTAGATCTCGCCCGACTGCTCGAGACCTGATAACCAACAATATTAAAACTCGTGAAGAAAAGCTCTATTGTCCATAGATGATAGATCTTATGCGACTCAAATCCAAATTACACCAACTGATTTACACCCAAAAAAACACGCACCAAAAAAATCTTTCTCCCTCCTCCCAAAAAAACCCTAGCCTTCAAAAAAAAATTGGGCTACCACCATTAATGGTGGTAATAAGCTCCCCAGTTTTAACTTATTATATTGTTTTAGTATTGATTTCAGTATTAGTATTTTAGTTATAATAAGTTCTTTCTTTTTGGAGAATTTCGTCCCCATCAATTGATGAGTTTCGCTCTCTCTTTTGAAGAGAGGTTGAATCTATGATAACGGGGAGGACACGGAAGATCAATACCACAATTCTACATCATATGTTATCTCAATTTATGTCAGACTGACGGCTACAATCTAGGAGAAAACAGAGCAATAACAACATCATCCTCAATTTCGCACCACCTCAATCCCAGATTCCCACCCTTCTTCTTCTTCTTCGAGCTCGTTGAAACCATCAAAGCTAATCAATGAATTTAGTCGTTTGACCTTCTTCCGGAGGCGCACCATCTCAGATAGATTAAATTTGTTTAGTTTCGTTATTAATTAGATCATTGTGTTTGTTTGTTTGCTGGTTAGTTTGTCGTTCTTCCAATTATTAGTAGTACTTCCTCTATCCATTTTTAATCTTCCTACTTTCCTTTTTAGATTGTCCATATTTAAACTTCCTACTTACTATATTTCTTCTTTTGTTTGATTTTTGTGGTTCATATCATTTCTGACCCCACATTTTTTCTCAACTTTCATTCTCCACCACACACTACACTTCACCTTTAATTTTTGTGCCTACTCCCCCCACGAAGTTTAAATTTGGATGGAGGGAGTATTAATTAATAATTTTATGCAGTAATTTATTGTTATAAATTGATTTTTAGAGATTCTTAGCTCCAACTCTAACAATTCAATCTCCGAGACTCCTAAAGTTCGAAATATTGCAGTAGCTTTCAATTTGTTCCAATTATCCACGGATCTACAATTCAATTTCTGGTAATTGGACAAATAATGTGTTTAATTGCAGAAATTCTTGTCGTTTTCAATCATTTTTTGCAATAGCCAGAACGAGTATGGATTCGCCCAATTGCCTCACAATAATTCTCTACAACGCCATGATAGTGAGGGGCGTGTAATTCATTGATTAGCTTTGGTGGAAGAAGAAGAAGGATGTGTGATTCAGATGGTGTGAGAATGATGATGATGATTGTTGAGAATGACTCCTAAAACCCAAGTAATTACATGTGTCCCACATTGAAGTAATTACATGTGTCCCACATTGAAAGATGAGAGAAAGATGATCCACCTTATAACTCAAGGGTTACTCCCTTTATTGTCAATTGGTTTTAGAGTGGAACCTCTTGTCTTGTGAGTGGACTCTTCCTGTCTCGGGTGTGGCCCAGGCCCCTGTCTCGGGTGTGGCCCAGGCCCGTTATGCAATTTCACGAGGATGATTATACTCTGTTTTTCGTCGGGTTTTTTTTCCATTTTGCAGTAGGCAACTGTTAGTTCAACTAGCGGCTCAATTTCCGAAATGAAAACAAAAAAGAAAATAGTGACGTGGACCCATTGAGAATAAATAGTTTCAATAGAACACTGAAACAATAAATAGTTTAATAAAAAACATTAAAACGATAAAAAAATTCTTACTTTTTTAGGTATGAAGTTGAGCACTAATCATCTTAGAAAAAATAGGTATCCGTATTAGGAAAAAATATGCATAAAGTTGAGCACTAGGTTATAATGTTAAGTCATGTTAGTATGTTACGCAGAGATTATTCTCTTGGTTGATTTGTGTATTTGCTTGTTTGAGGTATGAAGTTGAGCACTAAACGGAAAAAAAGAATCTATATTAGGAAAAAATATGCATAAAGTTGAGCACTAAAAGTCATGAGGTTAGGTGAAAAGCAAATGTACGAAATAAACGGGTTTAGGGTGAGGCTTGATGACCCATTTATGTAGGTGGGTCGACACGAACACGACACGAGATTTAATTGGGGTCGGGTTTGGATTGAGGTCCAAAACACAAACCCGACATGAATAACCCGTTTATTGTGTGCACATTTGCGAAGAGGCAACGCATATTCGAGTTTGTGACGGGTCAAATTATTACTTACATGGATAGATAAAGACAAAGCATTTGTTATTCTTGATGCATTCTGATATTATCTTATCTAACCATGTGAGTGATATTAAGGCCCGTTATAACTTCGTAATGGATATATCTCTCGCAAGAGGCAAGAGATACTATCGTGTGAAGTAGTGGTTGGGAGTTACTTTTTTGATGTTGTTTGCAAGTTGCAACAAATAAATTAGGCATGAAGGGGTTAGGTACTTAGGTGAATGACTTAAATTCGTGAGGAGTTAGTTGATGTAACGCAAAGAAAACTACGGAGTAGTATAAAAGGGACTTCGTGTTACTTCAATCAGGAATTCATGGTTAAAAACAAAGTCTCTTTGAGGGTTCTTCAACGTAGTTAGCAAGAGAAAAAAAAAAAAAAAAAAAACTATGATCAAATTCATACTTAAACCGTTGTTCTTTTCGACTTTTTTTTTCAGTCCAGTTCAATTCAGTTCAGCCTACTTCAGTCTACTATCTTTTTCCTCTCGTTGGATATGGTGCATTCCGCACCAAGTTCCCTCCAGCACCGAACCAAGGCCCCCATTCAAAACTTGCTTTACAATGGATGGTCAGTATATTTTACCATCCTGACGCTATTGGGCAAGGCAAGGCTTGGGAGTAAAGTGTCAAATTGAATGTGCCGGATTTGACAAGGGTTGGATGTCGGGCTGTGGCCAGTATGATTTAAGTTACTATTCCAGAGTAACTTAAAGATCAACTATGATATACAGACTCATTTTAGTACTTTCTCCCATCCATTCAATCTTCTTTTACATGGATATTATTGGTAAATCAAGTGGTGTTAGGGTCCACCAAACTTTAAAGTAAAGGAAAAGTAACGACATTTTGCGTAAATAGGAAAAAGATATAAGGATTATAAGGTAGAGTCTTTGATTGGATTCTCCATTTATAATAATTTGTAAAGAATTGTTTGGATGGTAAATAAATCAAAGTCTGTGTATCTTGTTCTTGTTAATTGCACTTTATTCTCTTACTAGTAACTTGTAAGAATAATCGAGGCCCCAAATGAAATGGTTATAGGGTACGTTTTATAAATACGAGGGTTTGAATTAATTTGGCTCGGTGGTTCATTCCATCTTAGAGTAAATCTTGAGTAATTCATTTTGACCGAAGCGTAGCCAATTTCAGTTTCAATTAGTTTGGATCGGCGTTACGTATGAGATTGGATCGTAAAGACGCCATTTTCACATAGAAATGCAGATCAAAGCTCTGTAAATTTGGTTGATTGAAGGTTATGGGAGTAATGGAGAGAAGAGGGATTTTAGTGTTTTACCGTTTCAGGGTGAAAGTGGAGACCGGAGAGGGTTTAAATGGCTGACCCGACCCGACCCAAATGACCAATCGGATAAAACCACATCCAATAAGACTGATCCGAGACACGACAGTGCTCTGAAATGGAAACTTATAACTCCGTAAGTTATAACCTCCGCTCCATCGTCATATCGATCAACTCGTAAAGGGTCTAGCTTAGCCCTAGATCTCGCTTGACTGCTCGAGACCTGGTAACGCAACAATATTAAAACTCGTGATCTATTGTCCATAGATGATAGATCCTATCCGACTCAAATCTAAATTACACCGATTGATTTACACCAAATAACACACCGAGTTTATCATCCCACGTGGTACAAAATCTCCAAATATCTTCATTAATAAATGTCAATAACATTATTACTTATACCATGTCGTGTGGATGGATTCGATCTGAATAGAACCTTATGAACGATAAAGTTATTCCACATGGGTCTTAATATTGCTACATTGCATTGCATGATTTGAACTCGAGACTTCTTATTAAGGTACAACCAAATGATCCAAGTGCTCACGGGTATAATCAGATAGTCATGAGTCATGAACCACTCAAATAAGTTGTTGCACATCTAAAAAAAGACACAATGCTCTTAGTATACAGATTGTTATAGTACAACAAGTTAGCTCTTGTAAACCGGCCTATACGCAGCACTATTCACACTATAACATCCTTCAATGAACCGGTAGTACAACTCTCTCGATTGCTATCTACTTCCTTCACCAAAATTCATATCTCGATTCATAGTAAACGAAAAACAAATTTGTGATTTTCTTTACAACACTCAAAACCAACAAAACAAAGAGAACGAACACATCAGATGTTTTGTGAAGACGAGAAATCAAATCGGGTTCTAATGCTCGTGGATTGGGTCAGCAGCGCCGGTTGGAGAAAGAGGTTCATAAGGCACGAAGCCTCGACCACCAAAAACGGGTCTCATAAACTTGACATCGAACTTCCTCCACAAATGGTGTACATGTGACGTGGATCTTTTCAAAAGCCCATTGGCATTTGTAGATGGCTGCTCGGTTTCTGCATCATTGTCTCCTTCCTCGGTCACACTCCCTCCATTTTGAAGAAAGAAGGGGATGTTCAAGTATTCAAGGCTTGGTATATCGGTTGCATCTGAATATGCTGGACGTAAACGACCTCCCAATATAGCGCCTATCATAGGCTTGGTTGCTGTACCAAACACCTATTCACACAATAATTCACCTCTTGAAAAACATTACCACCGTAAATACACGATATTATCTGTAATTTTTTTATGAAAACGAATTGGAAATACGTGAGTACTGACCAGAGTACTGAACAGAACAACGATGATGGTGCAGGTGATCATAAGTGATCTCTCACTTGACACCGTGTCTCCGGATCCTGAAAACTGAAGCGGCATATTTTCAGATTTTAATTTAATAGAGAGATACAGTACAAGTCACACAGCCTTGATATTTTTGAATTATATTGATGAAATATGATATTTACCGCATTAAATGACAAAGCGATAGTAACTGCACCTCTCATAAGTCCTGCCCACCATATAATAACCTGCAACTTAAAATCAGTAAGAAACCACCCAAAAAAACAGTTATCTTAAGGGTACAATTTGGCCAAAGAAGATGATGGTGTGCGTACTTGTCTACGGATATCAATTTTTGTATCTTCTCTCTTCTTAAGACAATTTAGTATACTTGCAAGAGGGAATACGAATGCTGCTCGTCCGATTAAAACTAAAGCAAGCATTGAGGAACTGACTGCAAGGAAAGTTCCTGCACTGCAATGAAGAACATCAGATCATTAGTCCTTCGGCATTACAGTCTAGACTTTACATCAAATGTATGCATTCTCCATATGTTGAAAACACAGTTTTAAAACTCAACCAGATGGACCTACTTCACCTTATAACCATTGGCTCCATCGGATTAGAACAACATTCACAAAAGTGACTCAAAATTCAAACGAAGAAGAGAAGGGTAAGCGTACCTTGCGTTGCTCTCCCTCCATTTGTCAATGTCTAGTGCATCCATACCCACGTACAAAAATATGAAAGTTTCTGAAATAAATGACATTGTAGCAAAAGCATGCCTGCAATACCAAAAGTACAAGGATTCAAACATTCATCCTACTCGTGATTTAAAGTGCATCAAGAATAAACTTTCTTCCAATGAGTCTCCATCTAAAATTGACTATATACTATATAGACTGTGTTCTGAGAGCAGCACAGCATCGACTATTTTCAAAGAAAATGAGAAGGGCAAAGCTCTCACATGGAAGTGATACGGGAGCGCTCTGATACATTGTGCCATGTGTAATGTGACATGACAACTCCACAGAAAAACACGGTCAAAATGCCACTAAGACTTATAAGCTGCAAGAATAAATAAGCCAATCATTCAGTGGTTTGAGCAGCAGTTCACAGCAGGTATATTCATCTGCAATTCATCATGAGGCAGATATAGAAAAAAGGAAGTAGCAAACAAAGTACAGTATATTATCCACAATTCAGATATTCAACTGCAATTTATCAAGAGTAATGCAGATCACAGAAAACGAAAGTAGAAAACTTAGCATATTTTCCACATTTTTGGGTATTTGAATGATTAAATAAACCAATATCAAAGTAACAACGCTTGACAACAGGAGTTCAATGTATGCAATCTTCAGCAAAGAGAGGCTATTTCCCGAAAAATCTATGATGAAAATTGCGTCAATCAACCGTGCAACATGGCACCTAAGTGAAGTAACATAGGTTATATGGTAATAACCTCAAAAACACACATCGTCCATGGGAAGATCTCACATTTTTTAGCATGAGATCCCCCATTTTTAGTTACTTTTTGTCATTAGAAAAAGTATTTTTATTTTATTTTATACAGTGGACACAAAACGTATATATATGGTATGTCTCACACTATTTGCAGAGTCAAATGGTCTCCCGGGAGACCGTTTGCCTGAAAATACTACTACCATGAATAACATTTATATATACTCACTAGAGCACTTCATGAGGAATTATGGCAATAAAATACAGCCAAGTTCCTGATTTTTCAGCGTTTGGAGCTCATAAGTCATACCTCAGCTATCATGTAAGATAAATAAGCCATGAGCATCATAAGTGCGATTTCCCGATCTGTAGAATGTCTGGCAAAGAATAAAGAATAAAGCAAGCTATCAGCCTTTAGTGTCAATTGCACTAAACGGAACATCAATTGAACAATCAAGTGCGATAATCTCCTCAAAATGAAGTAGCGCACTCTACATAATAAAGGTCATCCAGATTTTTCAAGTCGATAAGCAAAAGGATAGCACTTGGTATGCAGTTAATGGTCTATGTAGTGGCTACAGCCTAATTTAAGACACAGAAACGTGTATGTTAATATTAGAGTAACTGTCTTGAATACGTCGATTTGCTAATATATATGCCATTTGTGAAAACGACTACAAGAAACAGATAACTATAATAAGGGAAAGTAAGTGAAATCCATCACCTTCCAATGTACAATTTTTTTATGAGATATGCGCTCAGCAGACCAACCTGTGATGTTTCAAATATTTACAGGTTATCTCCATTCATATCCAAACACAACATTCAGGGAATCAAAAGGTACGGCAACCAAAACTTACTAATACTCCAAGAGCTGTACTGGTGATGAACAAGTAAAGAAAGGTGAACCCTAAAGCCAAGGCAGTCGTGGTGCCAAGGTTGCTCAAATCAAGTGATTGGACTGCATTGAATAGAACAATTGAGGTTGCATCATTTACTACGCCCTCTCCAAATACTATACTGTAAAGTAATGGCGTTTCGTCTTGATTCAGTACCTACAAACGAACAAGAAAGAACATTTCCGACTAATGTCAGTAAAGTACGGAGTATATTAACGTGTAAAACTACCAGTATAGAATTATAAGTGTGCCTTCTTTATCTAACAAGTATACTTGCATGAGTCGGAAAAAAGGTACACCTGCAAGGTACAAACAGAATCTGTGGCCGACAATATGGCGCCCATGGCTGCAGACAAATCAAGCATCGTATAAGTCTGATAATCACATTAGGTAGCATCTGATAATATTCTTTAAAAGCCTTTTAAGTATAGATTACCTAGATAATCGTTAACAGTTAGCTGGGTCAAACCAATCCTCTTGAACAGAAAAAATACACCTGAAATTTCAAACTTAACAGTCACTGCATTGACAAAACTTCATAATCGAGTTTTTGGATGGATAATTAATCATTATTCAGTCTTGTAATGCATGCTGCTATCGTTTGTACAATGTCTTAACATATTACAGAATCCTATTATCAGTCAAATAATCCCTTTGTCCCTGCCAATGTTTTAATGTATTCCATTTTAGTTCATCGCGGACAATAGCTTACGTATCATGAGTTGCTTGGATATGAACGAACTATGGAGGGAGTATTACAGTAGAATATAGTTCAACGGTTTACGACAAAGCAAAATCTTAAACCAATTAGGGCGACGAGAAAAATGCTGGATGTCTCAAACTATAGCCAAGGTGAACTGCTGGTCTTACCTGATGATACAAGGCAAAACGATATTATTGTGCCCAACACCCCAAACGTCAAAATCAATGAAAAATTCTTGAAAAATTCCTTTTTCTTAACCTGGAACCTACAAATACCCATAACTTCAAATCAACATTCATCCAAAGTTCACATGATCTGTGCAACAATAAAGACAGCAAGTTGAAAACTTGAAATGCTAAAATGGCACGAATTGATTTCAACCATCAAGGCGTTATCAACAAATCTCAAGCCTTCTCGTATTTTAAATATAACGATGAAGTGAACTTACCCTGCATTGAAAATGATGGGCGGAAGCAGGTAAATAAAGAAGAGCTCTTCATTAAACTCGAGGATGCGTGAGTTCTGTCCTTTCTTTATCCATAATACAATACCTCCAGCCACCAAGCCCTACATATTAGGGAGAAACTTTATCAATACTGTAAAACAAACATCAGGTAGCAAATTTACGCTATGTGAACAGGCCATTAACGAAAGTCTAATGTCAAACGTGAAATGATTTTGGCCACTCTGTTAGGGAAAATTCATGCAATCATAACTTTAGACATGAGATATCAATCATCAACCATTGTTCGATTCAACAATAAGTCTAGCCGTGAAATCGCACACACGACAGGCCTACGCCACCACATCCACAAGAAGGAGACAATGCACTCATAAACCCAAAAGAGGTATCATCCCGTATCAATACTCGTATGAGATTCGTATGCATACTAGAGACCCTTTTAATGCTATATAGCTTGCATTATAAATGTAGTGAGATGGTTGCACTCATATGCACATACGGTCCAACCAATTAAATCGGAGGGTCTTCAAGTCACTAGGGTTTCGAGAGACGGTTTTTGTTAAAACCCTGATTAAAAGTACTATTATCCCTATGTGGGCGATATTTGAGCCGTCTCAGATACCCGTCACAAGAGAGACATATTGAATTCATTAAACCCCCATTCCATCTCCATCTCCATCACCAAAAACATCAACATACATTTATAGAAACCACATCAAAAGTAGCCCTTTTGCAGTAACTAACTGCAAATTTCCTCATTTATGTGTTTTGACTATTGATAGAGATATAAATGGAAATAACATAATCATGGCAACAAATTACAAGTCTCAATCATACCTAAAATAGAACATACACAACATTTTTAACATCACAATTAAATTTCCATAATCATAGTAAAGTTGCAAACTTTTTACAATCATGGGTATCAAACAATCAAATCTCAAAAATGGGTCAACCAATCAAGTCAAATCAAAACCCAAAACATCAGAAATCGACAAATATAAAGAAAAATTACCAGAAGAAGGGAAGCTGTGGATTCATTAGCCCAACGATTTTCCTCCAACAAATGGCCAATTACAATGCATAAGCAAATTAAACTGAAAAACACAGTAATAGATATTACAGTGGTGGCATCAAATGGGGAATTTTCATGTAGAGAAAATGGTATAATTTCAGAAATATTCATAGTTTAATGTTTTTTCTGGTGTATCTTCAACCTCTTCTTCAATGGCAGAAAAAAGAAGAAGTTGAGAAGTGTTCAAACTAAAGGAATGAGGTTTAATTGATTAGGGGATCCATTCGAAATTAAAATAAAGAAAAATGTGTAGTCATGATCACAAAGACTAACAAATTGACAGGAAAAAAAGGAGAGGATTAAAGTAAGCATATTCTGATGATCCTGTCAGTAATAGTTGATCTTCTCTGTTTATTTTACTTGTATTAGTTGTACATTCATTCATATGGAGAAGGACTCTAGTTGTACACCAAGTCACGAACTCCCCCATTTCGCCGTTTGAACTATAATGGATTGGATTATATTGTACTCATGTCGGTTGAAGTACTGGTATAAAAATGAACATAATAGGAAACGCATGAAGTGAAAGATAAATTGCATAGCCATAAATGCACTAAGATATATGCACGGTATTTAATACTGTACTCTGTAGGAGGTGATTATATGCGTGTTGGATAGGCGACGTGTGAAAATTTAGTCCACAAACAAGCTAGTAAGTGGGTTTGAGACAGGTTCGTGGATCGAGTTTTTTTGTATATTTTTGAAAATGTTGTGTCTAGACTCCCTTATTTTGCGGGCATGATTTGAGTAGACATAACAAACGGGTCAATCGGTTCGGCTAGCTTTGGGTTTGGCCACTTTTGGCCATTTGGGTTATAAAATAAAACCTTGTTGACTTCGGGCCGAACCGCCTTACTTTGGATTTGGGCCAAACCAAATATTTTCCTATTCAACTCGATTCAAACCTATAAAAATAAATCTGAAGAGCTTTTGTCCGATTTAGTTCCGGGTTTTGGTTTCCTGGTTTGGATTTAAAAATTATTCAGTCTAGCTAGTTCGATCCACTGATAACTCATAAACCCCCTAATATTATTGGCAAAAGAACCCTTAAAACCCTAAGCACATTTATCATTGTCTCCACGGATTTTAAGAATAGTAATGGCTGTACGTACACTTGTATCATGAATCCATGATCGCCCTCTATTAGAAAAGACACTAGCTACGGCATTTTCTAATAGGTTGACCGAATTACATACGTACCTCTTGCTCTAGATGTTGGCTTGCTTGTTATTTTAAGAATTCTCCCCCTGTACGTAAAGCCGGGTTAGCCCTTGCAGCTATCATCCTTCAGGGAATGCTTTGTTCTTCGATTGTTCACACTAGTAACCGTAGCTGGCTTCATACTAAAATTCGGATCTTCATTATCATCACGTACTTAACCCATGGAAGGATGGTCGCAGGTGAATCAACTAACCCGGATTTCAGTTCGATAATCCTCGTCAATCCATTTCCAGTTCAACTACTGCACCTTCTTCATCGCTGAGTGTTTCTAGAACTCGGGCATTTTTCCTCTTCACCAACAACTCATAATAGCCCGGAGGTAACCACTTTAGCCTCGTCTTCGAAGTCATGACTCAATGCATAGATTCAGTGATCCACCTCTTAACTGATAGAATTATGAGAAAGATTGAATATTGAGAATTGTATGAATCATTTGCCTGGAATAAAATTACGAGGTGATTTTAAAGATATACAGTAGATTACCTAAATTAGAAGATATTAGGATCATTAATATATGAAAATAATATTCTCAAATATGATACTCCGTATCATATCTCTAATATTAACTTGATCTTAGGTCATATCAGATCCCAGCTAGGTGACTAGGTCACTCCCCATGCCACGATGTTACAAATAAATGACAAGAGAGTTAAAGGTAAATAAACTATTGAACACAGAAGATAAACATTAAACACTAAAAACTTTTTTTTATACAATTACATTAATTAACATGGACGAACTTTGAACTTAATTTCTCATAAAATTATCGCAACCTCCTCAATTTTCTGAGATAAGAGTCATAAGACAATGATAACCTCATAATCAAAGAAATATTTGACGGGTTTTCAAAAGAAGAAATATGTGATGAGATTATGGTCTTAATGACCATGGATAGTCAAAATAGAATTGATCAGAAACCGGGGCAAATCTAGACATAAAATTATGGGTAGTAGGTTCATTATATTTGTTTGTTATATATAAAAAGATCACATTTTTACAAATTATTGGGTAACAAAAGTCGATAATTTTAATTATCTTTTATATGTTTGGGACTTTGGGGTAGCAAGAGTTACCTTTACCACTAGCTAGATTTCACTGATTGGGAAGCATGAATAATTTAGGTGAGGGCGTCTGGTAAAATACTCAAATGAGTAGCTAAAAGACTGGACTGCATTATTTTATTTTGGTTATGTATTTGTTTTTAGGGAGCAGCCACAAATTGATTAGTCCTCCCTCACTAGCTTCATTCTCGGTACGCCATCTATGACCCTCTTCCAACTCAACTAATACAACGGTCACTCTATTCCAACTCAATTTGTCCGCTTCACATAAAACCACACCCCATGATAACATGGAAATACGGTGTTACCTCTCATTCATCGAAATTCTGTCATTTAAATAGTGTTTCTATTAATTAAATAAATTGCAAGGATTTACTATTCCCTCCTCCTTGAATAAGTATCATTGGAATTTGACATAAAATTTAAAATGTGAAAAAATAAGAGAATAATGTTGATATGATGCATGCGATGAAAGAAAAATATACGAGACTTATTCAAAAAAATGAAGGGAATATTTATTAACCCGACTAAGACTTCCAAGCAATAAAAGAAAGCTGAAGTAAGTAATATAATGTTAATTCTAAATTCTAATTGCTAGGAATATTCAGACACAATGCCTCACATTGACCAAGAAAATCATTTCTCACATTCTCTTTTTTACCTTTTTTATCTGTGCCCAACAAATTAAAATTTGATGAATGGAACCACAAAAAAGTTAAGGTAATCCAAACAACTAAAGAAGGTTATCACTTTTTTACCGTACTAATCGTAATTCACTACCTTATCTGTAAATAAGATCTCACAATAAACTTTGTCTCATACTCCATACAAGAATCACTGATTTTACAAATAGATTATATTATCTCACCCACAATATATATATTCATTTTATAAAACGGTTTTACACCGTACAAATTTACTCATTAATCAACAATAAACAAAATTATTTGTTCACCAAAGTGAATCATTTCATCCATGACATCATAAATTTTGTGTTGGACTTAATTGATGTTTGATATAGGAGTAGTCCAATCAAATATTCAATTTAAGTGTAGCTTCCGTCCAATAAAAATTAGACCCTTTCTCCCCTCCCAACTTAAATCTCACGTCAATTTTTTCCTAATTAATTCCTCTTTGAATCATCTTCGATACTTGTTATCTACCTTCTCTTTTTTCTTTCTCGTCTAACTTCTCCTCACATTTGTTTAAAATATTGTACTACTCGATCATATTTTTGCCTCTTCCACTTATCTTCTGATCTAAGCGACCGACATATATTTAATTTAATCAGTTGTGAGACAAAAAAAGAGAAAGATTGAAAAAAAGAAGGTAGATAACGATTCTCGATACTCTTCTATTTATACCCAAATCTCGTCTATCCCCCATTTCTCTTTAGTCCACCTCCCCTACCCAAATGCCACTACACCATTTATCCAAATGACCACCCTTCGTCTAAAACCCACCTCCCTCTTCATCACAATCTCCCTACTATCCTCAATTATCCTGATATGCCAACCCGTTTCCGCCCAACCGACTCCGCCAGACCCCAACCAGGGTCTGTCGAAGACGAGCTTCAACCCGTCAATGGGAGTCGTCATAATTGTCCTAATAGCGGCCCTCTTCTTCATGGGATTCTTCTCAATATACATCCGCCACTGCACCGAAGTCAACTCGTCCGGGACCGGGGTACCGACCCGGCGTATCCTAGCCGGGTCGATAGCCCGGTCGAGACGAGCCCCTCGCGGGCTTGACCCGACTGTGATCGAGGGGTTCCCCACGTTTGACTACGCCGTGGTCAAGACCGCGAAGATAGGTAAAGGCGCGTTGGAGTGCGCGGTTTGTTTGACCGAATTTGAGGACGACGACACATTACGTTTAATCCCTCATTGCGATCACGTCTTCCATCCCGAGTGTATCGACGAGTGGCTGTCCGGACACACTACTTGCCCGGTTTGTCGGGCAAACCTAACTGAACCTCCCACGGGCCGAGTTGTCGGCCTGCAGGACGGTGTGAACCAGGACCACACCGTTCTGCAAGTCGCTGACAACGAAAATAATACTAATACTGATACTAATAATATCGACGAGGAAGAAGAGTCAATGGAGCAACCGTTACACGGGAAGATGAAGAGGAACCGTTCGATGATGAGGAATATATCAATTGGACGGCCGAGATGTATGGGAAAATTCTCAAGGTCGTATTCGACAGGACACGTGGCAGTCAAACAATGGGAGAATATGGATAGGTTCACATTGAGGTTACCCAACGAGGTTCGGAGACAGATTATGAGTGGTAAGCTAGAGAGGAGTACAAGTTTGGTGGTCCTACCTAGAGAAAGTAGCACTAGGAGGGGATACCGAACCGGAATTGGGTTTGGGGAAGGGACTAGTCGAGGCCGGTCCGACCGTATCATTGGTCGGTCAGACCAGTGGGTTTTCTCACTCACTCCACCGTTTATTAGTCGAGTCCCGTCTACTAAGTCTCCTACGGGTTTAGCCGGGACTAAAATCATTAATAGAGACGGTTCAGTACGTGGGTCAATTAGACAAGGGTCTTTACGCGGTTCGATTCGATCTGGTTCGACCCGATTGCCCGTCTAAAGGACATGAATTTTGACTTGTAAACAACATTACAACACTTAATTGCCTTTTGTTTTTCTATTTTTTTTGGTGTTGTAAAAATTGTTCACCGACCTATAGTGATATTAGTGGTAAAGTATACAGTATTTTTTTCAAAGATTAGTGGGTTAATTATCACTTGTAAATACATCGTGGCCAATTGGATATTGTGTGTTCTAGATGGATGTTGATTTTTAAAATATTATTGGCCTTTTAAGTCTAATGTGCACAGCAAATTTGAAGTCAAATTTATTGACCAGAAGTGTACAAGGAATAAAAAAAACTAGAGATGATATTGCCGTCGTGTTATCGTAGCCTTCACGGGAATTTATTTTATAAGAAATCGTTTCATATTAAATTAATATGGAGTATTTTGTTTTTCTAAAGAAAAGTTGGGGAGAGAATGAGAGATATTGAACTTACGACTTACAGAGTACTTGTACTATTTGAGATACATCTATCTTAATCACCAAAAATCACTAAAATATCTACGATATTTATATTAACTTAGTGTGAAACATAGCGTTATCTACTTAAAATAAACGTTTTTGAGATACGGTTGGTTACTTTGTATTCCCTTCGTACCACTAATATCTTTCCATTTTTATTCATTTATGATGAATATAATATTGAAATGAGAAGATCATTGTGTATATAGGGAGTATAAATTTGGGTTAAAATTTTCATTTATGATATGATCATTGTGGGAGAGAAATTAGGGAAAAAATGAGTGTCATTAGAAATGTTAAAATATTTGACAGAAAAGGTGAAAAATGTTTTTAAAGGATTTTTTTAGATTTCGGTACGTTATATACAGAGTACTTTGGATATTAACTCTATGATATTTTTTTTGGTCAACGAAGAGCACACTTAGTCGCATTATATTATAGAGGGAGGGAGATTCGAACCTGAGACCTGTCTCAGAACACCTAATCCTAACCACTAGGCTAAGACATTTTCGATATATATTCTTGATTTATAAATATGATTCACATGAATATTTTTTTGTTGCTTAGCTTTTAAGTCCTTTCTCTTGGGTCCAAATCTGTGATTCCTTAACATTGAGGTGCATATCCAATTTGATTACAACTATTAACAAGTACGGAGTACTCCAGACCAACCAATGCTATAATTGTTTTAAAGTTTTAATTACTCTTTCCGTCTTCTTGTTCATTTGTTTCAAAAGTAAACAAATGATCGACATAAAAAGAATATTCATATAGATAGGAATAAAATTTCACTAGAATTCCCAATGAGTAAGGGGAGTGGTATAGCCGACTAGCCGTATAGGTAAGTCACTTCCTCCATTAACAAGGTAGACATTAAAATTTCCAGATAACCTGCCATTCCTAGTTTCATACGTTTTGTACAAAAATATGGCAATCAAAGAACACCTCCTTGCCCGTAAGGGTGAAGCCTAGTGGTTAAAACATGTGACTACAACCCCATGGGTCTCAGGTTCAAGCCCCTGCAAGAGCGTTTTTGTGGGAGTTGTATGGCTTGAGTTTATGCCATCTAGACTTCGAGTCTGTCGTCCAAAGGGCGGTTTACATGGTGTGCGTGGTTTGCAAGCTATTGCGTACACCGGGTTTACCCAGAGCGCACCAAAGGTAGCGGCTGCGAGTTTCCTCGTCACCCAAAAAAAAAAGAACGCCTCCTTTTGGAAATAAGAAATTTTCAATTCATGTGTTTATGGACAGACAACCAAATGATCCACCCATTTGAAATCAAAACTAAAATCAGAACGAATAACTAACTTTTTATCCTCAACTTCGTATTCGAAAATCACTTTGCCTAATTCTCTTTTCAAAAATCGTTAATGAAATTTTATCAACTTTCTTAATAACGAGTAAGATGAAGTTTCATTTCATATACAGTAATTAGCAAAAAAATCATTTAACTAACTAGAAGCCTAGAAATCCCTTTGATACAATGCAAGGGTGAAGGACGACTGTGCGAGCACGTAATGTCGTTATTGAAAGATCGATGGTGACAATTGCTAACCATGGAGGAGCCAACTATTCTACATGTTTCACTTTCATAGTGTTTGGGTAGGAACTTCAATTATCGATCAATCGATGATAATGTCTTTGCATAATGGCTAAGACTGAAGTATTAAGAAATGAGAATAATATTTATATTTTGAGTTCGATAATACAATACATTAAATATACGTTTTTTTTTCTATACGATTTTTGATGGTATTCTAGAGTTCAAGATGTTGACTTTTTTGCTTACATGGCAGAAGATGACATGTTGTTTGAAAAAGTCTTTGGTCTACTAGTCAAAATTTTGGTGCTCGACTTAATTCTAAAAAAATTGAATTAGAAAAATAAAGAAAAAACAAAAACTGGTTGGTTATACATCTTGCTGTTGGTATCAACAGGTATCCATTACTATGGATATATTTGTCGTAAGATTAAAACGGGTCAAGTAAATGTCACTTGAGGAGAGAAGGACAATTGTTTACCTAGGTCCATCAATTATACTCTTGTCTTATCCTACTTATTTGATATCTATTTGACACGTTATACGTTTGTTTGTGACTGATATCTTCGTCGCAAACAAGAATTTGGCTATCACCAAACTTATTTGGAGTTGCAAGTGAGCCACCTATGAGTCTATGACACATATATAGGCAATATAGCCATCGTTGAGAAATCGGGTCTGACCCAACTAAATCTCGTATCGTGTTTGTGTCGATCCATTTACGTAACTGGGTCATCAAATCTTAATCCAAACTTGTTAATTTCATGTCAATACTTGGAAAGTGTAAAAACATTTTTATGAAAAATGATTAAAATAATTTAAACAAATTTAATAAATAGGTTGTTCGTGTTTTGAGACTTTAATCTAAATGTTACCCAAGTCAATCTCGTGTCATGTTTTGGTCAACCTACTTACATAAATGGTTCATTAAACCTCGTCATAAACCCGTTAATTTAGTATTGGATTCGTGTTGTGTCATTATTAGCTCACTCTAAATTCGGGTATAACTCATGCTCCTATATTTTTATTTGGACAAACATTCAAACCAATGTGAAACTTTAGCCCATGTGGGAATGGCTATACGTCACAAAAGTTAGAGGAATGAAGGATACAGAGTCACAAACTATACAATGTGAGAATGGCTATACGTCCAAATATATATACACGATGTTAACGAAACAAATTTACAAGACATTTTAATGAAATGAAAATCTTTCACCGTACAATTGTACATGTACTAAGGAAAAAAAATCATTATAGATTGGCTATGGAAATCAATTGAAAGAGGCGGATTCGACCTCGATTACCCTACTACCCTATTAAGCGGCGGTTGATGACAAACGTCGATAATAACCTCACCCTGATGATTATTATCACTAGTCAATAGATTAGCCCGGCAATACGGACAAGTAGCATGAGTCCGAAGCCAAGAATCAATACAATCAGCATGAAACACATGTCCACATATAGGGAGTAGCCTCAGCATCTCTGCCAACTCAAACACCCCTAAACACACCCCACACTCGCTCGTCATTTTTCTCATCTTTTCACCCACACCCATGTTGGCGTTAGTAGTATATGCGAACTTGGGGAAAGTCTCGATAATAGAGGTGTCGAGTCCAACAACCACGGTTGTTGTGGGTGTCGAATTTGCTGGGTTGAAATTGGAGAGGGATAACCGGCAGTAACGAGAGACGGCGGAGAGGATTCCGATGGTGAAGAGTAAGGTGAGGGCAAGGTACAAGATTAGATATATGGCAAATGCTACAGGGGACGATGCCGTTTCCATTATTTCGGTGGGTTCTCTCGTTTGTGGTGATGTAAAGGAGAGTATACGATTGGGTCATATCTACTTAATTGATAACAATTGATAGCAATTGATAACATCGTTTTGTATGTATTCGAGTTTCGTAACGATTGTTCTCATAATCTCATTTCAAATATTAGATATATGGTGTCGCTCTTGTACGTACGATTGACAGATCGTTTGTTATTTTCTATCCAATGGATCGACAATAAGATATTTTTTAGTTCAAAATGTTGGAACAATATAGATTGGAATGAATTGTGATATCATGGATTCATGGAGGTATATGTGTTAAGAAAGTTCATACAGAATATCTCGTATTCCATATATTTTGATTATATGTTCACACTTAATTACTGGTTACGATATATTGTCTCTTGCATATACAAGGGCTCGTTTGGTTCACCATGGGAAGATGAAGTTACCGGGAACTTTCATGCAGGAAGTTCTACACACCAAGGGGGCTTGGTGACTAACTTCCCCCATTGTGGAGGAAGTGGCAATTCCCGGGAAGTGGGCAACCAAACAACTCCCTGAAAATACACTTCCTGGGAACTTGCACTTCCCGGTAATTGGATGAGTAACCAAACGACCCCTAACATTATAACCCGACTGGGCTAACCAGATTGCATGACTGTATTTCGTAAGCTAAGCAATTTGAACCCGGACTTGCTGTACCTGACACGATGGGAAGTGGGAACCCGACCCGGCAATAACTCAATAATCGTATCAGTTCGCGTCGTCTTGTAATATCTAAAACTCATTTCAAATTATTTACAAATTACTTGGAAAAATCACATCAAAATAAAATAATGAGTCAAACTGGATAAAACCTAATCTAAATTCGATCGGACTCAACAAATTATCAAACATTACCCGACTTGTTAAATTACAATCTCAACCATCCAAAACCAAACCCAACCTCAATTCAACTAACCCAAACCCAATTCGACCAGATAGTATTCAATCTGAACTCGGTCAGACCGGACCTGTAAGTGAATCAAACCCGACCCGATTGTAACATGACAATGTTTGACCCGCTCGATTTGAACCTGAAATCAACCGACCCCAATCGCGTCGGCTCCTATCCAATGATCACGTCGCGTGCATTAATATCAGCCACTCTGTCCCTCGACGTCGACCCGATATTGAGCCCGATGAGCCATCTGAGCGGGCAAGAGGTTAGCCCGGCAAAGAGGGCAAGTAGCGTGGGACCCAAGCCAAGGGTCAACGCAATCAGCATGAAACACGTGTCCACACTTAGGCAACAACCGTACCATCTCCTTCCCATCCAACACACATAGGCACACTCCACACTCCTCCTTCTCCGTCATCTTCATTGTATTATTATTACCCTTCTTCTCGTCCTCGTACCGGAATTTGGGGAACGTGTCGATGGTCGAGGCGTCGAGCCCACGTGGCAGGTTCTGATTCGTTGGGTACACGCCGAGGACGACGACTTGGGGTCGTGTGACGGGGTGGGACGGAGTCAAGGCTGGTACGTTTAGGCGATTGAAGGGTCGGTAGCGCCTGCATAAAACGGAGATTGTCCAGAGGGTGAAAAGGAACCCAAATGATATGTAAATTGCAATATTCATTGCTGAAAATGAACTGCTACTTCCCATTTTTTTTATTTCTTTTGATTATACTCCCTCGCCTAGTTGAGTTTTTGTATTGATGCTCTCTGTAGCTTTAGATCTTTATTATCTCTTGGTCTAGGTTGATTCAAATATTTGGATTGAACTAGCGGAGACTTTTATTTTTATGTTTATATATACTACTCCTAGAATCCTTGAAATTCACTAGTCGGCAATATCAAAATTTGATATATACTTGTAATGAAGATTTGAAGTAGTAACGAGGCTAAGTGACGTAGTTATAGTTAGTTGTTCCTATAGACGAATAAAAAATTGACATTTTGTTGGTTAAAATTCTCAACCCTTATATCACGACAGCGCTGTAAACTTGTGCCGATGAAGAATATTTTAGCTCAAGACCATCTCACGCCAACTAAAGCGGGCAAATCGGGTCCGGCCCAGGGCGGAGGCACAATTCAGCCCGTAGAATGAATGGCCTGGGCGGAAATGAGGACAAGCATGACTGCACGAGCCCGGTCTAACGGACCAATATATAGTCGAGCTGCAACACCAAATTGAATAAAAGTTTGTGACTCGGCTTAGAAATTGGTTCAGGGTATTGGGCCCAAGCACGCCACGATGGGATTGGTAGCCATGCCTGAGACGTGTTTAGAGATGGATCAAGCACGACCAGGCCATCACAAATTAAAGCACGGCCCAACACGCCAAGATGCCTTCTCTACTGCCAGCTCAAGATGACTAATAAGAATTAGGGATTGTCACCGGGCTAAAAGTCAATAACCTTGGAGCTACTTTGACTTTATTTTCCCTTGTCTAAACCTTAGTCAAAGGTATAAGTCTCGTTGGATACCTTGATTCGTTATGTTTGTATCTATAGACAATTTGTGTCAATCACACGATGACGATGATTAGACGCTAACGTGACTAGATACTGCGAAACAAGCATACAATCTATGGCGTCTGATCTGCAAATTAGATGCGCAATACGTAGAATAACAGCACCTAGCTACAATTGGTCTGATGCACTCTCCTTGGCCTTGTGCCAAAAGCAAAGTTAAATAAATGATCGAGATGAACGGAGTAAAACACTTTATTTGTTCTCTTTTTTCTTGTTAAGTCAGATGAGTAAGTTTTAATGGACGAAAATTGCATGAAGAGTTCTGAAACTAGTCTTCCATCCGTTATATTATATCACTACAAGAGAATTGCAGTTTAGCTACTAATTTAGCAACTGCCTGAAATTTAGTTGCTAAATATATAAATTAGCTACTACTTTTGAGACATAAATATATTTAGTCTCAATTCTAGAGATCAAAATATAGTGGTAGCTAATTACATCGTTATTATAGAGACTAAATAAAGTCAATAACAAATTTGGTATCTAATTTGAGTTTTTAGATATGGAAAAACGTCAGTATCTATAGTTGTCTCTATATATGTCGAACAAAATTACGTATAATGTATTTAGTTTTTATCTAGGAGACCAAAGTAAATTCGTAAATAAGTGTAGTAGTTATTATAGAGACGAAACCAAGTGAGTAACACTTTTATTATCTAATTTAACTTCTTAGCTACGGAAATAAATTGGTAGCTAAATTTAGTTATCGGTTGTTGTTACAACGTATTTTTTATTTTTCGTATTGATATAATATATTTATATTATTATTTTCTCATTATTAGAGCGAGTATTAAAAAAATATCTTACAATCCACATTATTGTAACGATTAATTTTATCTTTAACTATACATTCATTGCCTAAATAAGCATAAATCTTCAAGTTGTTCAATGGTTTGAATGTTAGCCAAGCATGGGAAGGTTATGGGCTTGATTCTCCTTGAGAACATTCACCAACAAAACTTTTATACCATTTTAGATACTAAAAAATTACGTCGCTAATTTTGCTACAACTGAAACCTACTAGAATTTTTGTCTCCATTATTGTTTCAAAATTTGCTACCACGTTTTCGTCATTAAATTGGCAGCTAATCCAGTAGCTAAATTAGCGACAAGGCGTTTACCTTCAAATGAAATTTAGTCGCAAATTTCGTCTCCAAGTTAATTAGCTACAGAATATTGGAGATATGCTACCAAAATTTCTGACTCTAAAATGACTTCACCTTGTAGTGTTATCCAGCTATACTTGATATTGTACTCTATTGTATCAATCATATCTAAATTTGATTAAAATACATACATCCCACCAACGATAAAAAGTAAACGAATAATCCATAAGACACAAGGAGTACCATTAGTTGATGTTGGGAAGCCTGTTACCAGGAGTATAAAATATATTTCCACACACGAGTATAATAATGTACAAATATACTCAAACAAATTATTAGCCCCTAAGTTTACATAATAATGGACCCAACAACCAAATTCTTATAAAATCTTGAATTGGTAATTGGATTAGAAGGGTCTAAAGTCTAAAGATGTATGGGAAATTTAGCCAAATTATACAATTACTGGCACATCTTAAATTTTCACTTTCCCCTTCATAATTTCTATCACAAACTATCCCTTCTTAATAAAATTTTGTTCAAATGTCCATTATTTTCTATATAAAAAAAGGAGCAAATGAATTAAATTACCCAAAAATAAAATAAAATAAATTATTCCTTCCATGAACAAGTCTACTATTTACAATTTTACACCAATCTCACTAACCCGTCAGGCAAGAGATTGAGAAGACCCGACCCGTTGGACTTCGGTGCCAAGTCAGCCCGACAACATGGACACGTGTCATGAGTCTTAAGCCACGACCCCACGCAATCAACGTGAAACACGTGTCCACATTTCGGCATGGACCGCAACATTTCACCTTCCTTAAACACACCCAAACAAATAACGCACACGAGCATGCCGCGGCACTGCTTTTTACCGTGTGACGCGGTGTACGTGAATTTGGGGAATGTCTCGATGAGAGTCGGGTCAACCCCTCGTGGCCCGTTGGAAAACGGGTCGTCCATTGCATTCACATCGGTGGTGTCGTCCACGCGCCTCTTGCAGCAGCACCGAGTTATGAGGAAGATTAGGGTGGCGGCGAGGGTGGCCGATATTAAGGCGGAAATGAGGCAGAATAGGACCCAACGAAATATGATAACTTGTTCCATTGTTAATGATGGAAGTAATAGTAATTATAATTGGGGTTGGAGTAATTAGAGGTGTAAGTTAAGTGGTCTATTTATTTGGATTAAAGAGGGCTAAGTAAGTGATTAATTGAGAATTGTTAATGATTTATAATTAATTAATTAATTATTAATTGATTAATGAAGTAATTTAATTAAGATTTCGTGTTGTAGTGTAGTGATGTGATGTCGAGATTTGTGGGTGAATCAGCTCGATTGGTGATATTGACGTATTCTGCGAGATAGGTGGGTGCGGAGCTTACTCATCACTTTCTGTAGTTATAAGTTTGACAATTTATACAAAAATAAATAGAGTAATAATATATGTCAACAAATAATTTATTGGGGAAGGTTTTGAAAGCTGATTAATTTGTTTTAAACAAAACAACGATGTAATGTGTCAACTAATGGTTTATATCGTGAAGAGGAGAGGTTTGTATATTGATTTAGCAATGAAAAAGAAAGAGAGACAATGGAAAAAACTAAAAATGAAGTAAAATGTGCTTGATGATAAGTTTGTTGTAATGAGGGTACCTTTAAAAGTCGAAACACTGTGGCAAAACGAATGTCTCAGACCGGATTGTCATTATTGCTTCAGTTTTGGAGAACGACCACCAAATCTCAATCATTTTTGGAACCCGCAGCCGCTATCTTTTTGGTGCGCTCTGGATAAACCTTGGGTGTACGCATAGCCTGCAAACCACGCACACCAGGGTAAACCGTCCTCGGGTGACAGACTCGAAGTCTAGAAGACACAGTCTCAAGCCATACAACTTCCACAAGTTCGCGCTTGCATGAGCTTGAACCTGTGACCTTGGCTGATGACCACAAGTTTTTTGTTTGAAAGTTTACGTCTTATTAATTTACTCTTACCTTAGTTCGCTTAAGCAATTTATTGGACATAAGCAAAGTACTAAATACTCCCTCCGATTCTTTGGGTTTGCTACGTATTCCATATTTGGCAAATTTATTAGGTTTGCTACATTTTCAATTTGGGCTTTATTTTTCTTATAAAATGACTAACATATCCTTCACTTTTCATTATTATATTTCAAAATATTAACTAACTTTATACCCCCTCCGAGTCCCTGTTATTGTCTCACTTTCCTTTTTGGATTGAGTTTGATTTTTGTCCCACTTTCGTTTTTAGCCCATCAATGTGTGGTTCACAATTACTCTCCAATTTCTCTCTCTTCCTCCTTCCTTTTTCAACCACTCATTTTCTCTTCCTTATTTTTCACCCAAAACCTTATGGACAATAATAGGAACTCGGAGGGAGTATATATATCTAACTTTTTTTCATTATTATAATGTTTAATCTCTCAATAACATCACTCTTACTCATAGTGACCCACACTTGCTTTTCTTATTTTTGATGCAAATAGTAAACGTTGCAAACCCAAAGAATCGGAGGGAGTATAGTTTATTACTCTCTCCATCTTTTTGAATTATAATTCTTTTTTAGTTAATCTCATTTCCTCTTAAAAAAATATTTTTATCTTTATTTATCTCTCATCACATTGACCATATCAACATTATCCTCATACTAATGCAACAATATGGAGGGAATAAATATCAAGAAAATATGTAATTTTTGTATGAATTAAAATTTTAATTGGTATATTAAAATGCACTTTAGACGCACAAATTAAAGATACTTCCTCCATTCAAATCCACTTGTCTCATTTCATTTTTTGACACTATTCACACTTGAGGGAAATCTTCGATATTCTCGACAATCTATAAGTGAGAATATAGTCATGTGAGATTTTGTTTGATTCGTCTTTATGAGCACATTAAGAATATCAAATTTTTATAACTTTTGCTAATGTAAAATGAAAGATATCACTAGTGTAAAACGCGTCTCGGAAAATGTGCCAAAAGGAAATGAGACAATTGGATTTGAATGGAGAGAGTAATTTTTACTCGTATTTTTAAGGTACACAAAAATTATAGATAGACTAAATCGAATGGAAGGAATGCAGAAATTATACTTACACAACATTCCATAATACAAAACTATTTACATTTTTTACCAGTTTCATAA
Organism: Agrostemma githago; assembly: GCA_958450325.1. Classification (NCBI taxonomy): domain Eukaryota; kingdom Viridiplantae; phylum Streptophyta; class Magnoliopsida; order Caryophyllales; family Caryophyllaceae; genus Agrostemma; species Agrostemma githago. The sequence goes on from OY288249.1 coordinate 71,374,943, forward strand.
ATTTTACACAAAATACAAATATTAACAAAGTCGTAGAAATCAAAAGAATAAGTAAATCATCCAGAAATCGACATAATACAACTTCTACTCTTGTACAAAAACTTATTTCGTACATCCTGAGGCAACCGTAACGTATACCTCTCCCCATTCTCCAACCCACCAACAAACGCCACGTGACCTGCTTGTCCCGCTGCCACGTGTCCCGTTGAATTCCATCGCCTATACTTCCCTACCTCCCCTTCAATACCATTTTCCCGCCTCTCCTCCACCACGACGTCGTTTCCTCCTATCACACCCACTCTCACAAACTCATCATCTCGGACCGATTCCAATCCAACCCGAGTCGACTCACCCGAATCCACCTCGAGTTTCGCCCGGCAAAGCGGGCACGTATTGTGCCCCGCGAGCCAGCGGTCCACGCACTCGACGTGGAACACGTGATCGCACATGGGTAGTAAACGCAGCGTTTCGTCCTGCTCGAATGGGCTCAAGCACACCGCGCACTCCAGCGGGTCAGGTCCCGACACCTCGGAGTAGGTGAAGATAGGGCATGTCATAAGCACGGCCGGGTCGACCCCACGCTCGGTAGGGTCGTCCGCCCATGGAACCCGGCGGGTCGGATTGGGGCGACGGAAGTAGCGGACGCAGTAGTGGAAGACCAAGTAGATTAGGATGAATAGGAAGCTGAAAAGTACGACGGCAGCAGAAGTCACGAGTGCGTTCGGTCTCCGGTCTGGATCGGAATTTTCGGTTTGTGCATTTACGAGACGATAAAAGGAGCAAAATGAAACGATGTAAAATGGAACTCGGGTATTTATCGTATTATTACGAGACATTTTGATTTTGATAGTGTTTTGATTATCAAGATCATGTTGTAATTGTTGTAAATACGTACGTTGACATTGTAGGGGATCGAAATGTATAAGAGAAGTTCGATTGGGAAGATGAGGAATAACTCGTATTTATGTTGGTCAATCAATTTAGATTATTACTCCGTAGATTGCTTCTTCGGTTTATTGAAATGACTAATTCTCAGCTATTAATTAGGAAAAAGAATACAGTAGTATTATTTAAGATCGTTGTATAACAACAAAAAAATACAACTGTAGATTAGAATTTAGGTTAGGTATAATCAATATGACAATCCATATCATATTTAATACGGAGTATTAAAAAGTGATAACTATTTAGCTTCAAATGATTGTCGTCTTACCTAAAGTGTTACGGAGTAATTTTTATCGTAAATCAAACATATGAAGTTCAATCCCACAAAGAGGCTAGCTAAACTACTAATTCATCCATCTTGTTTGTTTTTTTGACTATTATATTAATTATGATGAATATTTTAATCAAAGACAGACAAATGAACGATACATGGAGAGTAATTACTAAGAAAACGATACAGAGAATCAATTATCTTGCTTGAGGAAATCCAACGTATAAAATGTGCATTGATGTCGAAATAAGTGCCCCTAGACCAACAAAGTTTAAGAGATGATAAATAAAAGTAACGATCTTTTGCATAAATGTGAGTAGACGAGCTTCAAAATTACATAATACGAAGCACGCACTCAAAAATACTTCAAAATTTCAATAAACCAGTCGTAAATATTACTCCATATACGGAGTATATATATCAAGTGCCTAACAATGTGATAGATAGATTCAACTATTAACAATCGATTTTCAATATCAATACCAAAAAACACAATAATATTTCCTATGAGACGAGTTAACGTGATATCTTCCCACAAAAGGCTACTTATCGAGAAATCGATATAATACAACTCCTACTTCTATACAATTTGTCTTCAAAAAAACTATCAGGCAACCTTAACGTAAACCTCTCCCCATTTCCCAACCCACCAACAAACGCCACGTGTCCTGCCGAATTCCATCGCCTATGCTTCCCACATTGCCCTTGCATATGAATCTCCTGCCTCTCCTCCACCACGTCGTTTAAATCAACCCGGCCCGATCTTATTCGGGCCGACTCACCGGGCTTCAGCTCGAGTTCCGCCCGACACAGCGGGCAGGTATCGTGCCCTGCCAGCCAACGATCAACGCACTCAACGTGGAACACGTGGTCGCACGTGGGCAGCAAGCGGAGCGTGTCGTCCGCCTCGAACGGGCTCAAACACACCGCGCACTCCAACGGGTCGGTGTCAGGCCCGATGTGGCCCGACACCTCGGAGTAGGTGAAGACAGGACATGTTATCAGAAAGGCCGGGTCGACCCCGTTTTCGGTTGAGTCGTTGTCTGAAGATGGGTCGGGCTGGACCGGGTTGGCCCGGCGGAGGTAGCGGAGGCAGTAGTAGAAGGCTATGTAGGATAGGATGAAGAAGAAGGTGAAAATGGCGACGGTGATGCCGGTGTAGAGCGGGTCGAGATTCCAGTCGCGTTCACCTTCGGCGGTTTCTGCATTTACGACATGGGAAAATAAGAGGAAGGAACATAAATGAAATGTTATTAAGAGAGTTTTGGATGGTTTAATTGTCGAGATCATGTTGTAATAAGTAAGTTGACATTGTGGGAGAAATGAGATTGAAAATTGAAATTAAAGAGAATAATTATGGAAAGAAGAATCAAGAAATTATACATGTTGTTTGATGGAAATATTTTAAAATGTCGTGACAATGTGACAACTACTACTAAAATTGCTTAACATACAATTTGTTTTGTTTGTATTCAAGAGTGCACTCAATCATAAAATCGTATTACAATAATGTAATGGCTTGTTTGGGAACTAGGAATTGGAATTCAATTCCGAAATTGAGATGATTCAAGTGTTTAGGAAAACTGAGAATTTTGAATTGGATTTGAGATGAATTACATACCAATTCCAACCTTGTTTAAATTTGACTTTATCAAATGACTACCCCATGGTAGTCATTTCAATTCCGTCACTATTTATTGTTTTTTTTTTTTCCGTGTAAATCTAGTCGGAATATATATTTTTTTAATTAATTTTTGTCCCTAATTGAAAATATACATTTTCGTCATGGAAAAAAAATTCAAAAATTATTTTTTTGTGACCTCGACCCGGCTCCGCCCCGCCCAATTCCAATTCCAATTCCATGGATACCCAAACAACATTTTGGAATTGGAAATGAAATTGAATGCCAATAATTGAATATCTAGAATTAAATTCATGGAAATGAAAATAATTCCATGTTTCCAAACGCTCCCTAAAAGAAATTAAACTACTTGAGAGTTATTGTTCAGGGTATCCTTATCTTAATCAGTAGACTAAAATATTTACGATACAATAAGACAAGGGTTGATCGAGGGAATTTTTGATGAAGGTTGACGCTTCTAATAATGTGAGTATATATGTGACCTGGTCTTTTCAACTTTTGTTTATTGATGTTGGAATAATGTTGATGTGCATGCAGCATGCCCAATGACAGTAAATCTTTTCCAAGTATTTTTTTTGACTGGAGAAGGGAGCGTTATATCGCAAGTGAGAATCAAATTTCTTTAACATTTTGATCGGAGTAAGAGAAACTCGATCTTACCTACCATTTGAGCTTACCGTTTCTTTTCTTTTGAAAGTAAATAAGAGTACTACACAAGACGATGGATGAAATAATAATCGAGCTTCGACTACTCGAGTTAAATGTTAAGCTAGGTGTACTATTATGTCATTATATACTCTATACTCTTTAGTCAATTGATACTCTTGAATGGTGGAAATGGAATTAATTATAATTTCCCATAATAAAGCTAACAAAGTAAACAATTACTCCATAGTTCTAATTAGAGGAAGGATATCAATAATGTAACACATACGATGGACCTAATTTTTTTTTCATACATGTATTATTTATATACGCTACAATATCTAATTACAAAACATGAAATTCAAGTAAACTGGAAGTAACAGGTTTCCCTTCCTCTATGATCGAATAATTGAAGTCAACCCACGCACAGATACCAACTTCTCCTAATTGGTAAGGTTACGAGAGACGATCAAAATACTCATGGCTTGAGATTCAAAATTCATTAGCAACACGATCACCCTCGTGATTCTTTGTTAACCAGGAAAAGCAAATTGAAGTCAACTAACTCGAAAATAGTTATGAATTAACTCCAAATTAAATCAGAACGACAACAAGGGCAAGTAGAATGCAAACCCAACCACTCATCAATACAATCAAGGTGAAAGAGATGATCACAATCAGGCAACCACCTCAACATTTGATTATCCTTAAACTTTGATTGACAAATAGCACAAACACTAATCCCTCTTCCCATCATCCTATGTGGTCTCCTTTTCGAGTAAGCGAATGACGGAAACGTCCTTAGCAAAGCACGTTCAATCCCTCCGCCAACACCATAATAATCACCCTCTTGTATTCGGCCCGAGTCAAGACCAGTGGACGTAGAAGACGATGATGATCTCGACCGACTCAATGTAGGACTACTAGTCTCTATTGTTGTTGTATGTTTTGGTGAGGAGATGAAGTTGTTTAGAACAAGTGTAAGAACCAACAAGGTGAATAGAATACCATAAGAAAAAGACATGATCATGGGGCTAGGGTTAGGGCTAGGGCTAGGGCTAGGGTTAGGGCTAGAATTATGAGGCTTCATTGATGATGATGTGTTGTTTTTAGGGTTTAGAATGTTGACGATATTAGAGGTGTTTGGCCATAGAAGAAGAGTAAGAATGGAGAAAATCATGATTGCATGGCAGGTATGGTTGGTACAACAATCGTTGTTACACATCTTAAAATGTCACGGTTGGCCTGTTGCCCAGTCGAGGTTCTCGGGTTTGATTAATTTGGTAGGATTATGTAATTTTCAAGTGTTGTTTGGGAGATAATTTGGGTGACTTGGTTGTAATAATGTGTATAAATAGTTGACGGTGTCTTGTTTAGTTTGATGTGTTTTGATTAGTTTTACTTAGTTGTTAAGATGGATTGGTGTCTTACTTGTTCAATTGGATTAGCGTAATGGTATGACACAAGCAGAATGTTTCAAACATATTTATTCATAAGTAAAGATTGATGTAATTGAAACGAAGTTCTTGGTGAAGCTTCGTGGAGTATATTGTCATTAGATGCGGAATAAGACTAATTTATTTGAGTACAATACAATGATTAAGGTACGACCATTGAAGGCATGAAATCTTATGAAAACTTTAAAATGACAATTTCTTGATAATTTAACGTTAGGGTGACGGACTCATAATCTAGAAGACATAGTATCAAACCATATAACTTTCACAAGATCGTTCTTATAAACGCTTGAACCTGAGATCCTTTTAACCACTAGGCAATACCCTTACGGGCTGTTAGAGCTAGTTTTAATTTACTTTTTATTTTTACTTACTTCATATGTCTCACATCAACTTAGAGACGGATCGATAATGACTTGATTTTACTGTTATGTACTTTTACTTTTTACACGTTCGCTCCTGATTTTCAAAATACGTTAGAAAGATAGATAATGTCTTGATTTAGTATGACACGATCTCTCAAATGACTTAACCGACTGAACTTGATCCTCAAACTAGTAAAACTCGTATATAACGACCATGTGGGTATATATATATCAAGATGGTAATTTGGAAATTATTAAACGGATGTTAATCCAATTAATTAGATCTTTCACTTAGCTTAGCAAGTCTGAAAGTAAAACTTTAAAAAAAATATTATTATTAATTTAACTTGAGTTGTATTACAATAAACTTTGTCAATGTATAATCCGTCTCTAAAATTCCAAGAAATTGTTTCTTCATGTTCGGAGGAAATGTCGATACCACTTGGCTGACTGCTTCTCGTACCTCGTCAAATTGTCTTTACGGTCCACATAAATCAACCCGTATTTAAGTACATAACCACCATTCCATTCAAAACTATCCAATAACGATGACACAAAATATCCCTTCACATTTGCACCGCTCCTGATCACAAAAAACATATATTGTAAAACCGTCTCATACAAGAATTTTTCAACATATATATTTAGTTCAAGGTTAGAAGATCGACTTACTTAATTGCTCGGTGAAGATGATCAATATGACCCTTTATGTATTCAATTCTTCCACCGTCATTTAAGTAAAAGTCCCTCGTATATGTTGTGTTCCTTCTATCAAGGTTAGCGTATCCTACGTAAAACATAAGAAAAGTAATTCATCAATGTCACTCGATCGAGGATGTTAAATGCATGACCTAAATATATCACGAAACAAAATCCGAATTTACCATTAGCCGTTATAATTATAGTAGGATTGTTGTAATTTCTCTGTATATATAACGTTATGTTCTCCAAACCGATTGGATAATCATAAAAATCCGAGGGAGTCTGTCAATAAATTAAACACAATGTAAAATTTAGCAACTTAGATTCATATGTATAAATAAATCGATATAAATTACAAAAATATGTATACCTTCTTTCCTAAGCGCATTCCATCCTTGTCGGAAACTGAAAATTACATTATACATAAGTTAATCAAATACTCTGTATGTAGCCAAGTTAAATACTCGGTATATGATAAAAGAGCGTACGTACATGTTTTTTTAGCGCGATCATCAAGTTCGTAATGGCCATGAGGTGAAGTTTCATTGTCTTCTTGTATATAAAATGCAGTGAAGTAATCTAATCCAATAAAATCAAATGAATTCTTCACTAGCTTTGATTCATTTGCCGTGAACTTAGGTAATCTATCTCCCACTATTGATTGCATTGACTCAGGATATTCACCAAATGCCAATGGATTGAAAAACCTACATTTTAAAAAAATAAATAATTAAAGGAATTATTATACAACAAAGTTTGAAAATTTAATTTCATTGTTCGATGATAAAATTTTAAATAATGAATATGTTTGTTATTAAATAAATAAATATACGTACGTACCAACCACAGGAGAAATCGAAATATCTCATTGTAGCATTTACAGTTCTAGGTTTGAAATCATAGGGTTCGACCCAATTGCATGCAACTGTGAGTCCAATTGTTCCATTTTGAGAAGCCTGAAAAATTATATTACCGAAAAAATGATGATGGCGTGAATCCAATAATTAGATTACGATGATCACAAATTTTTGTATGAGACGGTCTCACGATAAATTTATCGTGAGACCTCTCACATACAAGGAAGTTACTTTTAATATTATTTTATTCTCTATTAGTATGTCTCACGATAAATTACCGTAAGACGGTCTCACAAGAGAATAATTATACGATGATATAATATATATACATAAGGAAAAGATCGAGAAACCTGATATTTTTGTCTATATAGTGCAACAACGGACGCATGAGAAAGGAGCAAATTGTGAGCAACAATGTAAGGTTCTGTTGAAGAATTCCCGCCAAAACAATTGGTATTATTCAATGTTGGGTCCGATGAATTCAAAGGAGAACATCGATTAGGTACTTCCACACCTAAACCATATGCCAACTCTGCAAAAGTGTTTGGCTTAGCAATAGTAACCCAGTTTTTGACTCGATCACCAAACTCTTTGAAACATATATCAGCAAAATCTTCGAAATCTGACCTGAAAATTCAAAAAAAGTACGAATATTTAGTTTATATAGCTTGAGTCTCAATAAATAGAGTTAAAGATAAATTTCTAGCAAGTGTACTTACACAATTTTATGGCTCAAAAAGCTACCGTATGCCTCTTCAAGGGCATGTGGAACATCCCAATGAAATAGTGTCACAAAAGGTTGTATGCCTACAATTAAAAAAACATTATTTTTAGTTTTATCACATTAATAATACCGAGTATAAAAGAAAAAATAGTTAAAAGAAAATAAACTTTAGTATTATAACCATTGGCTAATAATTCATCGATGAGATTGTTATAAAATTTGATGCCCAACTCATTCACGCCTCCGGCTTTAGTTCCATCTGTATATTTTCATAAGACAAAGTAACATTTTGTTATATTACTACTCATAATAACACGACGGACAAGGAGCGTTAAGTTAAAGATACTGCCTCGAATATGAATTTTCTTACTTGGTAATATTCTTGACCATGAAATTGAGAATCGGAAATAAGGTAAACCAATCTTTTTCATCAACTTTATATCATCCTGTACATGATGTGACAAAAGAAAACTTAATTTACGATAATAATACTGAACTTTACAAATAATTACTCGTAATTTGGAAGCCTTGTTAATACGAATGATTCATTACTGGTCGTTAATGATAAATTATCGGTCCAAAAAAATGGAATTATTATTATTATTACCTTGTAATGATGATAAAAATCAGCAGTAATATCTGCATTTGAAGCATCCCAAGTAGTTGTATCTACATTTTGAAATTAAATAAAATCAACAAATTTTATTTTTGTGAAATTTATCAATTATCATGAATAATGAAGAAGGATAAATTAAATAAAATACTTGGATATTTGTGAGTATAATAGTCCCAATTGTTAGGCCCTTTCCCATCTATGTCGTTGGCTCCTTCAATCTGATACATGCATCCGATTTTATTTATTTCCTCATTTTAATAAAATATTCTTTACATATATATTTATGAAATGAGATAATAAATAAAAATTGAAGGGAATACTAAGTAGCGATAAATACCTGATAGGCAGAGGAACTTGCACCGAAGATAAAATCTCGATCAAAACTTGACCTATTAACACAAGAGACATTTCTATAACTTAGAAGAGTTACTAGCACCAAAGAGACGATAAATCTAATTGAATATGACATTTTAAGATTTAACTCAAATAAAATGTGATTTTACGAGCTTATATGATCGATGAAAGTATTACCACCTTTTATATAGAGCTCGAGATAATAAGTGATTAAAACATAGAAAGAGGTTATGTAAATTAATAAATGTAATTTCATTATTATGTTTAGGTTAATTAATGCAACTTAAGTTGTAAGTGTAACCTCAATTTATTTAATATTTTAATTTGTACTCCTAGTAGTAATTGTTTTGTAACTCATTACATAATTGTATGTAGTTATGTTAGTATTAGATTTTTTTTGATTTTTTAATTTTTTTGTGAATTTATCGTGATTAGGTTTAGACTTTTAAACCAGCTTTATCAAATTTCATGTTTAACCTAATACGAGTACTAAAAAAGGGAAGGGAAATTATCGTGGAAGATAATTTTTAACAATTCTAAATCCAACACAGATAATCATCTTTATAACTAATGCAGTGAAAATAAGATTTTTTTTTTCCCTTAAAAATGCGGCTCAATCCATTATTTATAAAAATGGAGTGCACGTAAAGTTTACCAAAATGGGATCACGCGATCATTTTTGTTCGCATGCAAAATTGTGTTCTTGATCCCACCCCTAGATAATGGGTGTCTTAACCCCTTACTGATGTGGCCTATGTGGGATAGCTAGGGGTCACGTTGTTCCTTAATGAACTAGTAGTCACAATAATGTTACTATATTTTGTGAGGTGTAGACGTAGTTGGATGTCCAGAAATATAGATCTAAAAATATTTATATTTCCACTTCTCTATATCTTACAGTATTATTCTAGCTTTATCGCATAGTCTGACGACGTAATATCATCATCCGCGCGTCCTAGTAGTTTTAATATGCAATTTTTCACTTCGGTATCAGCGTTTTCATGGATATGTTGACAGTTTGACACCATCCAAATTGACACATACATGTTGGGGGGAATGTCACTTTGCCATCATCTCAAACACAAATTTATGTGATCTGATGAAAAGGCGTTTTCTGAAAGTTGATACGGTGTATAAATAAAGTAATGGTTAAGATTTAGGGGTCATTTGGTTCAATTATTTCAAATGGAATGGATTGATATATGAATTCATAGAGGCATGTATGAAGTTCTAATTAAAATCCATTCCATCTAAAAATTCACGTCAATGAATATGGGATGTCACGAGTTTATGGTCTAGTTACAATCCATACATTTATTAAAGTTTATATTAGTTTCATTATGCTTTAAATTTTAAACTTTATTACAATTCTTTTACTCACACTACAATAAATTGGCACTTGCGCTACGAATTATGCTACGAGAATTTGTTATTTGTGGCTAAATTTTACCTAGCCACGGGAAAAATTTGATTCGCTACTTGGGAAAAAAATATGCCACGGGAACATTTTTTCCCGTGGCAAAAATTCACTTGTGCCACGAATTTTATTAAAGTCGTGGCCAATAATCACTCTTGCCACGAAAGATGCCACACCCATGGCAAAAATATGTTTAGCCACGAATTTGTTCAGTGGCAAATATTATTTAGCCACGATATAATTTACTTCCGTGGCGAAATTAATTTTTAGCCACAGATTTAATAAATGCATGTGGCTAATGGGTCTCCAAACTTTAATCAAATTACTTTCAAGTTAAGCCGAGTGTCAAATATGATCTTAAAAAATTCATTAAAATTCAAAGTTACAGATAATATGAAAAAAAAATATTAACTTTGAAAAAAATTTATTAATAAAAAATTGGTATTATTATATTTAGTTTTAAGAAAAAAAAATTGATTTTTTCGTAAAATTAAATACAAGAAAACTTTGGTTGTCTAATTTGTTGATTTTTTACTAATCATCATTTTTGAAGTAATTGATTTCTTTTAATTTGACAATATGTTTTATTAAAATACTATAATCTTAAGTATGACTTTTGAAAAATAACTAACATTTACATAGTGTTATATATGCTAGCATATCAAGTAAAAGAAGCATGTGATTGATCCACCATCATTGAGACGTCTGATATTATTTAAGATTCTTTCATTTTTACCGCTTAATTAATTAATTTTTTCACAGGTAATACACTTCTTTTTAAGACAAAAAAACTTAAAAAAGAAAGTGAGTGAGAATGATTTTTTTTTTCTTCCAAATTATTGATTCTCTTGCAATATTTTCACACTTTGACTGTGAAAACAATAATTATTTTTGTAATTTAATTGTCTTTCAAGTTGTTTGGTTTGGAAGAAAAATGAATGTATTAGAAAGTTGTGCCAAGTTCAAAAACCACTCAAAATAATTTTTCAAAAAAAGAGAGGTATAAATAAGAAAATCAAATAATTAACAAATACGAGTAAGAAAATATAATAATTAAGGACTAATAGTGAGAAAATCCAAAATTAATTTATCGGCAACTTTTTAATTCAATAACTGCTTTGTAATATTATTTGAAAGATATTTTTAAAAAATGAATTTAAAATAAAATTTACTTAATGAAAAAAAAAATTCGGGTAAAACTTGAGGTAGGCAAGAGAAAACTCAATGAAGATAAAAAATTGATGAAATAAAATAATGACCGATAACGAAAAGAAAAAAACATATCAAAAGAACTAGCAATAAAAGAACGTGGAAAATAGAAAATAAAATAGAAATATCGATAAATTAATGAAATCATGAGTCCGAAAGTCAACTTCAAAACTCTTTTTTTTTCCGGAATAATAATTTTTTAGTCATAATTTGTAAATCATTGGGGAAAAAATTAATTACTCATAAGTAAATGTAGTTTGTGAAAAAAAATATCACTTTAAAAGAATTTAAACCAATGATTATGTCAATAAAGTTCAATTTCATTTATGCTAGCTGGCCATAAGAACTCCACAGTTAACATGCTTGACTGAGAGTAGTGTTAAGATGGGTGACCTCCTGGGAAGGCCCTTCGACGAAGTGACTAGTAGAGAATTCTTACGTTTATTTAATTTATTATATATTTTGTCACCGGAATAAATGTTTTGCTACAAACATAATTAGCCACGGGATAATCCGTGGCAAAAAATTAATTCTAGCCACGGGAGACTCCGTGGCAATAAAATCAATACTTGCCACGTTTTTTTTTTTTTCGTGGCTATTTGTTTGCCACGGCCACTTGCGCCACGGATGGTCTTTCCGTGGCAAAGTACTTTAGCCACGAAAATTTAGCACTATTGTCACGAATTCAACAGTGGCCCAAGTGCTCATTTGTAGTAGTGTCACATTTTACCAAAAAAAAAACTTTGTTATTATTCTTCGTCCTTAAGTTATATTAATACCAAAATACGGAGTACTACTGTACTATATAAGAAAATAAATAAAGGTAACTTGATTGAACGAAATTGAACACCCAAATTAATCACAAATTTTGGAAATTTATTAAAGTAATGTAAAGAAAATTAGATCTTCCACATATATAGCAGATTAATTAACTAAGTTTACAATAAGCTTTATTTGTTCTATGCATTTATATGATTTGTCTCTAAAATTCCAAGATGTCAATTGTTCTTCACGATCGGAGGAAACGTTGATACCACTTGGCCGACTGCTTCTTGTGCCTCCTTAATTTGTCTTTACGGTCCACGTAAACCAACCCGTATCTAAGTACATCACCACCATTCCATTCAAACCCATCCAATAATGATGTCACAAAATACCCCTTTACATTCGCACCGTTCCTAATCACAAAAAAACTTAATGTGAGATCGTGTTAATTATACAAAAAACAATATATCAATGTAACTGTTTATTTATATCGTCAACATCATCAGATGGTTCGACTTACTTGATGGCATTGTGAAGATGATCAATATGACCTTGTATGAATTCAATTCTTCCCTTATCATGTAGATAAAAGTGACGAGAATACGTTGTATTTCTTTTATCGACAGTAGAATATCCTATATATGTAAAACATGACAAAGTTTATTCAATTTCATATGTATGGCCAAAGTAAATTATAGAACGAAATTCAAATTAAATTACCATTCGAGGCTACAATTAGAGTCGGGTTGTTGTAATATCTCTGTATATATAGCGTTATGTTCTCCAAACCAATTGGATAATCATAAAAGTCCGATGGAGTCTGTCAAGAAATACCATGCAAAATTTAGAACCTTCAATTTAAATTTAAGACAATAATACATAAACATTCATAATTTCATATATAAATCGATAGAAAATTAAAGAATATACTACCTTCTTTCCTAAGAGCATTCCATCCTTGTCGGAAACTGAAAGTTACATTACACGATTCATTTTTGGTAAATCAGTGATAAAATACGTAAAAAGTAATCAAATATGTAGCCAAGCTAAGTTAAATACTCGGTATATGATAAAAGAGTGTATGTACATGTTTTTTTAGCGCGATCATCAAGCTCGTAATGGCCATGGGGTGCAGTTTCATTGTCTTCTTGTATATAAAATGCGGTCAAGTAATCCAATCCAATAAAATCAAACGAATTCTTTACTAGCTTTGATTCTTTTGCCGTGAACTTAGGTAATCGATCTCCCACTATTGAGATCATTGACTCCGGATATTCACCAAATGTCAACGGATCGAAAAACCTACATCCATGAAAAAAAATAAAGAAAAAAATATCATATGCCTGGTCACAAAATTTGAAAATTTAACTTCATCGTTTGATAAAATAAAAAAGTTAAATGGTGATATATGTTTGTCGTTAAATAAAATATACTCCACGTACCAACCACAGGAGAAATCGAAGTATCTCTTTGTAGCATTTAAAGTTCTAGGTTTGAAATCATAGGGTTCGACCCAATTGCATGAAACTGTGATTCCAATTGTTCCGTTTTGAGAAGCCTGCAAAATTATATATTATATAATACTCCATATGTTTATTAGTTACGAGTATATTATAATTTATAATGATAATTATAAGAAATGTTACTCCTTCCAACTCATTTACCCACTTATTATTTTAATCCCTCACATTTGAATAAAAGTGGGTAAATCATTGTGGACCTGTGAACCGGAGGGAGTAGTAGTTTTTGAGGCTACTATTTCTAAATTAGGAAAAGTAACCTGGTATTTGCGTCTATATAAATCAACGGCGGATGCATGAGAAAGGAGCAAATTGTGAGCAACAATATAAGGTTCGGTCGAAGAATTCCCGGCAAGACAATTGGGATTATTCAACGAAATGTCGGATGAATTGATCAAAGGAGTACATCGATTAGGTACTTCCACACCCAATGCATATGACAACCTTGCGTAATTATTCGGCCTAGCAAAAGTTATCCAGTGTTTCACCCGATCACCAAATTTTTTGAAACATACGTCAGCAAAGTCTTCGAAATCTGACCTGAAAATTTATTATTGTTTTTTTATTTCAATACCGTGAGTACTAATTTTAAAAAAGAAAATAGTCTTAGAATGCAAATTGAACAACTTACACAATTTTATGACTCAAAAAGCTACCATATGCCTTTTCAAGTGCATATGGAACATCCCAATAAACTAGTGTGACAAAAGGTTGTATACCTACAAATCAAAGAAATTTTCATTTTTATTTTTCTCATATTTAATAATATTAAAATTAAAATTAGGTATAAGAGAATTTTAATTAGTATTCTAACCATTGGCTAATAGTTCATTGATGAGATTGTTATAAAATTTGATGCCCAACTTATTTACGCCTCCGGCTTTAGTTCCATCTGTGTATTTTGACAAAGGAAAATAGTAAAATTCGTAACATTAATTTCACAAATAAACTTTGATACGATATTACTATGTACTCGTACTATTATTTTCTTACTTGGTAATATTCTTGACCATGAAATTGAGAATCGGAAATGAGTTAAGCCAATATTTTTCATCAACTTTATATCGTCCTGTACATGAGACCAAAAAAATAATTTACTTTACATTAAGAAATACTGTAATTATAAACTGACATGACCTATATTTAGTTACTCCGTATTTATTACTCGTATTAGTACCTTGTAACGATGATAAAAATCAACAGCAACATCTCCATTTAAACCATCCCAAGTAGTTATATCTACATACATTATTAAGACAAAAAAACCATATTTTAAAATTAAATAAAATAAACAATTTTTATTTTTGTGAAATTTTATCAATTAAAAGGATAAATTAAATACTTGGATATTTGTGAGTAAAATAGTCCCAATTGTTTGGCCCTTTCCCATCTACGTGCGCGGCGCCTTCAATCTGATACAACAAATGTTAATTAACGACTAAATTAATCGTACTCACATCTCTTTGTATCAGTCATTAGAATTTTATTTGATAATATAAAAACAAACAAATGAACGAGATGAAAAATAGTATTGAATATGGATGTATACCTGATAGGCAGAGGAGCCTGCGCCAAACATAAAATTTCGATCGAAATTTGACCTATTAGTACAAGAGACATTTCTGTAACATAGGAAAATCACGAGCACCAAAGAGACGATAAACTTAGATGAATATGTTGTCATATTGAGATTATTTAACTTGAATAATATTTTATTTTATGTTAATATCAAAGTATTACAACTTCTTTTATGCAAGGCTAGAGATACGTAAAAGAGTTATGTGATTTTTTTTATTAAATGCAATTTCATTAAATAGAAATACATGTAACTTCAATTTATTTAATATTTTGTAATTCGTAATTGTTTAGTACTCGAAACTCATTAGTAAATGAGTTCTTTTTTTTAATTTCGTGCAAAACATTGAGATATTATAAATGTCAACTATGATTTCACCGAGTTGTTTTTCTTTCAATCTGAACGAGGGGGAGGAAGTGGAAGATCGAGGAGGCGAGACTAAACAATGGAGGAGATGAAAGGGGTAAAATCGGAAATACATTCCCCGTTCCTCGGAATACATACTCGTGCCGTGCCAAAAGCTGGACGATACAAAACATCAAACAACAAAAATGGAAGAAGAACAGAATCCCCAGAATCAAACACATAAAAAATCAACAATCATACAAATTCCTTCATACAAAGAAGTTCTTGACAACAATCAAACAAAATCAACACCGTCTTCTCTGTTTACTCCTTCACAATCTTTCTCCCAAGCTTTTGCTTCCATTAAAAACTCAGAATTCTACACTCCTCCTCCACCCCCTCCTCAACCTCCTCTTCCTTCTACTTCTTCACTTCCTTCTTCTTCAAATGCGCCTCTTTCTTCGAATTCATCTTTGCCCTCTTCTTCTAGGTTTGTTAATCTCATCTGGGTTGCTTTTATTTTTTGTTAATTTGTTTGAAATTCGTGTTTTTTTTCTCTGAATTAAATCATTTTTTTTTGGGGATTTTAATTGTTAGGCAAACTGGGAATTCGACGAGTAATGTGCAGAAGAGTAATGCCATCTTTGTTAGTCACAGACAGGTATTGAAATCGCTTTTCGTATTGTTTCGATGTAAAGATCATATCTTTATCATGTTCAATTGAGAAGAACTATACTACTGCCTTACTGTTTTTGTAAAGATCATGTCTTTATTATGTTAGGAATGTTATAAGGTTGAGGTTCGCGGGGAAAGTGTTGTTCTTTGATGTTGTAGAAATGTATAAAGATGGGGGGATGGAATGTGGGAGCGAAGCGAAAAGATGATTTGTTTCCTCGTTAGAATGCTTCTATACCAACCAAGGGTTATTCTTTTTGTTATAGTTAGAGCTTGACGGTTTGTGTTGATCTAAGAAACCGTGGAGAATGATGATGAATTTGGATTAAGTTGAAGATATAGATAAGGGGGTTGGGATGATCATGGGAGTGGAGAGTAGGTGGAGCAAGTTTATTGGGTTGCCCTTGTATGTTAGATTGAGGAAGTCGCGAAGGAAGTGTAATGGCTTGTTGATCTTCGTTGCTTTTCAATCTAGGAGTAAGGGAGAGCGAAACTTGAGAAACATCATGAAAGGTGAGGCTTAAGTAAATAAAACGTACTACTTTTGATGATTTATAAATCAAGGGAAAGGAAGGGGAGGGTGAATAGACAATGTCGTTTTCCTCTACATTGAGAGATTTTGGTTAGGTTTGTAGGGGGAACTCTATTTTCGTCCTTCTCCGTCTCCCTGTATCACACTTGCCTTCAAGATTCTTTCATCCAATAAAGCTTTCCTCTTTGTTTGGATAAAGGTATTTGAAGGGAAAAGGGTGGAGAATAGTTTCTCTTGTTTGCGTAGCGAACTGGGTCGGAAGAAATCTAGGGAAGGTAAAACCTAAATTCATTTGATTGTATTCTTTGCAGAAAGGAAATCCTTTACTTAAGCACATCAGAAATGTTAGGTGGAATTTTGCCGAGGTCATTCCTGACTATGTTTTGGGGCAGAACTCTTGTGCTCTTTATCTAAGGTTGGTTAGTTTCCTCTTTCTTGAAAGCTGAATATCTATGCTGAAAGGTGTCTACAAGGTCGTGTTTAGTGTTTAGACCAATATATGTGATGTTCAATAAAAATGGGGTTGCTTGAAGTTTACTATTGCTTTTATATTTATCTCACGCCATTCCTTTTTGTATTTTTTTTATCATCTTCCCTCCAAATTTTCCCGCAGAGGGAAATAAAGTTCTCTGTGCGACTGTGTCATTCTCGTTTGCCGAAGAAAAAAAAATCCATTTGTTATGTGTTCCCTTTGATCCTCCCTGTTAGTTGAATAGTTCTCTTGTTATCTGGCCTATCTACGAGGTACTCCTTGCTTCTCATCTCAACAAAGAGTTTACATTTGTTTTTGGATCGCTGGGCGAGGAAGTTTCACACACATTCTCTAACTCGCAAAACATTGCCAATAAAGATAACACCTAAGCTTTTGGACGAGCCTGACCAAAATGGAATATGGAATATGTAAACTATTGGTTGAGGGATTGTGGGAGTGGTTTTTGTGAAGATTGCCTTCATCAGGATGACATATGTCCTGTTGTATGTTGTTTCATCAGGGTCTTTTTAGTTTCTACTACGCTTGGTGGGTTGTTAGGAAACCTGACCTTGTGTTTGATGATGTGCAGTCTGCGATATCACCTCCTACATCCAGATTATCTTTATTTCCGCATAAGGGAACTTCAGAAGAATTTTCGACTTCGTGTGGTACTTTGTCATGTTGATGTGGTGAGCTACTAAACTGACTCATATAATGGTCGGACGGGCTTTCTTATACAGTACTACGAAAGGCTACTCTTCACTTGTAAATAATGTGTTGTGGATTTATATTGAACATCTTTACTGAATGTTTCAGGAGGATGTTGTGAAGCCTTTACTAGAAGTCACAAAAACGGCCTTGCTTCATGATTGTACTCTTATGTGTGCGTGGAGGTATATAACTACTCAATAGATTGTACTCTTATGTGTGCGTGGAGCACTGGGGCTTAACATCTTTATATATTTCGGAAAATGCACTCTATGCGTTCACCTTCTTGTTGCTTTATGCACTTATCTGTGTCTTATTTGTGTTCAGTTTGGAAGAGTGTGGACGGTACTTGGAAACGATAAAGGTCTATGAGAATAAGCCAGCCGATATTATTCAAGGGCATATGGATACAGATTATTTATCAAGGGTATATACTTTTTGGGGTTTCCTGAGTCCATTTCTTTAATTTTCTCTTCAAAATGGTGAAGTGCATTTGTTTATGAGAAGTTTAATGAACGACATTGTTGGTGGCAGCTGAATCACGCTCTAACTTCAATTCGACATGTTAACAAGACTGATGTAGTCACACTCGGCTCTACATTCGGGGTATGTTAAAGGTCTTCACATATTTTTACACAATTTTTATCCAGAGGGTCAAGTTTTGAAGGTGGTGCTTGATTTTGTAGTCTCTTTCTCATATCATGGATGCTTCTATGGAGGATTTAGCTAGATGCCCTGGGATCGGGGAGCGTAAGGTACATCTATTTCCGTAATAATTTTGATTCTTTAAGACAATGTCGCACCACAATGCGATAACTTTTTTTTTGTTTGTTTTAAACTAATATAATGTACTACAAAACAACTTTTTTCAAAGCTACGCATATCAATTATCAATCATCATGCTTCTCTCCTAAATTTAGATTTCCAAGTGATAGTAGTATAATTCATACTCGGAATTTTGTAGCCTCATAACATGACATTGGTGATGAATCAGGTTAAACGTTTGTACGACACCTTTCATGAGCCCTTCAAACGTGTAATGCCCATTCGCCCTGCAGTTCATGAAGTTCCTAATCAAAGTATGCCTAGCTCCAGCTCTCTGGAGACTGAAACGTTAGCTGCTGACAGGGAAATACAAGATGGAAGCAAACGTCAAAAAAAGCCGCCACCTGAAGTATCCATAAAATCAGCTTTGTCTGCTGCTTTTACTAAATACTCAGATAAACTTGGCAAGAAGAAAGCTTTAGCGGCCGACAAGGAAACCAATAACGTCTCTACTGTTCAAAAAGACTCCGGAGATGATGCAAAGAGTTGAATACAGACGTGCAAATGCGCAAGATAACCACTGACTACACTTGCAGTCAATTTTTTGTATTAAAGTACGTCTACTTTTTCTCTCTTTCAGATTACCCAACATTTCTGTTCAGTAAGTAACTTAGTACTACTTCCCCTGCACTGATGTTTGATTTTGTAAGCCCTTCTGTCATATACTGTATGATCTATGCATACTATAGACATTCTTTATCAAAATCAACTTTACTTCTTATGTTCTTGGGTTTGCACCTCTGGTTTCGTCCACATTCCAACTCAGGTTGCACCACAAGGACGACTCCAATACCGACACCTCAAGGTTAAGGTGGAGTTTATGTACTCATGTCACGGTTTTGAAATAACTTAGACTTTCAGGAATACAGTAATAGGGAGGGGTAGGGATAGTGGGGAAGAGGGAACTGTTTAGGTAGCAATGGTCCATCTTCAATAATTTGATGACATTAGAAAAGACAAGTTCCAAGTTGGGTCTAACAATTTGGAAGTTGTAAAGTGAATCCAGGAAACGTCTTCTGTGTGTCAGTTGATGGCGACACGGACGCCAAGTTGTCTCATATGATTTGAGAAAGACAGATGAGAACAATACACCTTTCTTTACTGTAGGAGCACCCTTGTATTCTGTTCAGTCTTCTGTATTCACCCTCACTTTGCCTTGTCCTTCCTACTCTGTTTGTTGGGACTTTATAGCTTAGTTACTAAAATTGCTCAGCTAAAACTATTCCCCCGTCCTACAAATTTACGAGACCTTACCCTATCTTGGCTGTAGCGTTATTAATGCTGCCTGCGTCACATACCGCCTTCAAATGTGGTTGTCTAAACATCGATAAATT
The DNA here is from genome assembly GCA_958450325.1 of Agrostemma githago. Taxonomy (NCBI): domain Eukaryota; kingdom Viridiplantae; phylum Streptophyta; class Magnoliopsida; order Caryophyllales; family Caryophyllaceae; genus Agrostemma; species Agrostemma githago. The sequence goes on from OY288249.1 coordinate 71,394,899, forward strand.
ATCAGAGGTGGTACTCAATACTCATGGGTTTGGGGTTCAAATCTCGTTAGCATCATAAGCGCCCTCGTTCTTCTTCTTAAACCAAAAAAACAAAAACCAAGCGTGAAATCTGACTCGATGGAACCCAAAAATCTGAGAAAACAGTAGATCAATAACTTGATTTGTCCCACTCAAACCTAACTCTTATGTGTGATGTCCCATGATGCAATAACTATCTGCCCTCTTTGATGAAAAAACTGTATTTAGGTATGTAATACTCCGTACTAAACAAGAAGGGTTGATGTGTAAATTGGATATAATTGCTGAATTTAGGTTATATATGTATTGTACTGAAAAACTTAAATGCTGTACCTTTATTTTTGCAGCACCTGATAGGCTGATATCATTATTGCTGAATTTTATTGCACTCCCTGCATAATTTGAACTATCAGCATATAACTTGAACCAACATCTCACATTTGTATTGTTTTACCAGCTGGTGTGGCAGTGGTACTTGCTTTCTGTACCTCTGCAGGGTGGCCTTTCATCATTACCTGATTTTAAATGATGAAAGATCATACACATATTATTGTTTGTGACGGTGATATCCGTGATATTGTTATAGGGTCAAGTATATACCCATTTAGGTAGAAAAAGATAAAAAGATTGTTGTTTCCTATGTTGTCTTTATACGATGCATAACGTCAGAAGGGAGACTAGCTGAAAATCATGTCCCAGACATGGTATTGACTTTGTCTAAGCACATGAATAGGTTTTTTTTAATGGAACCTCAATTTGCTTATAGAATCCATGCATCAAAGGGTCCGAACTATTAGAAGACGGGATATTGTCACTTGTGTGGCGATGGCCGATGGGGTTCCAGGATTTAAAACACGCGACCTTTAGGCACGTTGCTCAACATGAGCAATTTACGACACTTCATTTTGTGCCAGACACATGAAGCCGATACTCACTAAATTTGCCCATGTCGGACACTTCACTAAGACCAAGTAGCCATCATGGCGTCTACTTCACAACCTAATGAAGTGTCACCGGTTTAATTTACCGTTATGTTGAATACAATATAGAAAGTACTGTTCTGTTGAGTACAATATACAAAGTAGGAAATACTGTTTTTCTACATTTGCTCTCAGAGATGATACAAAAATCATCAATTTTATTATTTGCTTAAATATAGATACACCAGAGGATTACACAGAAACTATGAGACTATGAACTATGAACAAATTTGAACTTGTAACCCATTCTATGAAGGAATAGAATGTCCCTGACAGTTGCGACGAAGATAGCAACAGCGTGGACAGCTTGTTCTTTCTGGATTTCTGATGTCTAAATCCTTGTAAGCTTGTTCCAATTCGCCTTTCCACACTCTTGTTGAAGTCGGTTTTGCTCTTCCGAATTCTCTTTTGTAATATGAATTCCATATTACGGAGAGAAAGATATTGGGGATTTAACTTGAAAAACGTTGAAATGAATGAGCAGTACTCTTATGAAATTGAATGCCTCTGATATCTTGGACTAACTGTATTCAAGAATCTTGCTGAATTTGAGGAAACTGCTGAAAGGTTTTTAACCAAAGGAACTAGTGACTGCACAACATCTGTCATTAGAGGTCTGTATTCGGGTTCTGCTTGCACGCAAACTGCAGCAATGGCGGCTACCTGCAGAAAAACTATGGCTTTAGTTCACTTTTAAAAGCTTAAACTTTGAACGACTGTCGAAAGCTTATGTTGAAAAATCCTTCAACTACCTGAATGATATCTTTGTGGGAGTACTGCCCTTTCAGAGTCGGGTCAACCATTTCCACGACCTTTTCTCTTTGAGTTAACCTTGGAAGAGCCTGAAACAGTACAATTTAAACTATCTGTCTGTTTTTCTGACAGGAACTGTCTGAAGCATTGGAAAGTGCCGATTCTGAATTTAAAGAGCAGAAGAACTAACCCAGGACACCAGTACATGCTCTCCTGAAGGCCGCCTTGTATCGACTGGTACACGTCCAGTAATGAGCTGTAGGAGAACCACCCCGTAGCTGTAAACATCAGATTTGGTTGTAAGCTTACCTGTTGATGCGTACCTGCATAACCGATATGAATAAGAAAGGGCAAATACACGACGGATGACAGAAGATCACATGATGAATGAATATGACTTGTCTTTGATTGTATATGCATCATGCTTCTGTACCATAACATTCAGTACTTCCTTAACACTCCACCTTTTAGCTGGTATAAGATAAGCTTCTTTGTCTTTAACCTGATTTTCTATATAACCATGAAAATGCATTACATGTTTACTTGGACCACATTGCATTATTAGGGACTTGTTATTATCGAGTTGATAAAAGTTATTGAGCGTCGATAACCAAAACTGTTTTTGAACCTCAAATATCACCTTAAGGTTTTGGCTGAATCGGTTCCTTAACCGTGATACTCATGACCGGTTAAGAACCCTTTAAACCCCAAAAACGTAGTTTTGATTGTGTTTTAGTGATGATTATGAAAGTGATGCATGAGATAAGGAAGTAGCAGGACGCACTCGGGGGCAAGGTAGCCGGTGGTGCCTAAAACCCTAGTAGAGATCTGACCGTTGATCTTGTCTGAACCAGTCTTAGCCAATCCGAAATCAGACACCTTAGCCCTGAAGTTATGATCCAAAAGAACATTACTACACTTGAAGTCTCTATGGATTATCGAGGGGGACGCATGCTCATGGAGAAACTCGAGTGCTCGAGCACAATCAAGGGCTATCCTTAGACGGGTCCCCCAATCCAACGGCCGACAATAGGCATTGGGTGCATGAAGGTGCTGTTGTAAACTACCATGAGGTAAAAACTCAAAGATGAGGAGCCTGTGGCTCTGGTCGGCACAGTAGCCAAGTAGCTCCACTAGGTAGGGTGAATGTAGACGGCTCAGCAGGTCCACCTGCCCAAACACAAGTAACCCAAATTATATCGCACAATCCCTATACCGTGCGACAGAACTAAAAATTAGTCATTCATGGTATATGTGATCGCTACTTATTTTCTTGTATTTTAAGTTGTAACCCATGTGGGAAGTTGATGAGAGGTCCTATTAATGCAGATTCTTGTAGATATATAAATTGACACTTTTGCTTATTTGCAAGAAGAAAAAAAAACAATAATTGAAGTGGAAAGGAAAATGCCAAAGGAAGAAGGATGCTATATAAAGTCAAAAGCTTGAAGATTAGCTAAGTAAACTATTTAGAAGATTTGTTTAGTTTAGGTTACATAGAAAATCTCATGTGAAGTTTTTGTCAACATACTGTTTACTCAACATTTGACTTATATTTTATATTTATATATAATAAATGCATCTTCTATTCTTCTGTTTGCTATTTTATCCTTACATTCAATGCAAAAGAAACAAAATTTAGAATTTACTTATCTCTACATCATTTATCACAAAAACTTGAAAGAGACGGTATCTTATTGACATTAACGAGAGTCTCCTCATATAAGATTGAGTCTTATTAATTTTTTTTTTTTTTTTTTTCTATATGTATTTTTCAATAACGTGGTGAAGACTGTGACGGTCTATCACTGAGTCAACTAAAAAACATGATAACATGCTGCCATCTTGAGTTAGGTTTTAGTTTTTATAGGGAATTGTGAAACACAAGATCCAGTTTTGGTGTATCTTAAAAACCGTCCCCATAACATAGGTGGGTCATGTACTCATGTATGTATGTACTCATGTTATGGTGTTGTGTTATCAAACATAACATTAAATTACGAGACAAACTCTCCTATAAAACCGTTTTCATGTTATGGGTCGGGTCGGGTCTGTATCATCATTGAATTTAATAAATGAGAGTAATTATGAGTATTATTATTATTACTGAATACTGAATACTGACCTCAATCCTGAAGGCCCGTTCCCCAGGCTTGCCATCCCTATGGACCATCTTAATTGCAGCAAGAGTGCCATCAGTGAGCACACCTTTGTAGACCACACCATAACCACCATGACCGATCACGTTCGTCTCACTGAACCCGTCTGTCGCGGCTTCCAGCTCCTTCAATGTGTATACTTGGACTCCCTTTATCCTGTACTGCGATATCCTGTTCGAACTTCCTGCTGATATACACCCGTTCTTCACCTCTGTTCCAATTCCAAATCCATCCATCACGACTGAGTAAATCATTGGGCATACATACGCAATAATGTATTGAAAATCGTATGTGTTACATATATACCTGGGCTTTCAGTGAAGCAGATAGGGGTATGACTGACGAACTTGGAGCTGTTATCGCTGCTGCTGCTATTATTTTTGATGGAAATATCGGGTTTGAGACGTTTTTGTCGGCGTAACAGGATGACAAGAAGTACGATGAAAGCGAGAAGGAAGACGATGATGATGGGTATGACAATCAGAAGGATTGTAGTGATTGAAAGATTATTATTAGTATTATTATTGGCATTATCGTTGTCGTTGTTACGAACCTGATAATGTGAGGGGAAAGAAAGACGAGAATGCTGACCGGTTTCGTTGGAGGCTGCCATGGTAGCAACAACAGTGGAAGTGTAGAAAGGAAGTGAAGTAAGAATGAGGGGTAGTGGTTATGGAGTATTGGACCGGCCGGTTTAGATACACCCTACATTTGCATTGATAAAACAAAGCACACAGAAGGCTCCTCAAAGCACAATTTGGTAATGTAGAGAAGAATAAAGAGGTAGGACAAATTTAAGGGAAGTGGACTTGGTAATAAAGGAGGGGTCTTTAAAGGATGGGGGTTGTAAGATTACCATGGTCGCTCGTCATGGGTTGGGTACTTTGGCTATATAAGCCAAAAATAACTTCGTTCGAGTTACTCCGTATTTGTTTACCTGTTCTACGGGATATATATTATGCGCACCAATATATGATGATGGGTTAACAATGTCATTTAAAATTTTGTGGTTAATTCTCGACTAAATTTTTATAAAATGCACGTAGCCTCCATAATTATTTGTGGTTACTTATTTTTGATATATTTTATCAATTCGGTATAATTGTTAAATGAGATTAATGAGCTTCTCTAATGTACAAACTAGTCTCATTAATTGATATATATAAACCTCGTTAATATTCTTTTATTTTCGTGATTAAAAATACGGATTATTTAAAAACTGAATAATTCAATACAACCAAGAAATATGTAATCCTTATAAACCTAAAGCTTGAGTAATTAGATTTTGTACTGCATAATTATTCATACAGAATTGCTTGTTTAAGTTAAGAGTCGAGCACAATAACGTCCTCATCTTGTTGACCCACTATTTCACATTAAATTTTTCAGCATATTCTCAGTAGTTTTATGAATTTTTAAAAATAATAACAGAACGTTCAATAGTTTTTTTAAAAAAAAAAAAAAAAATTGAAATTGAGCAAAGAATAGCTTTCTTACGTCCATATCTCTCCTTTCTATTCATTTCTTGTTCAATTTTCCCTTACGTCTATTTTATACTTAGGCCCTGTTCTTTTCGGCTGAAACATGGCTGAATTGAGCTGAGCTGGTCTGATAAGAGCTTAGCTGGTCTGATAGGAGCTGAGCTGGACTGATAGAAGCTGAGCTGAGCTGAGCTGAACTAAAAGAAGCTGAAACTAATAACTACTTATATAAATTATCTAATAATATTTTAAAAAATGAAAAAAAAATATAACACCAATTAATAATAATAATAATAAATTAATTAATAATAATAATAATAACAGCAACATACTCCCTCCAATTCATTTGATTTCTATTTTTGTTTTTTCATACTTGACATAGTAAAATTTGTTATGTATATATGTTTGATTACATAATATACAAATTTTTATATTTTGATATTCTTAAATTTTAATACAATACAAATAATACTCATATGTTATATTGTATGGTATATAGATATTAGATTTTCTATTCACTTAAAAATAGTGTAAAAAAACATAAATTAATTGTAATGGCATTGAGACAGAGTGATAAATATTTGAATGTAATATCTATTTCAATAACTAAAAATATTATAGAGTTCATAATAATATTAATTAATAATAGTTATAATAATAATGATGATAAAAAAAATAGAAAAAAATAATAATAATGATAATAATAACAATGACGATGATGACGACGATAATAATAATTTGTTATTATTATTAACACTAAGAGATATGGGTAATAAAAATAACAACAACAATAATATTATCATTATTATTATTTGTTTTTACGAAAAGAAACTTGCATTAATATAGAAATGCCATAACAACAACAACAACAATAAGACCTTATTGTAATTTGTTTCGATCTTAATTCAACCCCCGTTTAATAATAATAATAATAATAATAATAATTATTATTATTATTATTTTTTTTTAAAAACGGAACTTGCATTAAATACCAGAACAAATTACAAGAAGTTAGAGGGGAGCTGAGATACTATCTGGGCCCCCACTCCCTTAGCGATAGCAAAACTAATTCTAGTGAAAATGTGAACTGCGGCACGCGCTCCAGCATCCTGCGACATAGCGAACTTCCGAATCCGCTGGAGCAGAGAGACAGCCTCCGTGTCGAGCTCGCCGAGAGAGGAGAAGGAGAAAGGTAAGAAACCATACCCGATCGCCGTGCAGCGTGCCTGATACTTGGCACACTTACGGCGGGCAGCATCAGCAACGACCCGTCCGGGCTCAAAAGCGGTCAAGCCGGACTGGGTCAAAGGAGAGGACCCGGTCAAATCAACACACACATCATGCCCCCTGTCCCACGAGTAAAGCAGAAGATCGGCAGGTCGCAAGGGCTTGTCGTTATCGTCGCAGAGGCCAATCTCTACCTCCTTACCTGCAGAGATCCCGGTCCGAAAGCAAATATCCAACAGTGTGTCACGGACAAGGTTATGGCGATGTTTAATCCCCACAGTACCAGCACACGAAACCGCGTGATCACCAAAAATATCCTCTCTAAAGACCCTGGAGCAGGAAGAGCAAGAACCGGAAGGTGGGAACAAAGGGACTCCCAAGCGGTAACTAAGCACACTGCGATACGTCCGACCGTTCATGGTTTGCCCAAGCCCAGTAATAGGGACAGCCCTCAACCAGTCAGAAGAATGGTCCCCCTGCTGAGATTTCCACGGGGCAACCTGTCGAGGAGTCAAGGAGAAAACAGATTCCGCCGCTGAAGCAACCCTCGTGAAATATATATCTGCCAATTTCTTCATAAGTTTTGGGGCAGCGATCTCAGAGGTATTGCTCAAATAGTCAGAACCGGTAGCCTCAACAAACCCACATAAGGCAGACTCAAAGGCAAGTCCAGGGGAGGCGATCTCGGAGGGACGAAGCAGCTTAGCTTGCAGACCAGCAGATTGGAGTCGAGAAGCGAGGAAGGCAAAGTGCAGGGCATCAGAGGCGGCAAAGACACCGAGCCCCCCAAGGGAAAAGGGGAGGTTGGCGAGCCGCCACTGCCATTCCCCAAAACCGGGTCCGGATGCTGTGACAATGCGCTCAAGACTTGATCGGAGCGCAGTGTCGAAAGAAAGGTGGGCCGACCCAAAAGCAAGGGGGGACAAGTGCGCAAAGCAAAGTATAACTTAGAAATACCAGTGCACGCCCGGAGAATAAGTAACTCACACTGGGGATATTATTATTATTATTATTATTATTATTATTATTATTATTATTATTATTATTATTATTATTATATTTTATTGTTATTATTATTATTGGAATATTATTATTTTAGAAGCTGAAAATATTGGAGTTGGGCTGAAAATATTAGGGCTGAGCTGAGCTTATAGGAGCTGGGCTGAGCTGATAAGAGCTGGACTAAACTGATAGAAGCTGAGCTGGTCTGAAACGGGCTGAAAATAAGCTGAAAAAAACAGGGCCTTACTCTGTCTCAGTCATTTTTAGCCCAAAGATCAAGAAGGAAGAAGTGATGTATTTGTTCTTACGGTTATTGTATGACAAATATATTAAGATGACTTCTTAGATGATCAAATTACACCATAAAAATAAGGTTATCCTAAAAATAATCCCAAATAAACAAGCAATTGAGACATCCTAATATGAAATACTCCACCTAGATAAAAAAAAACCGAGAGTATTACTCCATATTATTCTTTATTTGTTTTATGATGAATAATGACTTAGCTTACACCGTTTGAAATAGTGGGAACGGTGGCTGTTGTAGCGTTGCGACTAGTTGAGCGTGTCAAGTGTTGGCATGCATTTCGTATTGTTGACCTTTAAACTTAACATTCAATTCATCACCACGCTTGCCCGTGAGTCACTACAAACCATAATTAAGTACCCTAGCAGCTCCCAAACGTCTCATAATTCCGATCAATTCAAATAAAGTTTATCCCTATATTATATACTATAATATGTCTATATAGTGTGATCCATCTTGTCTTTGATATATACTCGTAACTAGAAGATATAATACTAAACCACCATATACTCCCTCCGTTCCAATGAATTGTTTGCCTATTCCATATTGAGACGTCTCAATGAATTGTTTGCCTTTCTATTTTAGGAATATTTTTTATATGCAATTTGACCATTCTCATAAGTTTTGCTCCACATGTCACTTCTTCATTGGATCCTTTACCCTTAGTGCCAAAACGAAAGACAAACAATTCATTGAAACGGAGGGAGTAATTATTTAATTTGTTCCAATTAGTCAATTTGGACAATCATATTGAATTGAGCTACATACTCATAATATTCATCACGGATTAAGACAATTTTGGATCGCAGCGTAATTAACAAATACGAGTAATACGCAAATTAAATCCTAATTAATCTACGACAAGTCGACAATCAAGATTTATTATACAAATCGATGCAAATTAAAAGAAAAAAAAAATCCGGAAATGGGTCGGGTCGAGTGGGTTTTATAAATCTTCCAATGATATAAAACACGAAGCATAAGGTGGTGAAATTAGTTACAATGACAACATTTCATACAAGTGACTCAGGTTCAAATGCTAGAATTATTTATGATTGACGTGACTACATGGGAGGGCAAGTAAATACGTACTTAAAAATTTTAATTTGTATTGAAGATATCTGTCATAATTTTACAACGGATCAAATATAACCTATCTATCTACTTTGAAAAAAAACATACAATCTCGTAAAGAACAATATTCGACAATTTTCTATCAAAATAGATAATATTTGACACGTTATAACATTACGACAAATATATCTAATCGCATTATACAAGAGATACAAATAACTGATGAGTAGGAGTACATTCATTGATTCAATCATGCAATGTTATATAGCAACCTCTACTTTTGAAAATAGGGAAAATGTTAAATGTCATGTGGTAGCTGCTACACAAATATGCAAGTCACTACACAAACATTGTCATTTCTACTCTACGCAAAAGGAAAAATGAAATGACATTTTGAATTCCCTTTTATTCACGGGATCACGAGTTTAGATTAAGGTGGTCTGAAATGAAATTATTAGATGAGATCCTTTAGTTAGGCGATCCTTTTTCTATAAAGGTCGAAGTTTTAAATCAAAATTATTCCAAACAATTTGTCATTGTATACGAGGTAATTATTCCAAATGAGTTCAAAATTCTACTTAAAAAACTACAAAGAAATAAGACCAACTAGAACCTTCCGTCACTACGGGTAAAAAAAAAAAATCTCTGCACCTCTCCTCCCCTCCAAACCCTAATAAAAAAAATCTCCTTCGGGGCTGCCATCTACCAATTCTGGCAGTGATAAGCCCCAAATTTTAATCTTTATCGTTAATTTTAAGTAGTTTCTTTAGTTTATGAATAACTGTTGCCTCTTCCTTTTGGAGATTTATCCTCATCAATTGATGAGTTTGTTCATATTTTTTTTGTGGATTGTTCCCTCTTTTGGAGAGATCCAAGAATTATGGGAGGAGTGAAATTTCTACGTATGGTGATACAAGTGAGGTCAGATCCCGGTCTACTATTTGTCAAAATAGAGAAAGTTCATCATTTTGAAGATTATATCATCAGATCCATAGATTATTCCTTCGTGAAAGGCTGTGTCACTCAACAATCAATCAACAACGATATATAGAAGGCTATGCAGAAGCGTGTTATTCTAATATCGATCTCTGTCTCAAGGATTTTCTTTCTTTATTTTTTACAAATCTGTATTCAGTTCAATTTGATATCGTTGGTAAATGCCGTATGATTTATTATTAAGAAATTGATCTTTAACTAGTATAGCCCCGTGCAATCATGCACAATATTTTTTGTAAATTTATTTAATAATATATTTCATTTTAGGTTTTAAATATAAACTTAATTATTTTATTTTTATACACCTATACATGTAAAGATGTACCTTAGGTATATATGAAAAAAAATTACATTGCAAAATAAATCAAAATAATTGGATAATGTTTTGAAATGTCATTAATCGTGTATTTTAATGAAAATATTACCTATATTTTTCATACGCCGTATATGTCATCTAACATTTAAAGATACCCATTTTCTCTTTTCAATAACTATTTTGTAAAAGAAATGTGTACCGATGAAAACTTTTTTAGTTGCTATGGTGAAACAATCTCACTTTATGAAACAACTTTTTTGTATAAAAAAACTATCATTTCTCAATACTAAATGAATGTTTTTTTTTATAAAATGAAGATTCTTTTTTTACAAAATTAATTGTTTCACATATCATATGAACCCACTCTATAATTTGATTTGTGAAAAAAAAAATCATGGAGAGTTTATTGGTATACTCCGTATTTTATATACCTTTGTAAAAATTAAAATTAAAAAACTCATCTCGAAAATAAAATTACAATTCAGATAAATACATTTTTTTGTCACAAAGTTAACGACATTATATTAAAATTTTCAAATTGATTTCATAAAAAAAAAATTGTCATTTTTGCATTAATGACAATTAATAAATTGTGAATTTATTTAATGTATGTATTGATTTTTTCCTTCCTCATTTGGAGTAGTGAGTTTTGGAAGGAAATTTTTTTATAGAGAGTTATTCTCGTAGTGGGAAAGAGATTCAAAAAAAAGAAAAATTGTCATATACTCCGTATATCTTTATAACGGATCAAATTAATTCTCATAATTTCGTCCGATACACATAATTCAAATTCAAATTCAAATTCAAATGGCTACTTTTTGCATTGATATAGGAGTATGTATGATGTAGGAACTAGGAAGGGGGAGGGGAATTGAGATTATTAGGTAAAGTAGGGTTATGAAGGCATGCATGACGACGTCCGTGGGTGTAAACTCTAAAGGTAAGACAATGTTAATACGAATGAAGCCGCAAAACCTTATCCAACCAAAACAAGCAAGGCTGTCTCCTTTCTTTGGCTATCATATATTCCCTTCTCTGTGATGACACCGATGGAATTGGAATTGATAACACGGCATCATGTGATTTTCTTAATATTGGCGTTATCATCAATTATTGGTCCGTAATGCACTCACCCTCATTTTCACTCCATCTAATATCTCTTATTATTATCGTCTTTCTCTTCCCTTCATCTATATAACATACAACTCACTTAATTATCACGTACAACTAATTTAGACATTTAGTATAGTACTCCGTAATGTATCACGGATGTTACCATCATCCATATCAAAGAGCATGATTATATTAAGATAGAATATTAAGAAATAAAGTCGTCAGTACAATTTAGATATGTCATTTCAATGTCAATGATAATTACGTCCGTCACTCGATTGTATATTGACCAGAAAGAGACGGTGGTTAGTAAACACGCACTCTGATCTCCTTCAATTCGTACCGTAAACACGATAGCGTGAAGCAGTGACGGACATAGAAATTTTCTTTAATTTCCTTCGAGGGTCCCGATGAAAATATTAATGATACGATGTGTCGAGATCCCAGATACATTATATTCATTCATCACGCAGGCCTATGCCTAGGAGCTGGCGAATTGAAGGTAGGTCTGGGCATAGGCGGGTGGTGGGCAGCTAGTGATCGGAAGTGTGGAACCCTCGCCGGGTATTGTTTCCAAAATTAGAAGGCACAAAAAACACGAACCACTCTTGTAAGCACTTGCCGTTGAGTCTCTTTCTCACATGTGACGGTACACGAACACATGGATTTCACAAACGAGAGAATGACACTACGAAATCAAGATTTAAATGAAGCCAACCATTCTCATAACACACGAACCACCAGGCCACCATGCCCCAATTATTTCCATGGAAAAACAGCCAAAACAAGCAACCTATCGACTCCCTCATAAATCCTACATTCAAACTCAAACTAGTCTTAAAAAGGAATGCCACCTAGCTATACAGTGTCAGGTCGAGTTATTTTATCATATTACTAACAAGCGGTCACAGTTGAATCGGATTCACATCGGGTTCGGGTCACAAGCGGGTCGGTTTCGGGTGACTAAATTTTTGGGTTCTAATGGATTGAGTTTCGGGTGAGTCGGGTCGGGTCGGGTCAGCTTCTACGAACTCTAATGTCGGTGGCTCGTGGGATTTGAACTTAGGTCTTGTGATTAAAAACGATAACATTAGACGTACGGCATGGAATCATTAACGTACTTACAATTACTCCGTAACATTTGTAGTTATGTATGTAACTTAATTATGATGTTTTTAAAAGATACTCAGAAATTAAGTCAACACAGTAGCTAAGGAGTGCACTTGAGAGTGGGCACACCCCTTCGGTCCACCCTATGGCCCTATGTACAAGGCACCAGGATATACCGGTTTATCCTACTTATAACCGAAATGGTGATATTTTTTTAAGAAAATTACCACCTCTCTCGAAAAATCGGATTATACAACAGTAGCATTGTAAAACCAAGGCAAAGTTGATGAACTTTTGTATATATTTACTGAGATTATACAAGTTTCTGAGCTAAGTTGTAAATTTTTGAGCAAAACTCGAAGCCTTTGCATGTGATAAAGCTAATTATAAAACCAGTTGTACATAGAGTTACGTACAACTGATTGTATAATCTTCTCATTGATACCTCTCGAAGGGGCTATCATCCTTGTTTTTGATGTTGATAAGACACAATTTCTTTCAATAATAATAATTTTACACTTTAGTAGTAGGAAAAAGAATCGAAATTTTCTCATTAGAAGAGTTCTTTTCCAGCTTAATACTCGGAACGACTTAATATTGGTTAAAAATGTGAAAGAATGTTGCATCCTCATCACTTCATTAGATGTAGTAATGTCAATAATGTGTAAGGAATTAGACGTAATAGAGTGGGTTTACTTGACAGAATTTTTCCCAACTCAGGCGGGCAGGCCTCATGTGCCACAGTTTTCAGTCGGGTAAACTCGTAGCATTCAATTGAGAAAACAGCCAAAGAAAGGCCTATAGACAAATTTACTAAAACTATTGCAGCCGCTAGAGATGTGACTATAAAGAATACTTCGTATAATCTTACGAAAAACCAAGTAACTTCCAAAACACTGATTTGATACTTTTTCATTCACTTGTACTCCTCGTACTTTACACTTCATTCTTCACTACATACTTACTGATTTCAGATTATCAGTCATATTCATATATGCATGCTCCTACTTGTCCTCGAGGTACGTACGTACTATTCGTTGATTGATTGATTGACACTCTGTATTTTGGCCTCGATCCCCTGACACCAATCTGTTTTTCCATCGAAAACCATGTATCAGGACGCGGTTTTCATGATTCTGGTCTTAATTAGACACAGTGCCCGAAAATCTCAGCGACGACCCTGTGCTTGTGTTTTTACAGTAGTAGCCAAGTTGATTGTTCCTCGACAACGATGGTGTGGGCCGATAAGTATGACCAACGGTGATGTCGTCGAGGTTACTGACAATATAATGGTGCCTCCGACTTTGAATTATTGTCTTTCGATTAATAGTTTAAAATACTCTGTACGTAGTATGACCTCACAGCTTCTCTGCTTGATTGACTGCTTCTCCCTTAAACAGTTAAACTAGACTTTTCTTTTGTTTGGATGAACAAGTCAAGAAGCTGAGTTGAAACTTCCTAAACTGAATAATTTATTAACAAGTCAACCAAATCATTCATGTCCAGCCAGGACATACATACCTGTAACAAAGAAGAAATCAAAGTTTTTTTCTTTTGATAAAGCAAGATTTTGTCGTCTGCTTAATATCGCTATACAAAATATGTCGTTTTGATTTATTGGTGTGTCGAATGGGAAACAGAGAAGCCTCAATGACACCAATGCCAGACGCATTCAATGAGGACATCCTGTTCGCCGAAGTCCTGGTACGCCTCCCTGTCAAGTCCCTGATTCGCTTCAAAGCCGTTTCCAAATCATTCAATACTGTCATCTCGTCCTTGGAGTTCGCGCGCATCCACCTCCGCCACTCGTTCTCCTCTGACAAGAGGTTCCTCATCACCCGCGGCAGCATCAGCAGCAACGATGTCTACGACCTCAACTCAGTCTCCTCTTCCAGCCCTTCCATTCCGTTGGCTACGTTCAGCTGGCCTATAATCTCAACTGACGCTGTCGGCTCCTGCAACGGCCTCATCCTTATCACAATGACTCGCGCCTTTGACAACTTCCTCCCTCTCGTCCTGCTCAATCCCTCCACCCGGACCTACATCGACTTACACACCACTGACGAGTCTGCCATCCTTGGATTGGGGTTCGACCATGTTACCAACGATTACAAAGTTGTCTCGCTCACCATAGTCGTAAATATCGATCAAGAAAGCGTAAGGGTTACGGGCGTTTACAGCGTGAACTCGAAGTCATGGAAATACGTTGACATGACCGTATGTTCTGATTATATCGAAAGCATATCTAACAACGGTGTTCTAATCAACAACCATTTGCTACATTGGATGTTTTGGAAGGTGGAGCGGAGTACGGACCAGGGTTCGACCACTCGTACTAACCCCAGGATCGGTTGCTTTGATGTCATCAGCGAAAAATGGACCCACGATGTGCCGTTACCTGACTATTACTACGATCCTATTGACGAGAACCGTTTTCTCGACATAGGGGCCCTCGACGAGAACTGCTTGTTTTTCTCGTCGATCAGTCGGGTCAATGATTGTTTCGACGTGTGGGTGTTGAAGGAATATGGTAGACACGAATCGTGGATGAAGTTGTTTAGCATCAACATTTATAACATTTACATAACGGATTATCGTCGTCTAAACGGGGCACACATCCCGATCGCCCAACTATTTGATGATCATAGACTCAGCGGCTTCATCCCGGTGGCTTGTCGTGGTGGGACGGAGGTATTGCTTAGGGAGCGTCTCGACAAGAAGATATACATTTGGTATAATTGGAAGAATGAGGCGGCGATTCAGGCTCGACATCCCAACTATTATACACGGGAACCTTACATATACAAGGAGAGCCTTGTTAGGCTTCCCGATGCGAAGCTATTTGGCGCCTTCTATGAACCTGATGCATTTACTCTGTCTCGATCAGGGGATGCTTTTGAGCGAAACTTTCCTTTATTTACTGGACCGGCTCGGGCTTGGGCCGAGGCTCAAATGGAGGCCAGGGTTGAGGCACAATCTCAGGCCAGGGCTGAGGCTCAAGCTCAGGCCTTGATCGAGGCTGAAGCTCTAGCTCAGGCAAGGGCTGAGGCTCGAGCTCAGGCAAGGGCCGAGATTCGAGCTCAGGCAAGGATCGAGGCCCAAGTCGAGGATGAAGATCCGGTTGAGGCTCGGGGAGAACGTGGTCCCCGACGTTCTGTGTCTGTTAATTTTGTTAAAAAGTTTTTTACTTTTTTCGGGTGTTCCTCATCGACGACACGAAATCATAATTTTCAAAGATATGACATGGGCTAGCTTTGAACCCGTCTGGTTTTGGAGTGTTGATGTGGGTTTGAGTGTGATGTTGCCTCTCTTTTGAATAAATTGCCTTGGCTTGTATTATCAAATTGTAATACTCCGGATTATTTACTCCTTTGTTCTTGTGTTGCGACTTGCAATAGTACCACAGCTGCCAAAGTTACTGAACCGCGTTGTCGTAGTGTAGGTGTTGTTTGAGCTTAAATTAAACAAACTACATCACGAAGCTTCCAAATAAAAACCAGAAGAAAATAATGAAACATTGCCCTGTCCAACCTCTTGAACCACATAGATTGAAGTGGTCGAGAACAAAAATGGCCGAATATTGCACATAGTAAGGTTCCTTAGATCAGACAAAAATATAATTAATCATTCTCAGTAAACAATATTATTTTCGACAAACAGTCGAGTTAGCTATAAAATAACTACGATTTTTTCATTAAAATAATTATGTTTTTATATTGAAATAAATGTAAAAAACAGACAAAAAATTGGGTGAGATTTCTTAATCTGAATCATTCAAAGAAGTCAACCAAAACATCTACGTCGAACATAATATTCTGTACTGTAACATTCAGGCCAACCCATACATATCTGTAGGAAAGAAGATATCAAAGTTTTTTTTTTCTTTTGAAAAAGTAAAATGTGTTAATTGCATATTAATGGAAGGAAGAATGAAACGCAATAAGATCAAACTAAAATGAAACTTATATTTCTAGAGAACTTGTAGGACCTGAATTGAGGGAGAAAATTTACAAAAAAAAAAAAAAAAAACTGTGTCGATCCTCTGCTTTATATCGCTATACAAAATTTGTCGTTTTGATTTATCTGGTGTGTAGAATGGAAAACAATGCATTGAGTGAAGACATCCTGTTTGCTGAAATCCTGGTACGCCTCCCTGTTAAGTCCCTCATTCGCTTCAAAGCCGTTTCCAAATCATTCAAAACCGTCATCTCATCCCCGGAGTTCGCGCGCATCCACCTCCGCCACTCACTCTCCTCCGGCAAGAGGCTCCTCATCACCCGCGGCAGCCTCAGCAGCAACGATGCCTACGACCTCGACTCAGTCTCCTCCTCCTCCTCCTCCTCCTCCTCCAGCCCCTCCACTCCGTCTGCTACATTTCGCTGGCCTATAACTTCCACCGATGTTGTGGGCTCCTGCAACGGCCTCCTCCTTATCACGATCGCTCGCGCCTTCATGAATTTCCTCCCTCTGGTCCTGCTCAATCCCTCCACCCGAACTTACATCGATCTACACACGACCGACGAGCGTGCCATCCTTGGGTTAGGGTTCGACCATCTTAGCAACGATTACAAAGTTGTCTCGCTCCACACAGTCGTAGACCGGAATACAAATACCGATTACAAAGATGTAAGAGTTACGGGCGTTTACAGCGTGAACTCGAAGTCATGGAAATTTGTTGACGAGACCGTATGTTCCGATTACATAGAGAGTCAAACTAACAACGGTGTTCTGATTAACAACCACTTGTTACATTGGATGTTCTGGAGTTTGGACCCGAGTTCGGACCAGAGTTCGTTCAATCGTAATAAGCCCAGGATGGGTTGTTTTGATGTCGTCACCGAAAAGTGGACAGATGATGTGCCGCTGCCTCAATATTATTACGATCCTATCGACAAGAACCGCTTTCTTGACATCGGGGTCCTCGACGAGGGCTGCTTGTTTTTCTCGTCGGTTAGTCGTGTCAATGATTGCTTCCAAGTGTGGGTGTTGAAGGAATACGGTAGACACGAGTCGTGGATGAAGTTGTTTAGCATCAACATTTATAACATTTACATCACGGATTATCGTCGTCTAAACGAGGCACACATCCCAATCGCCAAGTTATTCGATGATATCCACAGCGGTTTTGTCCCGGTCGCTTTTCTTCATGGAACGGAGATATTGCTTACAGAGCGATGTGACAAAAAGATATACATTATCTATAATTGGAAGAATGAGACGGCAACTCAGGCTAGACATCCCAACTATTTTGAGCGGCGACCTTATACATACAAGGAGAGCCTTGTGAGCCTTCCCGATGCCAAGCTATTTGGCGCCCTCTACAAACCCGATGCATTTACTCTATCTCGATCCGATGATGCTTTTGAGCGTAACTATTTTTTGAGTTTGGGGCAGGATAAGTCTTGGGGCCGTGCCCGGGTTCAGGCCCTGACCGAGGCCGAAGCTCTAGAGCAGGCCCAGGCACAGGTCGAGGCTCAGCCTCAGGTTCAGACACAGGTCGAGGCTCGGCCTCAGGTTCAGGCACAGGTCGAGGCTCGGCCTCAGGTTCAGGCACAGGTCGGGGATCGGAATCAGGTTGAGGCTCCTCCCCGGCGTATCACATCTGTAAATTTTCTAAAAAAGATTCTTATTTATTTTGGGTGTTCATCATCGAGGACACGATATACTCCTAGTTTTCAAGGATATGACATGGGCTAGCTTTGAACCCGGGTCGGTTTGGGTAGTGTCGATGTGGCTTTGAGTGTGTGATGGTGGCGTCGGATGTGGTGGTTTCCCACCGTAATTCGAAGCCGCCTGAATTTCATTTATACTCTTCTTTTGTATACGAAGTACTTCAAATTGTATCAACCATTAGTTTGTATTCTTTTCGTTCATTTGTTTGCTTTGCGAATTGTGATCTATATTGGTCGAATTGTTGGAATAAGGGATTTTTCTAAGTAGATGTTATTTGAACCCGTCAGAAGTTTGTGACGGATATGTTCATCACAAAGAAGAATTTGTTGATAAAGTTTAGTTAGCTACGTAATTACATGGTTTTTGTTTTATGTCCCTTTGTGAAATCACTTTTGAATGATAATGTCAAAGGCGCACTGTATGTTCCCTTTATAATTAAGTTCTAAGTTTTAGCCCTTATAACTTTGTAATTCTGGATCCGTCCCTGGTTGATGTCGAGATTTGTGTTAGTTTGAATGAAGAAGTTGAGTTGAACGTTCTTAGACTGAATCATTCAAAGAAGTCATCAACCAAAACATCTACGTCTAACATACGGAGTAATAATGTAATATTCTGTAACATTCGAGGCCAACCCATACAAATCTGTAACAAAGAAGAAATCAAAGTTTTTTCCTTTTGAAAAAGTAAAATGTGTTAATTATTGCATATCAATGGAAGGAAGAATGAAATGCGTGCAATAATAAGCTGATCAAAATAAAATGAAACTTTTATTTCTAGAGAACATGTAAGGACCTGAATTGAAGGAGAAAAAATTTACAAAAAAAAAAAAACTGTGTCGATCATCTGCTTAATATCGCTATACAAAATTTGTCGTTAAGATATATTGGTGTGTCGAATGGGAAACGGGGAAGCCTCAATGACACCAATGCCAGATGCATTCAATGAAGACATCCTGTTTGCCGAAGTCCTGGTACGCCTCCATGTCAAGTCCCTGATTCGCTTCAAAGCCGTTTCCAAATCATTCAATACTGTCATCTCGTCCTTGGAGTTCGCTCGCATCCACCTCCGACACTCGCTCTCCTCTGACAAGAGGTTCCTCATCACCCGCGGCAGCATCAACAGCAACGACGTCTACGACCTCGACTCAGTCTCCTCTTCCACTCCGTCCGTGTGTGCTACATTCAGCTGGCCTATAATCTCTACTGATTTTGCCGGCTCCTGCAACGGGCTCCTCCTTATCACAATCACTCGCGCAATCAACAACTTCCTCCCCATGGTTCTGCTCAATCCCTCCACCCGGGCCTACATCGATTTGCATACGACTGACGGGAATGCCGTCCTTGGGTTAGGGTTCGACCATCTTAGCAACGACTACAAAGTTGTCTCGCTCGCCATAGTCCTAAATATCAATCACGAAAACGTAAGGGTTACGGGCGTTTACAGCGTCAACACAAAGTCATGGAAATACGTTGACATGACCGTATGTTCCGATTATATCGAAAGTATAACTAACAACGGTGCTCTAATAAACAACCATTTGCTACATTGGATGTTTTGGAAGGTGGAGCCGAGTATGGACCAGGGTTCGTCGTCCAATCGTACAAACCCTAGGATCGGCTGCTTTGATGTCATCAGCGAGAAATGGACCGACAATGTGCCGTTACCTGACTATTATTACGATCCTATCGACAAGAACCGTTTTCTCGACATAGGGGTCCTCGACGAGGGCTGCTTGTTTTTCTCGTCGATCAGTCGGGTCAATGATTGTTTCGACGTGTGGGTGTTGAAGGAATATGGCAGACACGAATCGTGGATGAAGTTGTTTAGCATCAACATTAATAACATTTACATAACGGATCATCGTCGTCTAAACGGGGCACACATCCCGATCGCCCATCTATTCAATAACCATGCACTCGGTGGTTGCGGTTTCATCCCGGTGGCTTGTCGTGGTGGGACGGAAGTATTGCTTAGGGAGCGTCGCGACAAGAAGATGTACATTTGGTATAATTGGAAGAATGAGACGACAATTCAGGCTAGATATCCCAACTATTATACTCCGTACACGGGAAACTTATGTATACAAGGAGAGCCTTGTTAGCCTTCCCGACGCCAAGCTAATCGGCATCTTCTATGAACCTGATCCATTTACTCTATCTCGATCCCGGAATGCTTTTATGTTTAACATTACTTTATTTAGGGGACCAGCTCAAGCTTGGGCCGTGGCTCAAATTCAGGCCGAGGCTGAAGCCCAGGCCCGAGTCGAGGCTGAAGCCCAAGCTCGGGCTAGGGCACGGGTGGCACGTGCTCCCCGCCATTCCGTGTCTTATAATTTTTTTAAAAAGATTTTTTCTTTTTTTGGGTGTTCATCATCGACGACACGAGAATATAATTTTCGAGGATGTGACATGGGCTAGCTTTGAATCGGTAGGTTTGGGTAGTGTCGATGTGGGTTTGAGTGTGAATGTGTGATGGTGTGTGTCGTCGGATGTGGTGGCCGGTTTCCCACTGTAATTCAATGTTTCATTTACTGTCTTTTGTATACGAAGTACTTTCAATTGTTGTTGTGTTGCGACTTGCGATAGTACCGCAGCTGCCAAAGCCACTGAACCGTGTTGATCGTAGTCGGACGTTCATTTCTTTTCTCTGCCACGCATGCACATGATGTTAAGATAAGCCATTGGCACACAAGTCTGAAGACAACATCACAACAACCCTACTCTCTCAGTCTCCTATCTAAAGTGGAATAAATACTGCATCGTCATTCAAAGAAGTCAACCAAAACATCTACGTGACTACGTCTAACATAATACTC
Organism: Agrostemma githago; assembly: GCA_958450325.1. Lineage (NCBI taxonomy): Eukaryota > Viridiplantae > Streptophyta > Magnoliopsida > Caryophyllales > Caryophyllaceae > Agrostemma > Agrostemma githago. The sequence continues at coordinate 71,415,923 of OY288249.1, forward strand.
CCATTCTGTAACATGGCCAACCCATACATATCTGTAAGAATGAAATGCAATGATAAGCTGATCAAAATAAAATGAAACTTTTTTTTCGAGAGAACATATAGGACTAAATTCAAGGAGAAAACTTACAAAACAAAATGTGTCCATCATCTGCTTAATATAGTTATACAAAATTTATCGTTACATATTTCGGGTGTGTAGAATGGAAAACAATGCAGTCAGCCAAGACATCCTGTTCGCCGAAGTCCTGGTACGCCTCCCTGTTAAGTCTGTGATTCGCTTCAAAGCCGTCTCCAAATTATTCAAAGCCCTCATCTCATCCTGGGAGTTCGCACGCACCCACCTCCGCCATTCGCTCTCCTCCGACAAGAGACTCCTCATCACCCGCGGCAGCCTCAGCAGCAACGACGTCTACGACCTCAACTCAGTCTCCTCCTCATCCAGTCCCTCCACTCCGTCCGCCTGCGCTACATTTCGCTGGCCTATAACCTCTACCGATGTTGTGGGATCCTGCAACGGCCTCCTCCTTATCACAATCACTCGCGACGTTGACTACTTTCTCCCTCTGGTTCTGCTCAATCCCTCCACCCGAGCCTACATCGATTTACATACGACTGACGAGCGTGCCATCCTAGGGTTCGGGTTCGACCATCTTAGCAACGATTACAAAGTTGTCTGGCTATCCACAATCGCAGACCAGTATTCAAATACCAATAACAATGAGCTAACAAGAGTTACCAGAGTTTACAGCGCAAACTCCAAGTCATGGAAACATGTGGACAAGACGGTATGTTCCGATCACATAGAGAGTCATCAAAGTAACAACGGTGTTCTGATTAACAACCACTTGTTACATTGGATGTTCTGGAGTTGGGACTCGAGTCCAGACCAGAGCTCATTCACTCGTGGTAAACCAAGAATGGGCTGTTTTGATGTCGTCAGAGAAAAGTGGATGGATGATGTGCCGTTGCCTGAATATTATTACAATCCTACCGACAAGAACCGCTTTCTTGACATCGGGGTCCTCGACGAGGGCTGCTTGTTTTTCTCGTCGGTCAGTTGTGTCAATGATTGTTTCCAAGTGTGGGTGCTGAAGGAATACGGTAGACACGAGTCGTGGATGATGTTGTGTAGCATCAACATTAATAACACTTACATCACGGATTATCGTCGTCTAAATGGAGCACACATCCCAATTGCCAAGTTATTTGATGATATACTCAGCGGTTTTGTCCCGGTCGCTTGTCGTGGTGGGACGGAGGTATTGCTTAGGGAGCGTCGAGAGAAGAAGATGTGCATTTGGTATAATTGGAAGAATGAGACGGCAATTCAGGCTAAACATCCCAACTATTATACTCGACAACCTTACATATACAAGGAGAGCCTCGTTAGCCTTCCCGATGCCAAGCTATTTGGCGCCCTCTACGAACCTGATGCATTTACTCTATCTCGATCCGGGAATGCTTTTAAGCGTAACATTTTTTTAAGTTTGGGGCAGGATAAGTCTTGGTCCCGTGCTCGAGCTCAGGCCCCGCCTCCTCCTCCTCCTCCTCGAATTTGTTAATTTTCAGAAAAAGATTCTTATTATTTTCGGGTGCTATAATTTGATCTGATATGACATATGCTAGCTTTGAATCGGTCGGTTTGGGCAGTGTCGATGTGTGATGGTGGCGTCGGATGTGGTGGTTTCCCACCGTAATTCAATGCCCTCTGAATTTCATTTTAACTGTTCTTTTGTATACCTCTTAATATTCTACTCATATAAGATATGAATTTGTTTCATGTTTATGCATTTTAGAAGCCTGTATGTCAATTTAAATAAATTGTGCTTTAATTTATCAAACTACAAAAAATGATATCATGATTGATCAGAGTTGTTTGTAGCCTTCTCGATTTCATCCTCGGATCAAAGAGATAGAAACTTTCAATTAAATCCAGAAGAGAATGCCAATTGATCCGTCCTTGACGAGGGTGTACAGGGGCGGATCCAGAATTTTTTGGATGGTGTAGCAAATTTGTATTAGAAATATAAGGAAACTTTTAATTATTATTTTCTCTTTTTATCGATCATTTGTAAAGTTTGTTACTCTGTATTTTGCAATTTAAAAAATACTCCGTATAATACAAAAATATATTAATCGCAGTACAAAAATACATTAAACCTAGTACAAAAATATATTGAGTTAATCTTATAAGTAAGGTGTACTTACCAAAATTCTATATTCTCGAAAACTTTGGTATAGCACTTGCAACACCATTCTTGTACGTAGGTCCGCCCATGCAGGGTGTGATTCGATGGTGTTGACGAGATTTTTTTTTTGCATGAAATGAATAAAAGGCTGAGTTGAAAGTTTCTAAACTGAATAATTCAAGATCGGAGTCAACCAAAACATCTCCATCTAACCTTCATGGCCAGCCATCGTTTACATGTTACAGTAATATATTCGTTTCGACAATTAAATTACATAAGTAAAATTCTTCAAGATAGATAATGTATCTCAACGAGTCGTCCTACTCCTACCCATGAGCGGCTGAACCTCGATTGAGCGAGGGTGAGGATCATCATCTACAAAATACATACTTCTACTGAACGGAACACTAAGATGGCGGGTCACTTTTTTAGTAGCATGATTGCTCATGCTGCGCTCTGACCCAAGTCCCCACGTCCGGTTAGCTTTTATTTCTTTTGAAATAGGCACTTGTGAGGATCTAATCGCGTCCAATTGCACTGCTATTTCTTTCATTGTAGGCCGTTGTTTCCCGTTCATATTCAAACATTTTCTCGCTAGTTCTGCGACCGCCATAAACTCATCTTGTTTACCTTCATCGGAAGTTCTGTTATCTAGAATGTCGAGAAGACGAGCATCTTCCATCTTTGAAAGAAACTCAACGACCAAGCTGATCCACCCTCCATTTCCAATGGGGCGTATTGGTTTCTTTCCCGTTAGAAGCTCAACAAGGACTACCCCGAAGCTATAGACGTCGCTTTTTTCGGTAAATTGATTGGACTGAAAGTACTCGGGATCCAAATAACCATAGGTTCCTTGAACAGCAGTGGTCACATGAGTTTGGTCAATGGTAATGGCCCTAGAGGTCCCGAAATCAGAAACTTTTGCTCTGTATTTTTCGTCTAGAAGTATATTGGTTGACTTGATCTCTATGGTAAATAGGAGCCGATGAAGATGAATGCAGATATGCAATAGCACCTGCTGATTCTGCTGCAATTTGTAAGCGCATTTTCCAATTGATATGAAAATCATCATCTTTACCTTGGATATGTTCATAGAGGTTTCCATTAGGGATGAACTCGTACACAAGAGTTGGGACTTCGGTCTCTAAACAACACCCTAGTAAACCAACCACATTCCGATGATTGATCTGAGAAAGAATAACCACCTCGTTGATAAAGGGCTCTACCTGTGTCTCGTCAACTTTTTTCGATTTCTTAATAGCAACAATTCGTCCATCCATTAACATTCCCTTGTAAACTGTGCCTTGGCCTCCTTGGCCGAGTATTCTGTTCTCATTGAAATTGTCGGTAGCTTTCTCCAGCTCAGTGACGGTGAAAACTTTGGTCCTATCAACAATACCCTCCTTAGTGGACAACTGTTGTTGCAGTAGTAAACCACCATTCCTCTTGAAGTTATTGGCTTTCCGCTTAATCTCTTTTCTTTTCCGTAAATATCTATAAAGCCAATAGCAACCAAGAACCAATAGCACTAAACCGATGCCAGAGCTGAATCCTGTATACAATTATACACCAACACGAAATACAACAAAACCATATGTAAGTATTCAAATAGAACTGCATACTACTCTGTATACCAGGGGCGGATCCAAAAGATTTGGTATGGTGTAGCAAATTTGTATTAGATAAACTTTTAATAATTATTTTCTCCTTTTTTTCGAGCATTCGTAAAGTTTGTTACTCCGTATTTTGTAATTTTAAAAGTACTGTATAATACAAAAATATATTAATTGTAGTACAAAAATACATTAAGCTTAGTACAAAAAACTATTGAGTTAGTAATACAAAAATATACTACTCAGTATAAACAAATAGTTATCAACATCTCCAGTATTGATCATTATATTTACAATATTGTCTCAGTTATGCATATAGTCAGATGTATTTTACTTTTTACTCTGAAATACAGTACATTAAATCTACAGAAATCACGTAAATCAAAAGATGTATCAAAATTCTACATTCTCAAAAAATGTAGTGTAGCAAGTGTTACACCATTCTTGTACGTAGGTCCGCCCATGTTGTATACTACTCGTCTCTTTACTTTAATTTCCGACATAACAACATCAATGTGATTTATGTCAACAAACACATACTTAGCTTGAAGATTAATTTGTCAGAATTGGAATTAGGAAATTTGTGTTGAAAGAGATTTTAGGCTGTAAAACACTAAGGGGTAAGTCAGTTCGAAAACAGCGACTCTCATTTGCCGTCTGCTGACGCTATAAGAGCTATCTCGAATGGACTAAATTACAGAAACTCGCAATCTGATAAACTACTTACCAATAACAGAGGCCCGTCTTAGCACTTGGCGCTTCTTACAATAATAAAACCAGTCAGAACCATTCAGATTAGGATTTATATCACAGCGGTTTTGGCACGTTTTACTTTCTTCCACGACTGTTGCAAAAAAAGGGCGTCTTTCAGTTAGTAAATTCATTAATTAAGGTATCGGAAATGGAAGGGTAAATTCATTAATTATCCCATTTGCGGTTTACCTTGGCAGCCATTAGGAAGAAGTGGGTTTCCTTCATAAGGGAATTTGCAATAGCATTGCGGACCACTACTCGAATCATCACAATAGACGTCGTTATGATTGAATGGTGAGTATGTGGCCTGCCACTCTAATACTGTAGGCAGCGTTGGCAAACTCGACAACTTCCCAGCAAAACTCTTCACTGACTCACTTTGAATCAAAGCCGCGTATATATTACACGAGTTAGATGTGGTGGGTAGTTGTTCATCGAGTGTTATTTCATAGAAATCAAGATTTCCATCATCCTCCTTATCGATGTAGTCACGTGTAGGAGTTGATAGGAGCGAGGCCTGACAGCATCCGGCACCATAACAGCCACTTTTGTTCATCTTACCAGGGGCACTGGCACAAATCGACGCACACCCAGCCAAGATGTCTCCAGTCCTGTTCTTCAAGACGACATTCCCCCCACAGCCTTCGACCATAAATATATTGTACCATCTTGAAAACCGATATGGACTATCACCGAAATCAAAGCTGAAGGCCCCCTTGGCAGAATCACTTTGACAAAGGTTAGGAGATTGCATCCGCGCTATTAGTCTCTGCTCATAGCCTGAGGCTTCTGCTATATAGTTTTTATCTCGGCGTGAGTACCTTCCTGGAAAGCTGATGTCGAGTACCTCGACATTGAAGTTACGCAGAAATGGCTTTGGAGGGGTGAAAGACTTGTTGCAGACGATCTCATACGGTTTTTCTTGGTAGCAATTGTCGCCAACACCAAATGGGTACGGAATTTGAACCTTTCCGCAAACATCTGAACAATTTGGAAGCGCGATATTGATGCTAACCGATAACCTTATTGTCAGCGCTAACAATAGGTGAAGCATGAGTAAGAACAGAGACATGTTTGCATAAACCTCAACAGTAATCAACACCGCCTTTTCATATAATTAATCCGATTACAAGAATACAAGCCAGCCATGACTGACTATTCCAAGTCTTCTTCAATAAAATCAAAGCTGGTTAAAGAAATATATGAGAATGACAGGAACCTAATTCTCAACTAAACATTAACAAATCATAAATACAATAAACTGATTGACGTTGAATCATTGTTTTTCCTTTTTTTTTTTGATACTTTTATATACACATTTGACATTTCACATATTTTTTATGGACTTATGGTGTCGAACGGAAAATTCAAGTAATCGTAGCACTATATACAAAGATATAAAAGTAAGCGAAATGACGTAGAGAGCGTGCCCCATGAACCTCAGCTTCGGCATGATCCTGAACCACCTCGGAAAAATTAAGACAGTGAGTTACGCTTGAAAGCATCTCCTGCTCGAGATCGAGTAAGTGCATCAGGTTGATAAAGGGGGCCAAAAAGCTTGGCATCAGGCAGCGCAGGCTAACAAGGCTCCCCCGGTATGTATAAGGTTGTCGACCCAAACAATTGGGAAGGCGAGCCTGAGTTACCGTCTTATTTGTCCAATTATACCAAATGTACATCTTCATCTCCAGACGTTCCCTTAGCAACATCTCCGTCCCACCACGACATGCGACTGGGACGACACCTCCGTCTATCTCAAACGACATTGGCCCGTCTTTTTCTGTTTTGGCTTCGTTGAATAGCTTGCTCATTGGGACGAGTGCCCTGTCTAGATAGATATGACCCCAAATGTAAGTTTTCCAAATGTCGATGGGTTGTGAAACCAACTCAACCAAAGGCAATGGTTACAGGTCTAGCAATTATATACTCTTACCCTCCCCCTCACAGTCTGGATGCAACTCAGGCCTCATCATAGTCAAGTTTCAAGTTATCAATTTGTTTCAAGAGGTTATACATTTTGGAAGCCTGTCAATTTAAACAAATTGTGCTTTAATTTATCAAACTACAAACAATGAGATCATGATAGATCATAGTTGTTTGTAGCCTTCTCGATTTCGTCCTCGGATCAAAGAGATAGACACTTTCAACTAAATCCACAAGAGAATGCCAATTGATCAGTCCTCGACGAGGGTGTTGGTCGAAGGTGTTGACAAGATTTCTTTTAATATGAATGGATAAGCTGAGTCGAAAGTTTCTAAACTGAATAATATAATTCAAGATCGAAGTCAACCAAAACATCTGCATCAAACATTCATTGCCAGCCCATTCGTACTTGATCAAATCAAAGAAGATATCAATTTTCTTTTTTGAAAAGGTAAGATTTGTTAATTGTATATTAATGTCCACCCCAACAAATTTAATTTGATCGTTTTGATATGTTGGTGTGTAGAATGGGAAACCAGACATCAATACCAGAATCACCTTTGCCAGAGGCATTCGATGACGACATCCTGTTCGCCGAAATCCTTGTACGACTCCCTGTTAAATCCCTCATTCGCTTCAAAGCCGTCTCCAAATCATTCAAAACCTTCATCTCATCATCGGAATTCGCGCGCATCCACTGCCGTCACTCGCTGTCCTCTGACAAGAGGTTCCTCATCACTCGCGGCTCCCTCAACAGCAACGACGTCTACGACCTCGACTCAGTCTCCTCCGTCCCCTCCACTCCGTCCGCTACATTCCTCTGGCCAATAAGCTCCAGCGCTGTTGTCGGCTCTTGCAACGGCCTCCTTCTTATCACACTTACTCGCGCCTTCAACAACTTCCTCCCTCTGGTTCTGCTCAATCCCTCCACCCGGGCCTACATCGACTTCCACTCGACTGACGAGCGTGCCATCCTTGGGTTTGGCTTCGACCATCTTAGCAACGATTACAAAGTTGTCTCGCTCTCCACGGTAAAAAAATTTGAGTATCAAGACGTAAGAGTTACGGGCGTTTACAGTGTGAACTTGAAGTCATGGAAATATGTTGGCGAGACCGTATGTTCCGATTATGTAGATAGCCATAGCCTATCTAACAAAAACGGTGTTCTAATCAACAACCATTTGCTACATTGGATGTTCTGGAAGGTGGAGCCGAGTGCGGAGCAGGGGTCGTTCAATCGTACTAATAGCCCTAGGATAGGCTGCTTTGATGTCGTCAGCGAAAAATGGATGGATGATGTGCCGTTGCCTGACTACTATTACGATCCTACCGACACCAACCGCTTCATCGAGATGGGGGTCCTCGACGAGGGTTGCTTGTTTTTCTCGTCGGTTAGTCGGGTCAATGGTTGTTTCGATGTGTGGGTGTTGAAGGAATATGGTCGACGCGAATCGTGGATTAAGTTGTTTAGCATCAACATTTATAACATTTACATCATGGATTATCGTCGGCTAAACGAGGCACACATCCCAATCGCCAAGCTATTCAATGGCAGTAGATATGGCGGTTTTGTCCCGGTCGCTTGTCGTGGTGGGACAGAGGTACTGCTTACGGAGCGTTGTGACAAGAAAATATACATTTGGTACAATTGGAAGAATAAGACGGCTACTCAAGCTAGACATCCCAACTATTTTGGGCGAGAACCTTATACATACAAGGAGAGCCTTGTGAGCCTTCCTGATGCCAAGCTATTTGGCACCCTCTATCAACTTGATGCATTTACTCGACCTCGAGTCGAGAATCCTTTTGAGCATAACAATTCTTTATTATTCGGCCCAGCTCAGACTTGGCTCCGTCCCTGGGATGTGGCTCAAGCTCAAGCTCAAGATCGTGTCGAGGCTCAAGGTGAACGTGCTCTCCGTCATTCCCGCATCTTTTTACTTTCTAAACAAGTTTTTAATTTTTTTCGAGTGTTCACCATCGACACCAGAATATAATAAGCTTTGAACCCGTCGATTTAGTGCCGCCTGAATTTCATTTACAGTTCTTTTGTATAGCATTGGAAGCAAAGCAGACTGTCAGAGCGAGTGTGAGTGTTTGAATAAATTGTCTTTGTAACATAGCTTGGCAAACGATACAGAAATTTTGATTTGCTTACTACTTGTACGTTATCGAAGTAATGGTGCAACCTGAAAACGGTCACATCACGAAAACTACCAACAATGAGATCTGGATTATATACACTACTCGTAGTAGTTATTTACTTGTTTGAAGCCTTCTCGATTTCGTCCTCCGATAAATTGTAAGCTGTCCTGCTCCTATAGTCCTATGTCCTTGCCTTGTCTCAAAGAAAATTGTTTTTGCAACAAGATACCACCATTTTCGATAAAATACTCCTCCCTGGATTCAAATTCGAGCACTTCACTTTAATTCACAAGATTCTTTTACTTATTTGGCTATAACATGCCTCTTCATCATTCCTCGACGAGATTTCCTTTTGTATGAATGAATAAGCTGATCGAGCTGAAAGTTCTTAAGCTGAATCATTAAAAAAGAAATCGATTTTATTTTTTAAGAAACGCACGCAGAATTTGTACATTGTATGTTAACGGAATGAAATGCAATAAGCCATACACGCCAGTATCAATTTTATATACACATTTCACATATTTCACGATTCTGGACCACCTCGGGAAAATTAAGACAACGAGTTACGCTCGAAAGCATCCCCTGCTCGAGATCGAGTAAGTGCATTAGGTTGATAAAGGGGGCCAAAAAGCTTGGCATCAGGCAGGCTAACAAGGCTCCCCCGGTATGTATAAGGTTGTCGACCCAAACAGTTAGGAAGTCGAGCCTGAATTACAGTGTTATTCTTCCAATTATACCAAATGTACATCTTCATCTCCAGACGTTCCCTTAGCAACATCTCCGTCCCACCACGACAAGCGACTGGGACGACACCTCCATCTATCTCAAACGACGTTGGCCCGTCTTCTTCCTTTTTGGATTTACTGAATAGCGAGTTCATTGGGACGAATAATCCCCCATCTAGGTAGTTATGATCCCAAACGCGAGTTTCCCAAAAGTCCATGTCGAACAACTTAATCCATGACTCTTGTCTGCCATATTCCTTCAACACCCACACGTCAAAACGATGATTGACCCGACTAATCGACGAGAAAAACAAGCAACCATCATCGAGGACCCCCATGTCGAGAAACTGGTTCTTGTCGATAGGATTGTGATTGTAGTTGGGCAACGCGACATCATCCTTCCACTTCTCGCTGACAACATCGAAGCAGCCCATCCTAGGTTTAGTACGATCGAACAAACTCTGTTCCGTACTCTGTTCCATACTCCAGAACATCCAATGTAGCAAGTGGTCGTTGATTAGGACGCCGTTATTAGATCTCCTTTCGATAAAATCGAAACAAACTCTCATGTCGACAAACTTCCACGACTTTGAATTGACGCTGTAAACCCCCGTAACCCTAATGACACCTTGATTGTCAACATTGGTATACCAATCTCTGGCAATGGAGACGGACACAATTTTGTAATCGTTGCTAAAATGGTTGTAACCGAACCCAAGGATGGCACGTTCGTCAGTGGAATGGAAGTCGATGTAGGTTCTGGTGGAGGGGTTGAGCAGAACCAGAGGGAGGAAGTTCGGGACAGAGCGAGTGATTGTGATGAGGAGGAGGCCGTTGCAGGATCCGACAACGTCAGTTGAGCGTATAGGCCAGCGAAATGTTGCAGACGGAGACAGAGACAGAGACGGAGTTGAGGAGAAGGTGAGTGAGTTGAGGTGGTAGATGTTGTTGCTATTGAGGGTGCCGCGGGTGATGAGGAAGGTGTTGTCGGAGGTGGAGTGCGAGTGTCGGAGGTGGATGCGCGCGAATTCAGAGGATGAGATTACGGTTTTGAAGGATTTGGAGACGGATTTGAAGCGAGCAAGCGATTTAAGAGGGAGTCGTACAAGGATTTCTTCGAACAGGATGTCATCATCGAATGCCTCTCGCATTGGTAACAGCGAGGCTTCCCTGTTTCCCATTCGACACACTAATACATCAAAATGACAAATTTTGTATCGCGATACTAAGGAATTTGTAACTTTTGTCCTTTAGGTGTGTATGGCTTATTGCATTTCATTCCATTAATATAGAACTTATAAATTCGGCGTTTTTTAAAAAATATAATTGATTTCTTCTTTGTTAGTTACTGGTATATCAGTATGGGCTGGCAATTAATGTTAGATGGAGATGTTTTAGTCGTCGACTTCTTGAATTATTCAGCTTAAGTACAAGAATGATCAAGAGGCGTCTTGTTGACATAGCCAAATAAGTAAAAGAGAACCGCGGAGAAATGGCAAACAATACTCGAATTTGAATTCAGCGAGTATTTGATCGAAAATGACGGTATTCTGTTGCAAAAACAATTTGTTTTGAGATCGACAGGGCAAGGACATAGGAATATAGGAGCAGGACAGCTTACAATTTTATCCGAGGACGAAATCGAGAAGGCTACAAACAACTATATATAATCCTGATCGATCTCATGGTGGAGGAATTAAGCAAATCACAAATTTTGTATTGTTTGCCAACCTATGTTACAACGACAATTTATTTGAACACTAACACTATGACAAGCTTGTTTCCAATGCATAAACTTGAAACAAATAATCTGTTGTAGAAACACCGGGATACAACAGTATCGAAAATTACAATAGTTTTTTTTTTTTGCCAGCAAAATTACAATAGTTACAAATACTAAACTATTACAAATTATAAACGGAAATTACAAGTTGTTTGGATATCTATGTAGAATCGTGAACGGAATCACTTTCCTTCAAGAATAATCGAAAATTACAATAGTTACAAATACTAAACTATTCACTTGATCATTTATACAATATGCAAGCTCGTTTTAGACTTAGACAAGCGTGCACTCCACACTCCCGACTCGTCATATAGTTTAACCGAGCTCACCCTTCTTTGTAACTAAACCCCGACGACACCAAATGAAAGGGTGATTAACTCAAATCACCAACATATATATGAGGAGATTATTAAGAGCTATAATACAAAAGAACTGTATTCAGGCGGCACTAAATCGACGGGTTCAAAGCTTAATTAAAGCTAGTACATCACATATATATCCGAGAGAATTATCTTCTCGTGTCGATGGTGCACACCCAAAAAAAATTAAAAACTTGTTTTGAAAATAAAAAGATGCGAGAACGACGGAGTGCACGTTCCCCTTGAGCCTCAACACGATATTGAGCTTGAGCCTCAGCCTTGGCACGGAGCCAAGTCTGGGCTGGCCCAAATAATAAAGAATGGTTACGCCCAAATGGGTTCTCGAGCTTGACCTCGAGCTCGAGCTCGAGCAAATGGATCAAGTTGATAGAGGGTGCCAAATAGCTTGGCACCAGGAAGGCTTACAAGGCTCTCCTTGTATGTATAAGGTTCTCGCCCAAAATAGTTGGGATGTCTAGCCTGGATAGCCGTCTCATTCTTCCAATCATACCAAATGTATATCTTCTTCTCACGACGCTCCATAAGCAATACCTCTGTCCCACGACGACAAGCGACTGGGACAAAACCGCCATACATATTCTCATTGAATAGCTCGGCGATTGGTATGTGTGCCTCATTTAGACGACGATAATCGTTTATGAAAATGTTGTAAATGTTGATGCTAAACAACTTCATCCACGATTCGTGTCTACCATATTCCTTCAACACCCACACATCGAAACAATCGTTGACCTGACTAGCCGACGAGAAAAACAAGCAACCCTCATCGAGGACCCCGATGCCGATGAAGCGGTTGGTGTCTTTAGGATCGTAATAATAGTCAGGCAACGGCACATCATCCATCCATTTTTCGCTGATGACATCAAAGCAGCCCATCCTGGGGTTATTAGTACGATTGAACGAACCCTGGTCCGCACTCGGCTCCACCTTCCAGAACATCCAATGTAGCAAATGGTTGTTGATTAGAACACCGTTTTTGTTAGATAGACTATGGCTATCTACATAATCGGAACATACGGTCTCGCCAACATATTTCCATGACTTCAAGTTCACGCTGTAAACTCCCGTAACTCTTACGTCTTCATACTCAAATTTTTTTACTGTGGAGAGCGAGACAACTTTGTAATCGTTGCTAAGATGGTCGAAGCCAAACCCAAGGATGGCACGCTTGTCAGCCGAATGGAAATCGATGTAGGCCCGGGTGGAGGGATTGAGCAGAACCAGAGGGAGGAACTTGTCGAAGGCGCGAGTGAGTGTGATAAGAAGGAGACCGTTGCAAGAGCCGACAACAGCACTGGAGCGTACAGGCCAGCGGAATGTAGTGGACGGAGTAGAGGGGCCGGAGGAGACTGAGTCGAGGTCGTAGACATCGTTGCTGTTGAGGGAGCCGCGAGTGATGAGGAACCTCTTGTCAGAGGACAGCGAGTAACGGAGGTGGATGCGCGCGAATTCTGAGGATGAGATGATGGCTTTGAAGGATTTGGAGACGGATTTGAAGCGAATGAGGGTTTTAACAGGGAGTCGTACAAGGATTTCGGCGAACAGGATGTCGTCATCCAATGCCTCTGGCAAAGGTGATTCTTGTATTGATGTCTGGTTTCCCATTCTACACACCAACATATCAAAACGAACAAATTTGGCAGAGTTGACATTAATATACAATTAACAAATTTTACCTTTTCAAAAAAGAAAATTGATATCTTCTTTAATTTGATCAAGTACGAATGGGCTGGCCATGAATGTTAAATGGAGATGTTTTGGTTGACTTCGATCTTGAATTATTCAGTTTAAGAACTTTGAAGTAAGTTTCTTCATTCAAACAAAAAGTAATCTCGACATCGCCGTCGACCCACACCCTCGTCGAGAAATGATCAAGACGCATCTTATGGGTTTCTGATTTTCTATGTTGACTTGACCATATCCAACTTTTATTTCAGGAGTCTCGGATCTCCGAAAATCGTGTATTATATTATACACAACGATTTGAGCCGTTCGAGAGGTCCTACTGGGAAAGGTCTCTTTTTCATGCAGTTTTCTTACCACGTTTCTGCAGACCCTTTAGGATATCTCTAGTTTTATTTCAGTCTCAAATAGCAAGTAGCACACCTTAATTTGCACGAGTTTTCAACTTGTAGCTGACGCGAGCTTATCGTTTTCTCATACCCTCAATTCTCCTCTATTGTTCCTAAAATTCTTGGACGATGCGTTATCTAACCTATGGAATAGACCGTTCGACTTTTGGCAAATTTTGTCGTGTATTACACTACGATTTGAGACGTATGGGATGTCCTTTTGGGCGACTTCTCGGTTACTTCCGGTTTTCTTATCACATCTCTGATCCATGATTTACATGATATCTCCGGTTCAATCGCGGCCTCAAATAAAAAGTATATATCCATTTGCACGTGTTTTCGACTTTTAACCAATGCGGGTTTTTACCTTTCCGATACACTCACGTCAATTAACGTTAGATTGAGATGTTTTAGTGGACAACTTCTTGAATGATTCAGCTTAAGAATTTTCAGCTGATCGACTTATTCATTCATACAACACCATCACACATTTACACTCAAAGCCACACAAACACGACCCAAACCGATGCATCAAACACTACAAACCACCCAAACCCATGGCCTCAAACCTAATTATCCATGTCATATTCGCGAAAATTATATACATTCTGGTGTCGATGAACACCTAAAAAAATTAACAATCTTTTTTCGAAAATTAAATGATGCAGAATGGCGGGGAGCACGTCCCCCTTGAACCTGGACTTGATCCTGACCCTCAATCCGAGCCTGATCTTGAGCCTCGAGCCAAGCCCGAGCCGGTCCACCAAATAAATAACAGTTACGCTCAAAAGCATCCCCGGTTCGAGATAGAGTAAATGCATCAGGTTCGTAGACGGCACCAAATTGCTTCGCATTTGGAAGGCTAACTAGGCTCTCCTTGAATACATACGGTTTCCGTGTATAATAGTTGGGATGTCGAGCCTGAGTCGCCGTCTCAGTCTTCCAATTATACCAAATGTATATCTTCTTGTCGAGACGCTCCCTAAGCAATACCTCCGTCCCACCACGACAAGCAACCGGGACAAAACCGCTGAGTATATGATCATCGAATATTTGGGCGATTGGGATGTGTGCCCCGACTAGACGGCGATAATCCGTGATGTAAATGTTATTAATGTTGATGCTAAACAACTTCATCCACGATTCGTGTCTACCATACTCCTTCAACACCCACATGTCAAAACGATCATTCACCCGACTGATCGAGGAGAAAAACAAGCAACCCTCGTCGAGGACCCCAATGTCGAGAAAACGGTTCTTGTCCTCAGGATCGTAATAATAGTCAGGTAACTGCACATCGTCGGTCCATTTTTCCCTGACAACGTCAAAACAACCGATCCTGTAGTCAGTACGACTGAACGAACCCTGGTCTGCACTCGGGTCCATCCTCGAAAACATCCAATGTAGCAAGTGGTTGTTGATGAGAACACCGGCATCAGAGAAGCTTTCTACATAATCGGAACATACAGCCAAGTCAACGAATCTCCATGACTCCGTATTCACGCTGTAAACGCCGGTAACCCTTACGTTGTTATCTCTGATTCTGGAGAATGTGACAACTTTGTAGTCGTTGCTACGATGGTCGAACCCGAGCCCAAGAATGGCATTCTGATCATTCATATGGAAATCGATGTAGACCCGGGTGGAGGGATTGAGCAGGACCAGAGGGAGGAACTTGTCGAAGGCACGAGCGATTGTGATAAGGATGAGGCCGTTGCAGGAGCCAACAACATCGGTAGAGCTTATAGGCCAGGGGAATGTAGCGTATGGAGTGGAGACGCGGGAGGAGACTGAGTCGATGTCGTAGACGTCGTTGCTGTTGATGCTGCCGCGGGTAATGAGGAATTTCTTGTCGGAGGAAAGCGAATGGTGGAGGTGGATGCGCGCAAACTCTGAGGAGGAGATGACGGTATAGAATGATTTGGAAACGGTTTTGAAGCGAAACAGGGACTTAACAGGGAGGCGTACCAGGATTTCAGTGAACAGGATGTCTTCATTGAATGCCTTCTTGTTTTGAATGTTTCCCATTTCTACACACCCGAAATGTGTCTAAACGACAAATTTTGTATAGCGATATTAAGCAGACAATCGACACATATTTTTGTAAAGTTTCCCCTTGAGCTCCTATATATGTTTTCTAGGGGAAAAAGCTTGATTTTATTTTGATGAGGATGGGCTTATTACATTTCATTCTTCCTTCCATTAATATGCAATAATTAACATTTAACAATTTTACTTTTTCAAAAGAAAAAACTTTGATTTCTTCTTTGTTACAGATATGTATGCCCTGGCCATGAATGATCATGTTAGTATTATGTTAGACGGAGATGTTTTGGTTGACTTCGTGTTCTTGAATGATTCGATTTAAGAACTTTCAACTCGACTTCTTCATACAAACTTACACAAATCTCGATACCACCGTCTAGGCCGCTTCGACCCACTCCCTCGTCGAGAAATGATCAAGAGATATTTTTTATAGTGTATTTTCCAACTTTTTTATATAGTTGTATGGATAGCCACTACAGTAAACGGCTAAATGGTTTAATTTAAGCATGATATCGATGATTAATTTAAAACCCTAGGCTGTTCTTGAACTTCGAGTTCCAATCGAAGCATATAGATTGAGATTAGATTCGTAAATGGATTTGTACGGATAGCCACTTCCATCATACTCGTTGTTTCTCGAAAATAGTTTTTTTTCTCGGAACATATATGTTTCACCTGAAAAAAAATTGTTCGTGATTCTTCATCCACCGATGCAGAAAATGCTTATTGCAATTCAGATTAGATAAATTAACAATTTAAATTAGATAAATTAGTATCTTAATTGAAGTATGATGTATAAGAATTCAATTAGAAGTGATTAATTGATTGATATTTTGTGGAATATATAGATTGATTTAATTATTTTCGTAGGTTAGGATTAGAAAGAAAGAAAAAAAAATGATTTATTTTTTCCCTCTGTTTTATGCTTTCCTCTGTTTTGGGTACAGAAAGGCGCTAAAATGATACATCATACATAGTTTAATCAAAACCGATATATAAAATATGTACAATGAAATTATAGAAACTGTATAACAATATGATATGCTCCGTAACATAATCTATAAGATATATTCTCAATAGACTGTACATCGAACAATTCTATGTGTTGGTGTTGGTGTTGGTGTTGGTGTCGGTGTCGATGCTGAATACCCAAAAAATTTAAGAATCTTGTTTAGAAAATTAAAAGAGGTGGAACGGCGGGGAGCTAGTCCCCATTCCTGATCTCGAGCTTCGGCCCTGCCCTGGATTGGTTCGTTAAATAAAGCAAAGTCATGCTCAAAAGCATTCCCAGATCGAGATAGAGTAAACGCATCAGGTTCGTAGACAGCGCCAAATAGCTTGGCATCGGGAAGGCTAACGAGGCTCTCCTTGTATATGTAAGGTTGGTGAGTATAAAAGTTGGGATGTTCAGCCTGAATTGCCGTCTCCTTCTTCCAATTATACCAAATGCACATCTTCTTCTCTTGACGCTCCCTAAGCAATACCTCCGTCCCACCACGACAAGCGACCGGGACAAAACCACTTAGTATATGATCATCGAATATTTGGGCGATTGGGAAGTGTGCTCCATTTAGACGACGATGATCCGTGATGTAAATGTTGTTAATGTCGATGCTAAACAATTTCATCCACGATTCGTGTCTACCGTATTCCTTCAGCACCCACACTTGGAAACAATCATTGACACAACTGACCGACGAGAAAAACAAGCAACCCTCGTCGAGGACCCCGATGTCCAGAAAGCGGTTCTTGTCAATAGGATCGTAGTAATATTGAGGCAGCGGCACATCATCTGTCCACTTTTCGGTGACAACATCAAAGCATCCCATCCTGGGTTTACTACGATTGAACAAACTCTGGTCCGTACTCGGGTCCAAACTCCAGAACATCCAATGTAACAAGTGGTTGTTAATCAGAACACCGTTGTTAGTTTGATGACCCACTATGTAATCGGAACATTCAGTCTCGTCAACATATTTCCATGACTTCGAGTTCACACTGTAAACGCTCGTAACTCTTACGGCTTTGAGATCTGTAAACCATTGTGTGACTGTGGAGAATGAGACAACTTTGTAATCGTTGCTAAGATGGTTGAACCCAAACCCAAGGGGGGCATACCCGTCAGTGGTGTGTAAATCGATGTAGGCTCGGATGGAAGGATTGAGCAGAACCATAGGGAGGAAGATGTCGGAGCGAAACATTGTGATAAGGATGAGGCCGTTGCAGGAGCCGACAGCATCGGTAGAGGTTATAGACCAGCGAAATGTAGCCAACGGAGTGGAGGGGCTGGAGGAGGAGACTGAGTCGAGGTCGTAAACGTCGTTGCTGCTGATGCTGCCGCGGGTGATGAGGAACCTCTTGTCGGAGGAGCGCGAATGGCGGAGATGGATGTGAGCGAACTCCGGGGATGAGATGAAGGTATTGAATGATTTGGAAACGGCTTTGAAGCGAATCAGAGACTTAACAGGGAGGCGTACCAGGATTTCAGTGAACAGAATGTCTTCATTGAATGCCTTCTTGTTTTGAATGTTTCCCATTTCTGAATGACAAATTTTGTATTATAGCGATATTAAGCAGACGAATCGACAAAGTTTTTTTTTTTTTTTGTAAAGTTTCCCCTTGAGGATGGTTTATTACAATTTCATTCTTCCTTCCATTAATATGCAATTAACAAATTATACTTTTTCAAAGAAAAAACTTTGATTTCTTCTTTGTTACAGATATATGTATGGCCTGGTCATGAATTTTAGTAATATATTTGATTTCTTCTTTTGCTAATTGGTTTAATTTAAACATGAAATCGATAATTAACTTAAATCCGTCCCTTGGCTGTTCTTGAACTTCGAGTTCCAATCGAAGCATATAGATTGATAGATTCCTAAATGGATTTCTATGGATAGTCACTTCCGTCATACTCGTTGTTTCTCGAAAATATCTTTTTTCTCGGAACATATATGCTTCACCTGAAAAAATTTTGTTCGTGATTCTTCATCCACCGAGGCAGAAAATGCTTATTGCAATTCAGATTAGATAAATTAACAATTTAAATTAGATAAATTAGTATCTTAATTGAAGTATGATGTATAAAAATTCAATTAGAAGTGATTAATTGATATTTTGTGGAATATATAGATTGATTTGAGTATTTTCGTAGGTTAGGATTAGAAAGAAAAAAAATGATTTATTTTTTCCCTCTGTTTTATGCTTTCCTCTGTTTTGTGGTATAGAAAGGCGCTAAAACTATACATAGTTTAATCAAAAGCCATATATAAAATATACAATGAAATTATAGATACTGTATAACAATATGATATGCTCCGTATATCATAAAAATACTCCGTAATATAATCTACTGTATAAGATATATTCTCAATAGAGTGTACATCGAAAAGTTATACGTGTTGGATACCCGAAAAATCTAAGAATCTTTTTTAGAAAATTAAAAGAGGTGGAACGGCGGGGAGCCAGTGCCCTTTCCTGATCTCCAGCTTCGGCCCTGCCCTGGATTGGTTCGTTAAATAAAGCAAAGTCATGCTCAAAAGCATTCCCGGATCGAGATAGAGTGAATGCATCAGGTTTGTAGAGGGCGCCAAATAGCTTGGCATCGGGAAGACTAACGAGGCTCTCCTTGTATATGTAAGGTTGTCGAGCATAATAGTTGGGATGTTTAACCTGAATAGCCGTCTCGTTCTTCCAATTATACCAAATGCACATCTTCTTCTCATGGCGCTCCCTAAGCAATACCTCCGTCCCACCACGACAAGCGATGGGGACAAAACCGCTGTATATATCATCAAATAATATGGCGATTGGGAAGTGTGCTCCATTTAGACGACGATGATCCGTGATGTAAATGTTGTTAATGTCGATGCTAAACAACTTCATCCACGATTCGTGTCTACCGTATTCCTTCAAAACCCACACATCGAAACGATCATTGACACAACTGACCGACGAGAAAAACAAGCAGCCCTCGTCGAGGACCCCGATGTCCAGAAAGCTGTTCTTGTCGGTAGGATCGTGATAATAGTCTGGTAACGGCACATCATCGGTCCACTTTTCGCTGACGACATCAAAGCATCCCATTCTTGGTTTACCACGATTGGATGAACTCTGGTACGTCCTCGAGTCTGTACTCCAGAACATCCAATGTAGCAAGTGGTTGTTGATTAGGACGTTGTTGTTAGTTTGATGACTCTCTATGTAATCGGAACATCCAGTCTCGTCAACATATTTCCATGACTTCGAGTTCACGCTGTAAACGCTTGTAACTCTTACGTCTTTGGGATTTTTATACCAATTTGTGACTGTGGAGAATGAGACAACTTTGTAATCGTTGCTAAGATGGTCGAACCCCAACCCAAGGGGGGCATACCCGTCAGTGATGTGTAAATCGATGTAGGCTCGGGTGGAGGGATTGAGCAGGACCAGAGGGAGGAAGATCTGGGAGCGAATTGTTGTGATAAGGATGAGGCCGTTGCAGGAGCCGACAACATCAGTAGAGATTATAGGCCAGCTGAATATAGCTAACGGAGTGGAGGGGCTGGAGGAGGAGGAGGAGGAGACTGAGTCGAGGTCATAGACGTCATTGCTACTGATGCTTCCGCGGGTGATGAGGAACCTCTTGTCAGAGGAGCGCGAATGACGGAGGTGGATGAGAGCGAACTCCGGGGATGAGATGAGGGTATTGAATGATTTGGAAACGGCTTTGAAGCGAATCAGAGACTTAACAGGGAGGCGTACCAGGACTTCAGCAAACAGGATGTCTTCACTGAATGCATTGTTTTCCATTCTACACACTCGAAATATCCAAACGACAAATTTTGTATAGCGATATTAAGCAGACGATCGACACAGTTTTTAATTTTTTTTTGTAAATTTTCTACTCCTTGAGGTCGTATATGTTTTGTAGAAGAAGGCTTAGCTTATTGCATTTCATTTCTTCCTTCTATTAATATGCAATTAACAAATTTTACTTTTTCAAAAGATTAAACATTGATTTCTTCTTTGTTACAGATTTGTATGGCCTGGCCACGAATGATGTTTGTATTATGTTAGACGGAGATGTTTTGGTTGACTTCTTGAATGATTCACTCTAAGAACTTTCAACTCAACTTCTTCATTCAAACTAATAACACAAATCTCGACATCATCGTCGAGGCGTCAACCCACTCGATCCCTCGTCGAGAGATGATCAAGAGGCATCTTATGTATTTTTAGTATGGTGTACCCTTGAACTTTTTTCTTCTTTTTTTTATGATGTACCCCTACTTTTCATTCACAAAAATCCGTTGATAATGCGTAACACTTGATTGGTTATTAGTTCGGAAATTGATAATTTTTTTGACAATGTTTATGGACAACTGGTCGACACGAAGTGATTCATCATGCTGAAAGATGAATCAATGATGATATATCTCTACTATTTCTTAAAATTAAGTTTAGTCAATAAAGATTACGGTTGTGATCGAGCGAGTCAACCTAAGCTATTCGATTCGATTCGTAAAGCTCGGCTCAGAAAAACTCGATTTGTACTCGATTCGACTTTTCATATAAAGGGTCAAACGTCCATTTACTTTTCGGTCCAAATCAAGCTCGAATCGAATATTGACTAGAAAATTTGTAAGACGAATCAAAAAATGCTATTATTCGGAAGAGTTCAGCTCGATTGCAGCCATACACAAATTCACTGAGAAGTATTACAGTGCAATAATGGAGCCATATTTTTTTTGTTATAATGAAGCTCCTTGATTTGATAACTTCCACCAACTCATATTTTATGTTATCTCTTGCTACATTATTTGTGACAAAACAAATATCAATTTTTTTAGGGAAAGTTGACAAACCAAATGTTAAATTTTCCTTAAATTTTTACAAGATTCTCCAGCTTTTGGACGGTTATTGACTTATTTGGAGTCTTTTGAGACCTCTAAATTATCACTTTATTGCATTTCACACTTGCTTCTCTGTCTTTTTATGTCTTTGCCACTATATTACATGCTATTGCAGTATTCGTTTTACTCCTGGCCTGTTTCACAGTAATCACAGCAAAAAAAACAATGTTACTGAATAGTACAAATTTAGCAGCATTAATCATCATCACTACTTGGACATGTCTTCTGGTGGTTTGTGTATCAGTGTCGAAACCCGCCACCATGCTCACTGCTGCGAACGCGCAGAAGCCAGGGTGCGACCCGAAATGTGGGAACATAACGATTCCCTACCCTTTTGGCATTGGCAGACGCTGTGCGATGTCTGATGACTATGTCATCAACTGTACTACCATAAACGGCCACGTCTACGCGTTGTATGTCGACAACAACACGGCTATTCTCGACTTGTCTGAGACCGAGTTGACACTGACGTCCACTGCGAGCGCTCAGTCATGCACCTCGAAAGGGAAGGAAACGAGTGAGAATAACTGGGGTGAGATTCACGTGCTCGGGAAACCCTACGCGCTGTCGAGCACTGCCAACATGTTTATGGTTGTGGGCTGCCATCATTACGGATTGCTGAGGGCGATCACGAGAACAGGGCCGAAGGTGATCAGTTGTGTAGCTCTGTGTACTCAGGAATCGGATTTGTATGACGACACTTGTTCTGGGATCGGATGTTGTGAAGCTCCCTTACCGAAGGGGTTGCAGGATTTCAAGGCCGGGATGGAGAAGATTGTGTATAACACGAATGTTACCTCGGGGAATTGTAGCTATTCTTTCTTGGCAAGAAGAAATAGTGTTGATTTTCGTCGTGCTATTGATCTTGAGGATCCGGGTTTTGCTTCAAAGGTTCGGATTTTGCCTGCTGTGATGGATTGGTTCATCGCGAATGCTACTTGCAGCGCAGCTCGCAAGAATTTGACAGCGTATGCTTGCCAACAGAATACGACTTGCATTGATCTTGACCGTGATTTGAATGTTTATGGATACCGCTGTAAATGTTTTCAGGGGTTCGAGGGTAATCCGTATTTGAGTCCAGGCTGCACAGGTTAATTTCTTCATTTCTACTTAATATACCGGTCTTTTGTGTCATTTATGGATCGGAACATTTGGGTTTGGGTTTGGGTTTGTATCGAGTTGTGTTCATTCACGTTTTTGTCTTAGTCTAAGCTACAGACGATAGTAATAGAATAAAAATGTAATAGTTGGACCACAATCATCATCTTAAAGTTTTGGCAGGTAGTTTCAGATTCTCTAATTCGTGTCATTTTGAATGTTCCTAGATACTGACGAGTGTCAAGGACCGGGTAATCCGTGTTCTCATTCTTGCACAAATATTCCCGGAAGCTATCAGTGTGATTGTCCTAGTGGTTTCAAAGGAGACGGGGCAAAAAATGGGACGGGTTGTTTCCCAAGGAACTTGAAATTGGCCTTGCCTCTAGGTAAGTACTAAGTAGTTTTACTTCTCAGTTTATTTCCTGAAATGGAAGATTTAAGACTAATTATCGACACACGGTTTAATTTCTGTCGCATAGGACTTGGTATAGGCTTGGGAACTGTACTTTTCGCCTTAGGAGCGTATTGGCTTTTCGTGATGGCGAAGAGAAGAAAGGAGGTTTTACAAAGAGCAAACAACTTCAAGAGAAATGGCGGTTTGTTACTAAAACAACAAATGTCATCCAATGACGGTATGATTGAGAGAACGAGAATTTTTACTGTCATTGAGCTGGATAAGGCCACCGATCACTTCAATGAAGATAGAGTTCTCGGTCAGGGTGGCCAAGGCACGGTTTACAAAGGTATGTTGAGTGACGGAAATATTGTGGCCATTAAGAAATCTAAGAAGGTCGGACAGAGTCATGTGGGTGAATTCGTCAATGAAGTGGTCATCTTATCGCAAATCAACCATAGAAACATTGTCAAGTTGTTAGGATGTTGTTTGGAGACGGAAATCCCTCTCTTAGTCTACGAATATGTTCCAAATGGCACTCTTTCGAGGATCATCCATGATCCGAGTGAAGAATTACCAATTACTTGGGAAATGCGTCTGCAGATAGCTATAGACGTGGCCGGAGCACTTAACTACCTACACTCATCTTCCTCGAATCCTATATTCCATCGAGACATCAAAAGCTCCAATATTCTTCTCGATGCCAAGTATCGAGCAAAGTTATCTGATTTCGGAACCTCGAGATCTATTGCAGTCGATCAAACTCATCTAAGCACTCGTGTTCAGGGCACTTTCGGGTATCTGGATCCTGAGTACTTTCGATCACACCAATTTACAGATAAGAGCGACGTCTACGGCTTTGGAGTAGTCCTTGTAGAGCTTTTGACAGGACTCAGAGCCATCCTTCCAAGTCAAGCTTATGACGGGAAAAGTCTCGCTTCATGGTTTCTATCGGCTATGGAAAACTCCAACTTGGACGACATCCTAGCTACCCGCGTGGCTAAAGAGGGCAGCAAGGAGGCTATTCTTGCTATCGCAAACCTCGCTAGACGGTCTTTGAACATGGATGGGAAGAATAGGCCGACTATGAGGGAAGTGTTTGTCGAGTTGGAGATGATTAGTCAACAACACCACGTTCTTCCCTCCGACAAGAAGAAAACTTTAGAGGTCGTTGAGCCGATATCAAGGGACATCACGTTTAGTCCAAGTGACGGCCTTTTGCCTCCATATACGGATGAAGATTACTCGTTGCCTTCGAACTGGTCGACTATTTCTCAGACGATTCAGGATCACTCAATTGAAAGAATGTTTAATAGGCAATGATACTACCTGTTGGTTAGATTTTCTGTATGTGTTGTAAATAAGTAAATTAATAACAAATGGTTTATCAAGCGAATTCACACAACGATGAAATTAAAGAAACGATAACAAGAATATTAGACTTAATTTCCACGACTGTCGTTCACCTGATTTGATCTTGTATTAGCCAAAGCTCCTCGACGATATTGATCATACTCGGTCGCTCCTCCCCTTTCTTAGCAACACATTTCAAGGCAAGTCGCGTAAACAATTGAATCTCATCGATATAATTACCTTCCTCAACGAGACTCATGTCAATCATCGCGTTAAACCCATTCTTTTCTACCTCGTAAACAAACTCATCAACCAAATCGCAACCACAACAATGAGCCATATCAAAGGGATTCCTCGAAGTTAATAACTCCAACATCAAAACTCCAAAGCTGTAGACATCGCACTTCTCTGTAACCTCTTCCGTTGCAATATACTCCGGGTCAATATACCCCGGAGTCCCCTGAACCGGCCACCTTTGATCCTTCTTCCCAGGAGTAATAACGACCGAGTAGCCATAATTGGATAGCTTGGCATGGAAAGATGAGTCGAGTAATATCCCAAACGACATAACATCCCTATGAACCACAGGCTTCGACAAGGCATTATGCATATAAGAAAGCGCATATCCAACATCGGTTGCTACCCTCAAACGACGTCTCCAATTCAGTAGCTCACGAAGTGCCACATCGCCATGTAAACACCGATAAAGAGAGTTGTTTGGGCAGAATTCATACACGGTCATGGGTACACAAGTCTCAAGACAACAACCATAGACCTTAACCATATTGTTATGGTATATCACCATTCCAATGGACACTTCAGCCAAGAACAAATCGACAAGTTCAGGATTTGGGTCGGGTTTTGAAGAGGTCTTGACTGCTAACACCCTGTCATCAAGTGTGCACTTGTAGACGGTTCCACCGCGAAAACTACCAACAATTAGACTAGGATCATAGTTGTTTGTAGCCTTGTTGATTTCGGTCTGGGAGAAAATTTTAAGGTATCCTATTGCTCCTATGTTGTCCCTGCCTTGGCTCAGAGCAATCTGTTTTTCCAACAAGATACCGCCATTTTCGATGAAAAACTCCTCCTTGGATTCGAACTTGTCCACTAGCTTGCAGTTCTTCCTCTTTGATATAATTTGACTCATGAGAAAATGGATTTTTTCTAGTAGTCCTAAATTCATGCTAATACCTCATGAAAAACAAGATTGTTTTCGAGGGAATTTTTTACATTTGATGGCCTTTCCCTTCATTTTTTTATGGCAAATTAATTTTTTTTGTGATGATAATATCTATCGCAAATTTGTACGACATTCTAATGTTGTCTTATTTATCCATGTGATATATTTGACTCGTTAGATTGGTGACGGATATATATTTGACTTTGGCAACAAAGTGACAGGAAAAACAATGAATGGAGAAAATAACATTTAGCAAAAAAGAATAAATGATGACAGTCACACCTAAGAACCCACCTATGAAAATGAGCCGGCTGCTTGATCTGATGTGACTCGAACTCTGACTTTGACTCTTCAAACGTTTTGGACAGATAAATTCTTATTTAAAACGGATATATATGCCCATCAAGTTAAATGGAGTCAAATGAAACAAATGGCACTGTTAGGCCCAAAAAATGGGCCGAAGCCCAAAAGTTGGATCTTGAGTACCTGACCAAGGAAACTCAAACGACCACAACGGTACCATTTTTTTTGGGCTTAGGCACAATTGTTGGGTTTAAGAGTACTCCATATCATTTATTTATTTGACTCGTTTTAATTTTATGGGGTAATATAACTTCGGCCCAGGAATTGCAATGTAGTCGTCAACAAGAACCGGCCAAATCAAGCGAAATTACTAAGTCACTGTAGTAAGTTAATCCTCATTCCTCAGAAATATGAAGGACGAATATCCAATGGTAAGCTACATTTCTACAAATCCTTGTAGTTTGCCTTTTTCACAAACCATTTTGCTTTCCGGCTACATAGGAATCAATGGTTGGCTACAATACTTTGTAGTTTGTTTGTGTCCCAAATTATTACTCGCACTTTCATTCAATGAGAATTTTTATTTTTGATTTGATGTCAGTTGGAAATACTATTAACGGTACATAATTCAAAACTCACCCCTCTATGATTTGAAACATTATGAATGAACTGAAATATACGAAATATTCTGTATATCTTTATTATAATCAAATCCATTGAAATTTTAATAACTGACCATAATATCCGTTCTGAAAAATAACCCGATGCTTAAACATTTGAATATATTGGGCAATTCCAAGTGATAGGAATAAAGTTAGCCCAAGACACATCTACTGGTAAAGACGCATGCTCACATTTTACGAGAGCAATAGAAGTCAATGCGTAGAATTTGGTAATGTCAAATTAAACGATCCATTTACGTACGTCTTGTCTGACACTAATATGCTTTTTAAGTTTAAAATTTGTCTGAAGATGCTCTGACCAAGAATCATGTTTACTATTGTTTGACTTCCAGTCTTGTGACATAAACATAATCCCATATTTTAACTACAACAAACCAACCTTCGTGCTAACTAGTCGCTCGTCTCTCCATCTAATGCTCTTCTCACTGACTCAAATGTCTATATGGTTTGAAGACCGGTTAGTACACAGGTTCTTCGTACGTACAGTAGAGTTTAGAGATATTAAGGGTTATTGTCACCCTGTCAATATTCGTTCACACTCAATCGAAATCTTAAATTGATGGTTGAGATCCAGCTATTACATTTATACAGAGTATTTTATTAGATCTGACACTAATTTAGTGTGAGACGATCTCTCAAAATGACTTTTTCGTAGATATTTTGGTTTAGTGGTTAAGATAGATCTACCATAGACAGTAAATCTATGTTCGATCTATTAAAGATATTGTATTATTACGTTATCATGATAGAAAACGTACTTACTCTTTACTTGATTATAAAAATGTTTATGAATGCATGAGGAATGCAAGGGTGGAGAGTAATAGTTGACGATCTAAAAGCGTGAGTGTTCATGTCTAACACACCACGCACTTTTTTTTTTAAATTGTAGATGTAGATTAGATCAATAGGGTCGGTCTGTCACGGTATTGCATATTGCAAGCCTCAAGCTTCTCAAAATTTGGTCCCAGAATAAATACTCCATTGCGAATTGATCATTACTCGTACATGTGAGTGTAACTGAATCACCCAACATCTTGTTATGAAGATGTTGAGATCTTAAATACAAGTATTTTGGGGATAATTACCCTTTCCTGAGATAAATGACTCGATAAATGAGGTCAGAATAAACCAATTCAATTAAATTAACTTAAGTTACATTAAACTCATTTTATCTAGATTCAGTTAAGCCTCTTTCAACCAGAAATAACGAACCCTTAATGACTTTTTTTGTTTAGGGTCGGATAAGATCAAACTACTTTAGACCTTAGAGCATGTACATTGAGAAAGAATTGTGGGTACGAGAATACAAAAGTGATAAATTTAATACTCGTAGTAAAAAAAAGAACAGTGGGTCTCTCTTGCGAGGGACTATTCATCATAATAATATAACGGGTCAAATACATACCACATGTATGAATAAGACAATTGGTTTGCTATGTCTCACTCACACTTTATTTTTGTCTTTAGTGTAGTACTTGACCCGTTAGAAGTTTGTGACGGATACTTTCGTCACAAACAAGAATTTGTGAAAAAAGAAAAGGAATGAGAGAGGTTTGGAGAAACTAGCAGGCGAGTTTCTCGCACAAGCGAGAATGAAAAAACTGCTCCAAGCCTGCAAAATCTTGCAGAGAAAGTTTTATTTATTTATTTTTTTTATTAAAATAATTATTTAGTATTGAGATATACAGTGTGGGGTATAAAAAAATAAAAGAGATAATAGAAAAAATTAATTCCGGTTGATGAAGAGTGTTTTTGGTGAAAATTTAAGGACGTGTGGAAAGTCGAGGTGGATGGTGAAAAAAAAAGATGGAGAAAATGTGAAAAAGTGGAGGATGAGAATTCGGAAAATCTCATTAATGCATACACGGAGTATGGTCCCGTTTGGTAAACAACGGAATGATATTAGCAGAAGCAGATTTAGAAAGCAGATTTGACTAGCAGAATCAATTGACAGGTTTAACTGACAGATTTATTTAGCAGAAGTTTTTAATAGTGTTTGATTGTTAGCTGTTTTAGATTAGAGGATTGTTTAACGTCTTGTAAAATGACAAAAAAGGACATAAACAATTTTTTAATTAAATATACGTCAATATATATCACACCAACAATTTCAATAATTAATATCGTCGATTTCTTCTAATATCGATTAAAGTTGATATTTCTTGAGTTTACGAAGTCTCAGCCGAAGCTTGCAAGTCATGAATTAATAACTGCAACAAATAATTGTTTATCAAATTTACGTACTTCTTCCATTTAATTTTATCTTCTCATTTTAATATAATACTCCACCTATATATTAAAAGAATGAGAAGATAAAAAAAATAGGGGAAGCTAAGTATTAAAAAAATCGATGGGAGAAAAACGTACTTAGAACGATGAATTCTATGGAAGAGTTTAGAATAATGAAAGTATGGTTTAAATTGTAAAGGGTAAAGTGGTAAATAAAGAAGAAAAGTAATCCGTTAAGCTCAATATGCTGCTCCTAGCAGCATATTGCAAAACGGCATATTCAACCTCAATATGCTATTACAATCCGCCATTTACCAAACACTACTATTAGCATATTTTGTGGTCAAACCCACCATTTGCTCTCAATATGCCGATTTTTGGCGGATCCGCCATTTACCAAACACCCTCTATATTTTAGGATGAGAAAATTTAACAATTAAATTAACATATCTAAATCGAATACGGGTCCTAATAAAATATAAACGGGTCTCAACCATTGTCTTAAGATTTTGATTGAGTTGGTTCCGTAACACGTCCAATTCATATCATATACGAAGTGGAGTATTATATAAAACCCTACCTAAACCCTATCCAGGACCATCATCTCTAGAATTCTAGACTCAAATGAAAGATTGCAAAGCATCTTACTTTAGTTTCACTGATCTTATTTTCACCCGTATTATATCCAATCGTGTTGAACAAGATTTTGGGTTGTATGTTAAAGCGAGCAAGTTGTCATGTGTGTCACCTTCACTTGACTTGACAACCCAATACAATATTATCACAAGTACGTACCATACTACCTCTAAACTGAAACAATACACAAATGGTCTACTCCTACACTCCTACTCCACCATTATTTACTCCACCGGACCACCGACTACAATTACGGTTGGTCTCTCTTACGACGGATATATCCGTCACAAGCTTAAAACGGGTCAAATAGATATCATTTGAGAGAAAAAAGGACAAAGTTCCCACCAACCTCACTTTTGTCTTTTCCCCTCAAATGATATCTACTTGGCTCGTCACTTGTTTGTGACGGATATCTCCGTCACAAACAAGAATTTGTGCTACTATTATTCCTTGCGACAAGATTATCCATCCTAAATAAAATGTGTCAAATATTTTATTCCATTCAAACAATAATTGCCATAGGATTTTTCATCAATATTAAAAAAATGCTAAAAATAAAGGTATTATTGATAAGTCAAATGATGTTATGGGTCCATCAAACTTAAAATAAAAAAAAAATAGTGCTATTTGTGTAAATAGAAGAAAATATGAGGATTATAATATAAAGTCTTTTGTTAAAAGGGAAATGTAAAAAATTGATTGGATTGTTAGTCTAAAAAATTGAATGGATGAGAGAGAGTAAATGAGTCTTTTCTATCGTACTTTACCCGTCATAGGTTTATGAAGGGTTCATCCATTTTAAACCAGAATTTGTTTTTCTCAGTAAGTTTCCATTGGGACGAGTATATTAATCACAAAGTTATAACGGTCAAGTATCAACGACATGGCTAGATAAAGACAAAATCAGAAGGAAAATAGTATTATACACCTGGTTGTACAATGCTATTTATTGAGCTTTTGTGTATATTTAGGGGCCGTTTGGTTTGAGGTATTCAGAAAAGGGTAAGAGAATAAAAGTCGGTAATTCCCTTTGTTGGTGTTTGTTTACCCATTTCAATCATTCTCTTTCCCCCTCTCTAACCCTCTAACTCCTCTACTCCCTTACCCCCACCCCCAAGGTAATCAATTCCCTTTCCCCACTAACCCACCACATTGCCATGAACCACCACCACCACCACCAACGTCCCCCACCACCACTATGACCATCACCCCACTATCGGGTCGGATCAAATACAAGTCGGATTTGGATCAAATTATATTATCTTATAAATATTTTATTATTAAAATATATAAAAGTTACACAAAATTTATTTTTATAATTTTAATATTAAAATTAATCAATTTTAAATATTATTTCAGATATAATGTATAAGTATTATAAAATAATATTTTAATGAATTTGATGATGACAAACCGTTAATGTTGGATGAAATGCATTCTCTTTCAATGAAAACCAAACAACAATCTAAATTTGAGGTAATCCCATTCCTTTCCCCTCTTTCCCTTTGTTGATTTCATTCCCTTTCCCTTTGTTGAACCAAACGCCCCCTTATTGAGCTTATACAAGTTTTTGAGTTGAGTTGTAAGTTTTTGAGCTGAAACATTTATGTAATTTAAATCGACAACTTTACATTAAAGCTCGAAATCTTTGTGATAAAGTTCAAAATCTTAAAACCAGTTGTACATAGAGCTATGTACATCTGGTTATATAATCCTCTAATTGCAGAAGAAAAATAGTAATAGCAAAAACTTTGTCTTTATCTACTCATATGAATAATATTTATCCGTTACAAATTTGTGACTTATATATTCGTCAGTCGTGAAAAGTAAGAATAATTTGTGTATTATTACTGCCAAACGCAAGTCGTGGTCATGTTGCAGAATTTAGCAAAATGAAGCAAAACCCACCCCAACAACTTGTGTGTTGTGTAATGTGTCATATACACATTACGTCGCATATTTATTGCCTTTCATAATATACCTCCTTTGATATAGACGACAAACTATTGCAACATAGAAAGTGTCCTCAATTTTATTAGTGGTAAAAGGATCTAATTAGCAAGAGTTAAGCATTTCTCGCAATGAGTTAATTCAAAGCATTACTACCTTCTAATGGTTTCATCATTCATAATGGTGTCCTTAATTGGAAATAAAGTTTAAAGTGGTTGAGTTGTCTAAACATAAAACAAGTAAAAAGTGTTGTGGGAGGAATCAACACTCAGAGACACCGGCGAGTCTTTTTGGGCTGATGCAACATCACATTATTCACATGCCAACAATTTTTTGACGGGTTATATTGTTATGTGTGGAAGCGTGTTAATTTGTGTTAGGGCTCAATAATACATGAGTTTACGATCTATAATACAGTGTAGTAGATTATTGTGTGACCAGTAATTAACCAAATTATTAAAGTATGTTTAGTGAGTCACCTTAATCATCATTTAATTGAAAAATTAGCATGATTTATTTGCAAAAGTTATATACGGAGTAACATTTACCATATTAATATGTTAGAAAAATCTTTATAAAAATAAATTAGAGTACCTAGTATAAAAAAAATTGAATATTTTTACTTTTTTTTACTCTTAAAGTTCTTCATTTTCTTTTTCGTTATCTCCCACAAAGATTACCTATTACTTTTTTTCTTTTTTCTTTTTCGATTTTTGTGGTTACTATCGATTACTCCCTCCGTTCTAATGAATTGTTTGTCTTTCCTTTTGGCACCAAGGGTAAGGGATCCAATGAGGATGACATGTGGAGCAAAACTCATGAGAAGGGTCAAATTGCATATAAAAAATATTTCTAAAATAGAAAGACAAACAATTCATTGAGACACCCCCAATATGGAATATGCAAACAATTCATTGGAACGGAGGGAGTATGATCTTTCTCGACTTCCAATTTTCCCCTCAACATTATTATCCTCCTTAATTTTCACCAAATGAAAAATCTAAACATCGTAAACCTTTTGGTAGAGATGAAAATGGGTCATGTCGTGCCAGTCCATCGTGCCTAAAGGAAAAAATGTCAAAGCCCATGCACGAGAAAATGAGTATCATGTCGTGCCAATATTAAGAAAGGGCAGTCCAAGCGTGACCCATATCGTGCCGTGTTGTGTTGTGTCGTACTTGGACGTGCCTAACCAATCCCTTAAATTTAAATTTATATTTTTACATGTGGGGCGTGCCAAGACCGTATCGTGCTTAGGCACGGTCTTTTCCCAAAACTGTAGCCCAGACACAGCCTACGACCCATAGCGTGTCAGACCGTGCCAAAGTGTGTTCGTGTCTCAACAGGTCGTGAGTCGTGCCAGACCATGCCAATCCATCAGCTCGCGTGTCAACTTCCATCTCTACCTTTGGGAGAGATGGAGGATGTGACATAGTGAGGAGTGATTAGTGAGTTGTGACCTACATTAACCTTGAGTCATTGACCCATGGGCAAGTGTCCACATCTCTCTCTTTTAGGGACATCCTTCTACTTCTACTTCTACTTCTACTTCTACTTCTACAAACCCACCCTCTGAAACTCACTCTCACACCCACCACTCTGCTTCACTTCAATTCACTTCCCCCATTTCCCTCCCTCCCTCTCTCTCTCTCTCCAAAAAATATCTCCCCTTTTTATTACTTAGATTTTTGTGTCTTCTCACTTTCATTTCTACCTCATATAAATCCCTTTCAAATGTGAGATAATTCAACCACTGCACCCAACACTTCAAAAACAACAACAACAACAACACTGTACTTGATTAAAGTCTTCCTTTGTTTTTATTTTTTTTAAGATCCCTTTTACTTCCAACAACAAGAAACATGAGTAAACAGGATTTTTTAAAAACTCAGGTTTTTCTTAAATAATTATTCTCTCATAATTATTACTATCACTGTTAAAAAATGTGGGTTTCAAATGTGCATTTACTCATGTTTTACTGTGTTTTTTTGACAGAGCTGTGTTCTCAGAGTAAACATACACTGTGATGGATGCAGGAGCAAAGTGAAGAAAATACTCAACAAGATTGATGGTAAAATACTCCATACTTGAATTAGATCTGAAATATTAGTTTTTTCATTTTATCAAAGATTCCACCTTTTTTCATCCTTTCTTGTTAATTACTCCCTCGTCTTTCTCAATAGTTACCGTGTTTGAAATCTCGCTTTATTTTGGCCTTGTGAACAAATATAAAGCATAATGCAAAATGACCCTTAAAGCCCTTTTAGTGTAAAGTTACTCATAAGTAGATTAACTACTTTTTTTGAGTTTTTGGTATTACTAATGCAAATGGGCCTTAGTTTAGATAAGTACCACCCTTAATGAAAATGATTAGGGTCGTTTAACTGTTCTCTGAAACCGTCAAGTCGGCTCCAATATGACAATGGACCTTAGTTTATAAGTACTGATTGGGTTAATCAATATTTTTCAGGGGTATATACTGTAAGCATAGATGCAGAGCAGGGGAAGGTGAGTGTAACTGGTTGTGTAGACCCACAAACTCTGCTGAAAAAGCTAGAGAAGAATGGGAAACATGCTGAGTTATGGGCACCTTCTAAAGGTGGTTCTAATCAGAACAATCAAGTCAAGAACATTCCACTTGATGGGGGTAAAATGGGAAAAGACAACGGTAACAACAAGGGTCAAAAGGGTGGTAAGGACCAGCAGAAAGGTGGTGGTGGTGGCGGCGGTGGTGGGGGTCAACAGCAACAGATGAACCAGCAGCAGATGCAACAGCATCAGCTGCAGCAACAACAGATGCAACAGCACATGATGCAGCTTCAGCAGTTGAAACAGCTGCAGCAACAACAGATGCAACAGCAG
This sequence comes from Agrostemma githago, assembly GCA_958450325.1. NCBI lineage: Eukaryota > Viridiplantae > Streptophyta > Magnoliopsida > Caryophyllales > Caryophyllaceae > Agrostemma > Agrostemma githago. The sequence continues at coordinate 71,450,142 of OY288249.1, forward strand.
CAGCAGATGAAAGGGGGTAAAATGCTTCCTCCCAAGGAACAGAAGAATGTCAAGTTTGCTTTGCCTGAGGGGTTTGATGATGAGTTTGATGATGATGATGAAACGGGTGATGATTATGATGATGAGGATGACATGTATGATGATGATGAGTTTGATGATGAGATGGATGATGATGTGTATGGAGGTCATCATGGTAATCATGCTCAACTTAAGAGCATACCTGTCTTGGTTGGTAATGGAGGGAAAGGCGGCGGTGGAGGCGGTGGTGGAGGTGGAGGGGATAAGAAGGGTAAAAACGGTGGTGGCGGTGATGGTGGTGACAATGCTGAGAAGAAAGGAAAAGGAGGAGGTGGTGGTGGTGGTGGGAAGAAAGGCGGAGGTGGTGGTGACGGTGGTGGCAAGAAAGGTGGGGGAGGCGGTGGTGGGGGAATGGCTAGTATATTCAAAGGTATGTTAGGTGGTGGTGGCGGCGGCGGTGAAAGTAAGAAGGGTGGTGATGGCAAAAAGGATGGTAAAGATGGTGGTAAGAACAAGGGAGGGGGAGGTGGTAAAAATGGAGGGGATGGTAAAGACAAAAAAGGAGGTGGTAAAAACGGCGGGGAGGGTAAAAATGGAAAGAATGGCGGAGGAGGTGGTGGTGGAGGTAACCCCAAGGGTCAAAACAACGGAGGCAAGAAAGGTGGCGGTGGTGGAGGCGGGTTGCAGGACATGATAGACGGCATCAACCATGGGAAAAACGGACACAACATGAGCAACATACCCCAAATGGGAATGGGAATGGGAATGGGTCCGGCAGCAGGGCTACCAGCACCCCACATGATGAACGGCGGTGGTGGTGCCCCAGGCGGGTACTACCCGGGAATGAATCCAGGGGCGGGAGCAGGAGCAGGAGGGCCGTACGGGAATTTGCAGCAGCAGCAGTACATGGCAATGATGATGAACCAGCAGAGAATGAATGGTGGGGGTGACGGGTATGGAGGGATGCATCAACATCAACTTCAACAGCCTGCGATGCCAATTCCGATGAACATGATGTATGGAAGGCCACCCATGGGTGTAGGGTATGCACCTACCATGGTCCCTCCCCCAGGGTATCACCATGACCCCTTCACCTCCTACTTCAGTGATGAAAATACTAACAGTTGTAGTATTATGTAAATCTTGTGTTCTTGTCACTCTTATTAGTAGTCTCTTTTTATTCAGTCTAATGTTTAATTAGGTAGACAATGCTATATTGCTATGTGTAATGTGTGTGTGTGTGACTGTGTGGTGTACCTGTAGTAGGCTGTAGTAGTCTAGTTGTCTTTTACTTTGGTGCTGTGCTTAGTATTAATGGCAATTGCTTGCTCTGTCACTCAACAACTATACAGTTGATGTAGTTCAAAATCCTTCTGTATTTGGTTTATGAGCAATATATGAATTAAAATCCGATTATAAGATGGTCCCAAACTCCCAAATCGTAACAAACTCAACTTGCGCAAACTGTGAGTCAGTCACATCAAATAGACTGAAATACTAAGACAAAATGAACCCGAGGTTGATTCATATTGGGGTCATCGTCAAGTTGAGCTCAATCAGTGGGGGCGCATCGCCTCGATCATTTTTGATCCTTCTCTGATTCTCTCCTTTCAGGCAATTGAGAGTTAATGGCCAAAGCTAACTTTAGAGGAGCAATAAATATTGGAGATAGAGAGAATAGCAAAGGAATGAATACACTTTCCTGTGTAAGGATTATGCAATATGCAGATATTATGTATAGCAGAGTCCTATCAAACCTACCCTATAAAATTTCTCAAGGGAGTAGTACCCCAAAACTTAAAAGCACATGCATAGGGTCCCCTTTGTGTTTAAGGCACTAGTACCATTTCATACAGGACATTGACCTACCAAGGTGTTGGTACTGTGTGGTGAAATATATGTGAAGAGTTAATATTCCCTCCACCAAAAAAAATTGTCCCATTAGATAATGACGACTCTCTTTATAGGGTAAGTCATTAGATTAGGTAAGGTTGTATAAGTTAATGAAATGACAAAATGTTAAATACTTTAGCTTGATAGGAACGAAATTGTACAAAAAAAAAAAAGAGATATATTAAAAAAGAAAGTTGAGAAATAGGACAATCTTTAAGAACGCATCTGAAAAGGAATACATGACAATCTTAATGGGACAGAGGGAGTATATCCTGGCCGCTAGCTGGCTTCTGTTGTTTGCTTGATCAAAATGTGCGTGGCTTTGAAACGAAAGGTTTGTCCTTAAGTAATGTGATACTCAGTTGTTGTGTTATGGTAGAATGTCAATGCCAGTATGCCATACTGGTGTACATATAGTCTTTGACATACAGCTCAACTAGTCATTCAGGTCGGAATATTATTAACGGGTCATTTGGTACGTGTTAGTTTGGATTCAGGTCATTTTCAGGGTTATTAGTTGTTATGAACTACTACAATCTTACAAGTCCACCCAGTATGGTTATAATCTAACAATTACACGAGTATGTCGGGTTACTTGAGAATCCAGTTAACTCAAATCCGGTTTAGATGATGTCGCCCGGTCTTAAGTTGGACATAACAAGAATCTTTAAGAGAGATTTGGATAAGAGTGTGGTGGTTAGACATCACCTTCAGTTGATCACTTCTCAACTCACTGGACCGACCATTCTTATGGGTTACCATCTCACTTTTTCAATTTTGACTAATAACCCATTAACCCATACCCATTCTTATGTCTTTGTTATTCCTGATCAATCTGTTACAAATTAATATGTTATTGTTTAAAGATTTGAGTAACGTAACATTGAATCTGATATAAATGATAATTGAATTATTATGGGTACGGTGGTCCAGACACGAGACAATAAGTTTTGGACTAATTTGTACTAGTTCAAATAATCAATGTACTTGATTCACTGCTCAGTACTCACTCCTACTTGACTACTTTTAACATTCACGACTCACAAGACTCTGATAAAAGCTAATGAGCTCAAGTATGTACGAGTAGTATATAGTGCATGGTTCATTCTGTGAGTTAAACCAAAGTGCCACTAATTTACTTAAATTTCCGTAAGGTTTTGGTAGCACTCACATCATATAGACATAGCTCTTTTAACCAATAGACATTTGCAGATTTGGAACTGATGTTAAGTTTGGGTGATGTTTATTGATGTATAATTGATGTCGGTTTAAATTATAATCACGGGTTGTTAGAAATATATAACGGATGTCGATTGATTTAACTTTGATTGAACGACTCATATAAAAAAAATAAAAAGTAACCAAAATTAATGAGATGGAAGAAGTAGCCAGTTTGTCTCAATCGGTTCAGTTTATTCAGTTCAGTTCGTTATTCAATTAAGTTGAGTTACATTTAGTTAAGCTCATTTCAACAGAAAAAAAAAAGCCTTGTGACATGCAATTAAATTAGCTAGATTAGTTTGGTATTTGTGAAGGCAATAATGTAATTCATGTTACGTTTTGGTGGAATGATTAAGTAGGCCTTTTGTGATGCAAAAAGAGATGCATGTATAAACTGGAGACGTGGGTGATCTGAATCGCATCTGATCTGAGTTGTATATGTGTACATGAATCATGATGAAGAATCAAGTACGGAAGGTGCATTGCATCATTTGCATATGCTGCCTAATCATTGTTTCATATTCTCATGGAACCACAATTCAACATCACTTCCACTGTAGGTGCTCATGTTGCTGGCTCTAATACCATGTTATATGAATTACCTCAACTAAAATCGTAAGGTTATGATTGAGGTCTAATTATTATATTTATAGTCTATTAGTAATAAATTATGACATTTTTTTAAAAGTAAGACTACCTTACACGATTAAAACGAAAAACTGAATTGAAAACTTAACTTCTTACCCACGTTCTTGAGAAAATTAATTGAAAAGAGGAATATTCATCGATCACATTCATGCACAACCGAAAAATTCTAAGGTACATACACTAGCTTGGTGTATCCTATAGTCGTATGTCCTAACCAACAAAACACAGTACAATAATTTCATTTCACATAGATTATGTTTTCTTAACCATCGAAAATATTGTAAGCTCCCCTTTACCCTAATTGATTAGGGAGTACGATTAGTGCAACACGAAACGTGTTGAAGCAAAAATGAACCATTCGACTACCTCATCGTCTACTTTAAATTTTATTTTAGGAATGTAGAAATCGTTGATACTACTTCCCGGATTTCTTTGTGTATCTTCTTAGTCCATCTTTGCGATCAACGTAAACAAGTCCAAATTGGGATAAATAGCCTCCATTCCATTCAAAATCATCCATAAATGACCATACAAAGTACCCCTTTATGTCTACACCTTCCCTACAAATTTTGAGCATAAAATACATTAAATAATCTCGTTCATTGGTATGTATTTAATTCGATAGGTAAATTACCTTTTTTTTGTCTATGTATTGCAATTTTTTTGATATTGTATGACCTTTTTTTTGTATTAATTTATGTATGTGTCTATGTCATGTCTATATATATGGGCTAGTGCTACCTACGACAATTTGAATAATTTTTTAAAAAAAAATTAGAAAAAAAAAAGAGACATACTTTATTGCTTGTTGAACATGTACTAAATGTTGTTGTAAATAATTTATTCTTGGAGCGTCCTCGAGGAAAAGTTTTAATTTGTCTGCTTTATAACCTTCCAATTTCGTGGGATATCCTGCAATAATTAAAGAAATAAACCACAATTAACTTCTTATAATTACGAAAATCAAATTACGAAAAAATTCAAGTAAGATTAACAAAGAGAAGACGTACCATTTTCAGTGATGATAATCGTCGGATTCTCGTACTTGATTCGCATGTGTACGAGAAGCTTTTGCAAGCCTTGTGGACATACATATACTAATGGAGATGGAGTCTGAAAAAAAAAACAATAACAACGTCGTTCATTTATTAATTAGAAAATTCATTTATTCGTTCTATTCCAGTCAGTTATTTACATTTTATATTACACTATTTTAATCAAAGATAAACAAATATTATAGTAATTGATATAGAAATAACATAATGCTGACAAATTTTAACATACCGGTTTGCAAATAAATCCCTTTGCATTCATATCTGTCATGAAACAAAAAGTACATGTCACATTTTAAATAATCGTAAATTCTTTTTTGTAACGACGCTAATTTATAACAGGTCAAAAACCATCCGCTGATATTTAGGTATCGATATATAGGTAATAAGGTTGGAAAAATTACATGTTTTATTGACATGATCATCTTGATCGTAATGCGGGAACCTAGGAGGTTGATCGCGTGCATAAGTTGATGAATACGAATTTAAGCCTATAAAATCATATGAATTTTTCAACATGTTTCTTTCCTCCTTTGTGAATTTAGGCAATCGACTTCCAACTAACAATCTCATTGATTTTGGGTATACCCCAAATTTGACCGGATTCAACATCCTGCACAACAAACCTCAAATATTACGCTTCATATCGAGTAAATTAACAAAAGATTTACGTGAATAATTGTCTACATGTGCATTTTGAGCACACGTTAGCTAGAAAATGTGAATTCTTGTTTGTGACGAGTATAGTAGTTACCAACCAGCCACAAATGTGCTCGTAATATCTTTCAGCAGCGATCTTACTCTGTGGAGAGTTATCATATGGCTCTCCCCAATCACAACCTATTGCGATTCCGATTTCTCCACCTTGGGAACCCTATCAAAATTCATAATAATTTAACGTAATTTCAAATGGTAAGAGCTCCCTTACTCTGATCAAAAGGTTAAGAATTCAGGGTTCGATTCTCACCTGTACTGTGATGTAGTGCGCTCAGACGTACCTGATATTTATCTTTATATAGTTTGACAGCGGCTGCATGGGAGAGAAGTAAGTTGTGACCAACTATATAAGGCTCAGTAGAAGAATTTCCTGCAACACATTTTGGGTAACCTTCGACATTTGGAGTGCAACGATTTGGGACATGTAGTCCTTTTGCATATCCTAACATTGAAAGCATGTTTGGTTCGTTCATTGTCGTCCAATATTTAACTCGATCCCCAAACTCTTTGAAGCATATATCGGCGTAGTCAACAAAATCTGCTCTGTAAAAACAAGAGTTAGCTCAATTGGTAAGACCTCTGTTATGTTACTTCAATCATGATGCTGAGGTTCGATTCTTTGACTTACACAATCTTTCTACTTAGAAAGCTGTTATACTTATCTTCGAGTGCTTGTGGTAGATCCCAGTGATACAAGGTCACAAATGGTTTTATACCTACAAAAAGAAATTAAGATTTTTTTCACAATTTAACGTCATTGTAAACTTAAGTTTTTGTTTACATTTAAATAAAATATTATTCACAAATAATATAAAATATAAATAAATGATTGATAGAGAAAGAGAAGTATACCGTGGGCAAGCAACTCATTTATAACATTGTTGTAGAAATTGATCCCTAATTGGTTTATACCGCCGGCCTTGTTTCCTTCTATAAAAGATGCAAAAATAGAGGTTATTAGAAATATTTACAAATAAATTCCGTATTTTTTATATGAACGAGAAACTCTTTTAAATAAGCAAGGTCAAACGGGAAATAAAAGGAATATGTTATGTTTCTTACTTGGTAGTATTCTTGTCCACGAGATTGAGAAACGAAATGAATCCAAACCCATATGCTTCATCATTTTGATATCTTCCTATAAATAAGGATAGAAAATTTACGAAACATATACGCTTTGTAATGTGACCAGAATGTTAAGATTTATATGGGAGAAATGATTAATACGTTACGAAATTTGACTACAAAATACGAGTAATAATTTAAAACAAAAAAATAAGCTTAAATATAAACTTATACAGAAAATAATTTATCTGTTTAAATTTGATTAAAATAATGATTACAGTATATTATACTCCCTCCGTTCCAATGAATTGTTTGCCTTTATTTTTGACACAAAGGGCAAGAGATCCAATTAGAAGGTGACATGTGGAGCCAAGAGTCAAATTACATATAAAAAGCATTCCCAAAATAGAAAGGCAAACAATTCATTGAGACGCCCCAATATGGAATAGGCAAACAATTCATTGGAACGGAGGGAGTACCTTGTAACGGTGATAAAAATCATCGGCAATGTCTCCATTCGAGCCATCCGCAGTCAAACCTAGACAAAAGGATTGAACATGAATTTAGTTCTTTTTAGAGACTAAGGGGTCGTTTGGTTACTCATCCAATTACCGGAAAATACAAGTTCCCAGAAAGTGCATTTTCAGGGGTGGTTTGGTTGCCTACTTCCCGGGAATTGCCACTTCCTCCACAATGGAGGAAGTTACTCACCAAGCCCCCTTGACGTGTAGAACTTCCCGCATGAAGTCATTTCTCACATGGCAACCAAACAATATTTTTAAATTTCCATGAAATACAAATTCACGTGAATTTAAAGTTCCCGGTAACTTCATCTTCCCATGGTGAACCAAACGAGCCCTAAATTAGAGATGAAGGTTTAGACTAAGTTAGAGATCACATGTTTTGTACTCTTTCGATCTCAGTCATTTATTGTCATTTGATTAAAATACTCTTCGTAACAAATAATACAAAAAAAACAACAAATGATCGAGACAGAGGAAGGAGTAGCAATTTTTGTAGCAAAACTGATATTTAGCTACGATTACTTTACTAATCTCTATTTTAGTTGCGATTTTGGCGTCTATCTAATTGCTACTTCGTGTTTATTTTAATTATTTATGCATCTGGTTAAATCCCTACTTATTCCTGTCTCTTAAAATTTTAACTTTCCTGTTTATTCCCGCCTCATAAAATTCAAACTTTCCTATTCTAATAAATATAGAATTAACTAGATAAATTAGGTTAACCTACCGTCTCATATAAGAATTTGTGATAACATATACGCTTCACGCTTATATTATCTTCTCTTTCACCAAATAATCCCTTTCATTGTAACTCAAACAAGTTGAAACCATTACTTTTCATCTATTCAGGTTAGTTCTTCATAATTTTTTCTCTCTTCACAAATTCTCATATGAGACGGTCTCACGATACGATTATTGTGAGACCTCTCACATTGAGACCCTCTCACAGGAGACTAATTACTCTCTCTTTCTACATGATAGAAGTGAACTTAATTGTTACGATTCAATTAATTTTTCCATAATTGTTATCATTATTTTTTAAGCCTTGTATTCTACGTACTGATTTTGATTGTTCCAAATTCATTACTCGTACTACGGAACATAAATTTGGTGGTTTTGATATGGGTAATTTAAATTGAATTAGGAATCTTACTAATATTATACTCCGTTTGTTTCAAAGAGTAATAAAATTGGCTAGTATCTTCGTAGTCCAATTCCTTGAATTGAATTATTAGGGCACGTATAATCTAAACCGTTAAATTTTAGGGTAGGAATAGAAAGAAAAAAAGAATAAAAAGAAAAGAAAAAAAGAATTGACTTCCTATGTTGTAACAAACCCGATTTTTTTTCCCTAAATTTAAAAATCATTAGCTTCTTCGTTGTGTATAATCTTACTTGAATTTCTTCCTTCGAATTAGTGATATGGGGGTGGAATAATTTCCAATAATACTAGCCAATTTGATCGGAATTTCATCACTAAATAGAGTCTTACAACAAACTTACCATGAAAATGTTTCATACAAGAGTTTGTGTACGATAGTGAGAATTGAGAAGGATAGATTTGAACATGAGACCAATACATTATTATTTCGCTAACATTTCATCATATAAATAGAGTTGAGTAAGGAATAATACTTGGATTTTTGTGAGTGTAAGAATCCCAATTGCTTAATCCTTTACCGTCCACATTCGTTGCTCCCTCAATCTATCACATCATAATAAACCAACATTAAAATTTATTGAAGTTGTTTATATTAAGTACTAGAATTTCAACTAAATAATGATCCATGCAAACACAAGTATCAATAGCTTACGTTTGATATTTTTATATTTTCTACTCTGTATATGTTAAGGGGATGGGGTAATGAGTAAAATCTCCCGTGAAACAAATCTTTCATATAAGAAGTCTCAAAAAATATAGTTTTCGTGAAACCTCTTTAGATAACGTAGACATACCTGATAAGACGATGAACCAGCACCAAAGATAAAATCTTTAGGAAAACTTGATCGATTAACCGTGGGTAATCCCTTTATTTTTGCCAATAGATCCATCATTAGTATCAATAACAATGCCTTCAATGTAAGCCAATTAAATTTTTAAGTTAAAAAATGACAATATAAAGAAATACACATAAATATTTTTTAAAGCTGATAATTGAAGATTAATTATCTTAAATATTTCTTAACAAAACAGAGTACGAAGTAGGAGTACTAGTTATTAGAGATTTGCATTTTTATGCATCACAATTCCAGGGAAAAAGTATTTGAACATGAGAGTCTGAGACAGAGAGACTTGTCGAGGAAAAAAATAAATATTATACCACCAGACCAGTTGTATCTACCATCAACTCAAAAATTGTTTTAACTAAACAACTTTACACTAAGTTTAGAAAATTTACAACAAAATTTAAAAACTTTGTAATAACACTCAAAATCATAAAATTAATTATACATAAAGTTGTATACAACCGGTTGTATAATCTACTCAGCGATTATAAAGTTATCATATATTATAACTCTGTATTAACTCCTATATTAAGATATTTGCGATTATATATCTAATTCAAAACTTTATAAATTAATGCTAATTTATTTTTATTAAAACAATGTATGGTGTACCTTTGTTGATGTCATTTGAGCTATTGGTATTAAGGGAAGAAATTCTAGAAAAAAAATAAAATGAAAGTATCATGCAACCTCTTCCCTAAAAAAAAAGAGCATGCAACCTAACACATCAACATTGAAAATTGTATATATATACACCATTTGACAAACTATCATGATCCTTTTTTGTCGCATTTCTTTTACTAAATCAATATCAATATTTATAGTGCAACTAAGTCAAGTCAAAAACTAAAGTTATGGTCAAAAAAAAAAAAAACTAAGGGTGAATAAAACTCTAACTAAACCAAAATTCATCCTTTAAAGTTTTACACCAAATTATTAAAATAAGAGTATTAAATTAACATAATTAAGAAAGATTGTTTGGTAATTACTGTAGGATAATTATATTGTTTTGATGTATATAATGAATACTCGTATTTTTGTTTCAATATGCGGCTATCACCGACCTATTCAATAACAGTAGTTTCCGAGAAATATGTTACGGAGTATATGTTATTTTTCATGCAATAGGCTCTTTACCAAAATTTTCGGATTTTCTTCTTGGTAACTTTAAACTACGAAGTATTTGATTTTTGCACCTATATATACCTCTAAGCTTCGCCATCTAAAAAGGATAATTTTTTTTTCAAATCAATCGTTTTTCAAAGATCTCTCGGGTGAAAAAAAATAAATCAAAACTATTTTACGAAATAAACTTTGATTGTCCAAGAATCTCGATTACAATTGTGCTCACTAAAGATCAGATTTGATTTACAATTTTTTTGTCTTTTCAATATTAACTCCTATTTCTAATAGGAATCTTAACTCCTTTCCCGATTAAATTAATTTTCCATATGTAGAAAGAATCCCACATTACCAATTCGATCGCAATAAAATACGTCCCTGGTATATACACACATACTCCGTACAATACAATTCATTGTTTTTTTTTTTGTTCTGCTCACACATCAAAACTTGCAGGTTTTGTAATTGTAATCGAAGAAGCAAACAGTCATGGTACTAACTCAACTAGGGAGCAGTATCTCCACCGCCATGAAGCGGATGATGAATGCCACCATCGTGGACGAGAAACTGTCTCAACGACATAAACCGCGCCCTTTTACACGCCAGTGTCAGCATCGAACTCGTCAGTGGCATGTCGAAAAACGTCAAGAAGACGGTGAATTTCGATCGTCTTTCGGCCGGTCATAACAAGCGTAAAATCATCGAAAAGGCGGTCTACGACGAGCTTTGTCGAATCTTGGATACGGGAAAACCGTCTTTTACCCCTGTCAAGGGGAAACCGAGCGTGGTGATGTTTGTCGGGTTACAGGGTTCGGGCAAAACGATGTCGTGTACTAAGTACGCACGGTATTATCAGAAGAAAGGGTTCAACCCTGCGTTGATTTGTGCTGATACTTTCAGGGCAGGGGCTTTCGATCAACTGAAGCAGAACGCGACGAAAGCTAACATCGCGTATTATGGTGATTACATGGAGTCCGACCCGACGAAGGTCGTTTCAGAAGGGATGGATCGATTCAAGAAAGACGGAGACTTTGACCTTATTTTGATCGATACGAGTGGAAGGCATAAACAGGAAGGTGCATTGTTCGAGGAGATGAGACAGTTGTTAGATGTAGCAAAACCGGACCTTGTTGTGTTTGTCATGGATGGGAGCATCGGTGAGTCTGCGTTCGCTCAAGCGAGTGCGTTTAAGCAGTGTGTGTCTAATTTGGGTGCGGTGATTGTAACGAAGATGGATGGTGGGGATTCAAAGGGTGGCGGCGCTCTCAGTGCTGTCGCTGCCACCAAGAGTCCTGTGATTTTCATCGGAACAGGTGAACATATCGACGATTTTGAGGTTTTTTCAGTTAGGCCGTTTGTCAGTCGACTTCTAGGGGTGTCGGATTTGTCGAGTATTGTGGACAAGATACAGGAAGTTGTCCCTCAGGATGATCCTATGTCTTTGCAAAAAGTGATTTCACAGGAGAATTTCACTCTGAGAACTTTGTATGAGATGTACAGGTAGGTAATTAATTATTCATGTAATCGTATCTTATTCTGACAATATTATCGTATATTCATTCGTATTGGGGTTTTGACAGTGTGATTACTGTGATTATAGGTATATGCTGAAGATGGGTCCATTGGGTCAGGTTTTCCCTATGTTTCCGGAGTTAGGGTCGAACCAGGTGAGCATAAAGCAACAGTTGACTATACTGGATTCGATGACAGATAAAGAATTGGACAGCGTGAATCCAAAGGTTTTCAGTGAGACGAGGATAACGAGGATTGCTCGTGGATCAGGCCGGATTGTCAAGGAGGTTACTGATCTGTTGGTGCAGTACAAGAATCTTGCGAGTAGATGGCCGAAGATGATGAAGCAATTTAAGGGTATGAAAAACGGTAATCTGAATCCGCAACAGATTAGCCGAATGCTTCCACCAGGAATGTTGAAGAACGTTGGCAGTAGTCCTCAGAACTTGATGAACATGTTTGGTGGTCAAGACATGTAAAAACTTCATGTAACATAATAAAATAAAGTCATTTGCTGTTACACGATGTAACATAGTTTGCATTCATATCATATTATGTATATAGTTGCATGATTTGTTAAGTAGGTATGTCATTAAAGCAGTTTGTTCCTTGTTGCTATCATCAATCTATTCATCAGGATATGGGTATCACTGTATCAGCTCCATGATATTAACATTTTGTCCATTCTCGATGTCTGGACCGCTCAAATTCATACATGGAGCCCCGCTTTAAACTCGTCAATCTCTTTTATTAGTCTTTTGTTTCTTCCATCGTATTCAACAGCATTAACCTAGTGCCTCAAACGCTCTAGACTACACCCAAGTAACGGGTACTGTTTTTAAGTCGATGGGCCCTCGGACTACTGCCTTGCTATCTTAAAGGAACATTCCTATGGTCCCCCTAATGAGTAGGTTAGTAATAAATTAAATCCTCCATATTCATGTTTGAAGATTTCCTGTGGTTAAGCAAAGTTGAAGTTAAGTTAGAATGAATAAGTCGTTAGCCTTGGAGAAAGCTGGCGTGTTAGCAGGGAGACGAACTTATGATAAAAGAAGCGCGAATTCAGGGTCTACTGCAGTATCAACGGAGAAGCATAATAGATGTATGATAGTTCCTTCTGATGTCGATATACTTGCTGAAGCAATCGAAAGAAAAGAGACCAACTGGTATTATTTTTGCATTCTTTCTCCTTGATGTTTTCGATAATCTTTGCTGCTGCTGAAGTTGCTCATACTTTGAAAACAGGTTTGTCAGAACAAAAGTTGCATCTGATCTAATCATAGAAATCGGAAACCAGAGACGCTTTCACCTACACATCGTATGTACTTTCACTATTTACTCGATTTCATCCTTTTGTTTTGTCTGTTTTTTATAATCTTTGTGTCGATCTTCAGCTGGCTGTGGTCTCGAGGAGTGCCTACTTGAACAGAATTATATTCGAGAAGAAAAACAAAGGGATGATGACAGGAAACAAGATAAACATTGAACTAAATAACCTCCCTGGAGGAGCAGACATCTTTGAGTTAATTCTAAAGTTCTGCTACGGCTGGAAAGTCGAACTGTCTGCCAACAATATCGCGCCATTATACTGCGCTGCAAACTTCTTAGAAATGTCAGAAGATCTACATCAAACGAATCTCATCTCAAGAACAGAATCCTTCTTATGCTTCATTATATTTTCTTCCTGGAAAGACACGTTCCGCGTACTCAAAACCTGTGAAACCATCTCTTCATCTGCCAGGGACCTACAGATTCAGAGACGATGCGCTGAAGCCATCGCGTGGAAAATCTGCGCCAACATTAATGCTATTTCTATTGATTCTGATGGATCGCAGTTGTTTGATTTCTGGTGGTCTGAAGATACTGCAGGCCTTAGAATCGATCATTTTATTGAAGTGGTAGCTCTTATCAAGACGAAAGGAGCGAAACCCGAGGTATTAGGCTCTTGCATTGCATACTGGACTGCGAAATGGGTTTCAAGAATTTCATTTGGGTTCCGGATCCCGTCTCAGAAATGGATCAACCCTGTAAGAAGAGTAACTGTTGAGAGTCTGATAAGAGTACTTCCTACTGAGGAGAAGTCGGTTTCCTGCAGCTTTTTGCTGCATCTGTTAAAACTCGGGTTGATGATGAATGTTGATGCGAACTTGTTATCCTCAAAGCTTACTAAAAGAGTTGCATTAATGTTGGAGCAATGTCATCCATTAGACCTCTTGGTTAAAAACTATGGTGAAAGTGAGACATCATTTGATGTTAGCATTGTTGTTAGGATTGTCGAAACTTATGTTTCTCTTGCTTCAAGGAATCCTAGTTTCAAGCTGTTTGTCGTTGGGAGACTTGTCGACAGATATCTTGCGCTTGTGGCAAGGGATAAGAACCTTCAAACCGATGATTTCCGAGTTCTTGCAGAATCATTGCCAAAGAATGCTCGTTACTCCGATGATAATCTCTATCAAGCTATTGATCGCTTCCTGAAGGTACACTATTATATTACCTCGTTCCTGAACTGAACTGAACTGCATGCGCGTGCTGAAAAGAAACTGACAGGGCCGAAGTTTTAATGCAGTTTTTTTCCTTGTAACAGGCGCATCCAGGGTTGACAGAAGAAGAAAGGAAAGGGGTATGCAGAGGAATAGAATACCAGAAGTTATCACAGGAAGCGCGAGAGCATGCACTGAAGAATGACAGGCTGCCGTTGAACGTTACGACTCAGTTCATCCTACTTGAACAAGTTAGCCTTACCAAGTCAGTTGTCGAGGAGGCAGGTTCAATCTATCAAAGAACAAAATCACAGAAGATTATCAACTTGAAGGAGGAATCGCGCAGGGAATGTATGCAAGCTCATGAACAAATTAAGACGATGAAACAGGAGGTCGATAACATACAGGCCGAGCTGAATGATGTTCAAGAATGTCGAGTGGAAATTAAGAGGTTGTCTAGGAAAATTTAAGCTTATCTGTTTTTTTTTTTTTTTCGAATTCAGAACTCGTCGTCTTAATGTAATGCTAGTACCAGTACTACCGAGTAAATATATATATCGTTATGTAAATATTGTTCTTTGTAAGATAGATGGAAGTTGGTTATTACTAGATTTGTGGATGGTCATACAGTTTTATGATTAGGATTAGTCGAACAAAATTGTTCCTACGGTATTGCAGTCCAGGCCAGTAAACGCACTGCTGTGTTGTGGAGCATTGCAGTCTGTTTTATTCATCGACGCAGACTGCATCTCTACTTTCAGCAGGCATGCATGCATCGAAGTTGGCCGAGTTAATTGAAGAATCAGGCTGGATTGTGGTGCAGTTCAGACTACTTGGTATGTATAGGTTGCGTGTTCTTGGTTTGAATGAAGCGCAAGCAGCAGGAATAGAGCGCAACAATAGCCTGTGGAAAACCAGAATCATTGTAAAAACAGTGTGAACGAACAAGAGCATCATAAGTTGGGTAGTGCACCAATGGTCAACGGATCATAAAAACACGTATGCATGTTTGCCACGTATAATTTTATCATGACCTGCAATGGGTAGTTTATGATCAACGGTTGGAAATTCAAATAAAATTTGAATTTGATCCTACGTTACTAGTATCGGTTACAACTTATAATATCTATCTATCTATCGGAGTAGACGAAATGGTTATTTTGTACGAAATTTTCAAATTTTATTACAAAGAAATATTGAAGTTCCATAATATTATATTATATTCGTATTTGATACACGGAGTGTATTAAGTGGAATATCTTAGTAAAATTGATGATTTGACGATAATTATTGTGAGATAATGTCTCTTAATTTATGGTAATATTTTAATGGTTAGCGCATTCTACTATTTTCGTCTTGATCATTTGTATACTCAATAGTAACTTTTAAAACAAATAATCGAGATGGAGAGTATATTGGATATTGTAGGATCGAGTTAGTGTAATTTAACCGTGGCTTAAAAGGATAACTGTTATTGACTAGTGGAAGTGGAACATGCACAATGCATGCATGTATGCAACGTGTTAAACACAAGTTTCTTAAATACCCTCTTTTTATCTTCCCGTTTGCATTGCATGTATGCATAACATAATCATCTCATTCATCTTCCTCTTCCAATAAACATCACATAAATTCAATTCTAGTCATCTAAAGAAATTAATATTTGTCTGCTGGGTAACAATTTTATATATTGTTCTCTCTCTATATATATATTTCCTGAATGATTATTCGTTCGTTGATCATTAATTGCTGATATTTTTGTATATTGCAGGTAGAATTAGATAGATAGATAGAGGAGTTATTATGGCAGTTTATATCAAGACTACTTGGCCTATTGTGTTTCTCATGTTTCTTCAACTTTCTTTCATATTCTTCCCTCTTCATGTTCTGTCCGACGATGGTAATTAACTAACCTCATCCTTCTACTTTGTTACCGTCTTTATAGTTTCAATACTTCTCAGACCGTCTCATATTAGAATCTGTAAAAAAAAAAAAAATGCTAAATAATAATCTTATCCATGGAAATGACAAGAGTGACACATTGAGTTGTTGAACCAATTCAACAAAAAAAATAACCTTAAACCTATGGTTTATTTGAGGCCCAAAAAAAATATTTCACCTTAGAAAGGAAGGGTCGAGATTTGAACCCGCATGCTGTGGTACCATGTTATGGTTGGAGGTGCGGAAATGTTTTTATATATATATATATATATATATATATATATATATATATATATATATATATATATATATATATATATATATATATATAGACATGCTCTAACAGATTGGTATGAAAATATGATTGCAGAGGAGGACACACTTCTCCAAGGACTAAACAGCTACCGAACCTCCCTACACCTCCCACCCTTAACCAAAAACAAGCAAGCAGCATGCCTAGCCAACGAGCTAGCCGACGAGCTAGAGGACCGACCCTGCGTCGCCACCACAGCAGCCAACGCAATCCCCGCAGGAACCGGATCAAACTTCATCAACTACCCCAAACTCCTGAAGAAATGCAGCATCGACCCGAACACAACCACGAACGGGATAATATTACCCGTTTGTGTCCACAAACTTGTCCCGACCCTAGTCCTAACCAACTATACTCACACCGGGTATGCTCGGTACATCAATGATTCGACTTACACGGGGGCGGGACTAGGGAAGGAGGATGATTGGATGGTGGTTGTTTTGGGTACGAGTACTGTCGGTGGCAGCTTCGCTTCCGATGCTGTTGGTTTGGTTTTGCATTTGGTTGGTAATTTTGTGGTGGTGGTGTTATGTCTTATGTTCGTTAATGTGCCTTATTATTAGCAATGGTTATTGTACGCTTGTGAAGAATTCATGGACTGCTTTCGCTTCGTTAATGTTCCTTAATTATAACTTATGAGTAATGCTTAGTACTTTCTTTTGGTTCTATTATGAGCGGATTTAGTCATTTGTAGATCAGGGGAGGAAGATTCGACCCTGGTCCAGGTTACCTTGGGTTAAAACATTTTCGGTTTTAGTTCTTATTGTACATTCGTGACGCCTTAGAAATTGGGCTAACATAAGCAAAGCAAGGAGAGGATGAGAAAGGAGGTTAATTAAAAGCCCTAGAAAACATTTTAGTAGAGCTGACAAAAGTTACCTGGTCCGACAAGTAGAATCGACTCGACCCACCTGACACATGACCCGACTGAACCCATAAATTTAGCAACTAGTTCGACTCGTGACCCTATCTAATGGAGTATAATCTGATGACGGGATTATTTGTATTTCAATGGAGATTTTGAAATTTTGACGAAACAAATTCGATACTCCATTTTTTATTGTGTCTAAAGGTTTTAATAATCTTTGTTATGTATTCTATTCTAATCAACAAGTTCTATTCTAATCAATCATTTGCTAACTGTTACTAGCCATTTCAACGTATATCGGTTGTTTCTAAATGGTTTAAACAAGCAGCATATAAGACTCATAAAAATCATGGAAAATGGTCGATTTTGAAGTTTATTATTCACGTTTTTTTTGTCCGATTAGGTCCCGAAATTAAATGTCTTGAAATTCGCGCCATAATTACCTCATAATATACACATCATTTTTGTGTTAATAAAACCGAAAAATGGATTAAATTAAAGACGTTTGGAAGCCTTATATAAGTACTTTTCGAGTCGTGCGGAAATTTGACGAAACAAGCCATATACTCGATTTTAAGGCGTCTTCGATCATTAGTTAATTGTTGATAGTCATTTCAACGTATATCGGTTGTTTCTAAATGACTTAAACAAATAGGATATAAAACTCATACAAATCGTCGAAAATTGTCGATTTTGAAGGTTATTATCTACGTTTTTGGCCCGAATTGGTCCCGAATTTAAATGTCATGAAATTCGCACCGTAATTACTTCATAATATATACATCATTCCCGTGTTAATAAAATAGAAAAATGGTTTAATATAAATACATTTGGAGGCCTTATAAGTCCTTTTCTAGTCGTGCAGAAATTTGATGAAACAAGCTATATACTCGATTTTAAGTCGTGTTTGATCATTTGCTAACTGTTACTAGTCATTTCAATGCATATCGGTTGTTTCTAGATGGTTTAAACAAGCACCATTTAAAACTCATAAAAATCGTCGAAAATTGTCGATTTTGAAGATTATTATCCACGTTTTTTGGTTGGATTAGGTCCCAAAATTAAATGTCATGAAATTCGCACGTAATTACTTCATAATATTTACATCAATCCCGTGTTAAAGAAATAGAAAAATAGTTTAATATAAAGACGTTTAGAGACCTCATAAGTCCTTTTCGAGTCGTGCAGGAATTTGACGAAACAAGCTATATACTCGATTTTAAGTCGTGTTTGATCATTTGCTAATTGTTAATAATCATTTCAACGCATATCGGTTGTTTCTAAATGGTTTAAACAAGCAGGATATAGAACTCATAAAAATCGTCAAAAATTGTCGATATTGAAGATTATTATCCACGTTTTTTGGTCCGATTAGGTCCCAAAATTAGATGTCATGAAATTCGCACCGTAATTACTCCATAATATATACATCCATCCCGTGTTAATAAAATGAAAAAATGGTTTAATATAAAGACATTTAGAGGCCTTATAACTTATAAGTCCTATAGATTCTTATCCTATAGATCCAAAATAATGGAATCCAAATCCGATCCAATAGAATTGTATCCGTAGGATCAGAACAGGATTCGAGATCCATTGAAATTCCTAATCATCACTTACCTTTTGGCACTTGCATCGAAGTCATATCCTTACCAATTTAATTTTGAAGTATCAACACTATCCCAATTCAACTTGGTTATCGATCCAATGCTACATATATAAATACCATTGTTTTGCTCCATCCCTTTCAACCACATTTTTCACTCAAACAACTTCCAACAATTTCACTATATATCCAATTCTCTTTTGGGTCATAATAACAAATTAAGTTTCATCTCCACATGTTTTAAATTTGTGTGTTTTTCATGCATTTTCAAAGTAGCTAGCTTCTTTGTTTAAACAACACAATGTCTTGCTTTAACTTCCTACCCAAGGTAAACAACTTCAATTTTCTCAAATTAAAATAAATAGGAGGGAAAATGGATAACTTATACGGTTTTACAATAAACACATGCATGATAAATTGATAATCAATAATGTACAAAACGCATTGTTTAGTACAAAGTAGTATTAAATTAAATTTAGAAAACCCGAGTGTGTGTATATATATATTAAAGGGAAGATTATTACTCGTATATTAATGCAACATGTAAGTACGAGTATTTGTTTTCACTAATTAAGCTACTAATTACTTCGTTTCTGAATACGTTTTAATAATATTTAGTTACTACTCGTACATATTTTCAGAATAGTTGTAATCATCATAAAGGAAGAAGCAACGATGTTAATATAGAGACACAATACACCCTCGATGGAACAGTGGATAGACATGGTAAGCAAGCAATACGTGCTCAAACTGGACGATGGAAGCCAGCAACTGTGTTACTAGGTATATATAATCACTCAATGCAACTTTATTTACGTTTCTCAAAGTTTTTAACGAACGATATATAAATAAATTTCACGTTTTTTTTGTGATTACAGTAAATCAAGGATTGGGTAGCTTGGGCTTCTTCGGAATAGGAGTGAATTTGGTATTATTTCTTACACGAGTATTAGGTCAAACAAATGCCGATGCGGCAAACAATGTGAGTAAATGGACAGGAACTATGTATTTATTCTCCCTTGTTGGTGCATTTCTTAGTGATTCTTATTGGGGTCGATTCAAAACTTGTGCCATATTTCAAGCCATCTTTGTCATCGTAAGTCCCCTACTTTTCCACTTTCAGTCACTCAGTCAGTCACGGTTTTACATGAGACTTATTGATCTGATCGTGGGTTTTATATATTCAACAGGGTTCGGGTTTATTGTCACTATTGTCATACTTATTCTTGTTGAAGCCAAGTGGGTGTGGTGATGAAGAAACTCGATGTGATTCTCAGTCTATCTTCCACAAGTCACTATTCTACATGTCACTATACACGGTAGCCCTCGGCATGGGAGGATACCAACCTAATATCGCTATATTTGGGGCAGACCAATTCGATGAACAACATATACAAGAGAGAAACTCAAAGGAATCTTACTTTAGTTACTTTGTTTTAGCCCTTAACCTTGGCTCACTCTTCTCCAAAACAATCTTGGGCTACATTGAAGATGAGGGTAATAAGTGGGCTATCGGGTTTTGGGCCTCAACCGGGTCAGCGGGTATGGGCTTTCTCTTATTTCTTGGTGGTGCTCCCTATTATAGGCATTTCATACCAAAGGGAAAAAATCCCTTTTCGAGGTTTTTCAACGTGTTTGTGGCGGCGTTGTCGTCGTCGTCCAAACAACGAGCTCGGATTGTTCCTCATCAACAAGGAGAGTGTGTTCATGAATTGGATACCAAGACGTATTCAGTAAATGGTTGGCGTAACATCTTT
This sequence comes from Agrostemma githago, assembly GCA_958450325.1. Lineage (NCBI taxonomy): Eukaryota > Viridiplantae > Streptophyta > Magnoliopsida > Caryophyllales > Caryophyllaceae > Agrostemma > Agrostemma githago. The sequence goes on from OY288249.1 coordinate 71,470,886, forward strand.
CACACACCAGGACTCACGTAAGCAGTTATCATGCATGCATATCAATCATGTTGAAAGTGTATCATGAGTACGTGTCTAATTAATGCCAAAGTAAATGAATGGACGACATGTAATTAAAACTTGGCAAAATTAAGCATTATAACATTTTATAAATCACTTTTTTAACAATTACAACCTGATAAAATGTTTATCAATAATTGTTGCATATCATGAATATTGGTACTAAAAGTCATGCCAATATATATTTCATCACAAAATCTTGGAAGAGACGGTCTGACCACTCTTCAGTACCACTTTATGTTTTATTCGTATTCTTAAATGATAACTTTGTTTTGTATCTGTTTTTAAAAGAAGTGTACCCTCTTTATATTTGTATACTCTTTTATGTTAATCGTACCTACTTCTATCATGTTTGGTATCACTATTACTTTCATTTGTACTTAGTCTCTCAGTAGAGTTAATGAGAGACCGTCTCTCAGGAAACCTACTCATGTTCCATTGTGATGCTATAGGTTTGTGGATATGACGCAAGTGGAAGAAGTAAAAAGCATGTTGAGGCTCATTCCAATTTGGGTTTGCACTATCTTTTACTCTCTAGTCTTTGCTCAAATGTCTTCCCTTTTCATAGAGCAAGGTGCTGCCATGAACAAAACCATAAGACATTTCCACATCTCCCCATCAAGTTTATCCATTTTCAACATCCTTAGTGTGGCCGCCTTCATCTTCATTTATCGTCATCTTTTGAATCCACTTGTGACTCGCCTGCGAAACAAGGGCGGTCTCACTGAGCTAGAGAGGATGGGAATTGGACTCGTCATCGCTTTCTTTGCCATGATGGTCGCAGGAGTAGTAGAAGTCTACAGACTAAAATACGCGACAGTGAACTGTAATAACAAATGTGAAAACCCTAGCAGCTTTGGTATATCATGGCAAATACCGCAGTATGTGTTGATTGGGGGATCAGAGGTTTTCATGGGTGTCGCTCGATTAGAGTTCTTCTATGGAGAAGCACCGGAGGGGTTAAAGTGTTTTGGGAACGCGTTATGCCTCACGTCAATCGCGCTAGGAAATTATTTAAGCACTATTATTGCAACCATAGTCATGAAACTGTCTACTAGAAATGGAATGCCTGGATGGATACCTGAAGATCTGAATAAAGGTCACCTAGACAGGTTTTATTTTCTATTAGCAGCTCTAATTACAATTGATTTTGGGTTGTATTTGTTCATGGCTAGCTCTTATAAATATGTCCAATCTAAAGTAGTTGATGAAGAGCAGGGGATGGGGCGGATTTAGGGCTATAGCCCAAGTAAAGTTTAGGTTAAATAAAAATTAAGTTATGATATAATTAAATGGATCCACGTTTTTTCGGTCTTTTTGGTCCCGATATAAAATGAATTCATATTCGCGCTAAACAAACACTACACCAACAATAATGCCTCGGTGTAATATGAGGATCATTTGGAATTCAACGAGGGCTTTTGAATGCTATAAAATTGTGTTTTTAGACGTGACGGGATCGATCGAAACAACTTCTTTACTCCATTTTATATCATATTTGAGGTTTCTAATAATCATTAATATGCATTCTATATATTCCTATAGAAAACCATTTCGTCAAAAAATATTCGCGCTCAGGGGCGAATCCAGAAATTGAGGTATGGGGTAGCGCAAAATATTCATCGTTGTCTAAAAAACTTAAATCGCAATTTAACGGAACTTATCAGAAATTCAAAATAAAAAATTCAATATTACTTTTACTTTCATTATAATTTACTGAAAATATAAGTAATGTAAAATTAATTTAAAATTGAAAAATAAGTAATAAAAATGAAATCTTGTTCTGATCAAGATTCAAACCCAGGTCCATACAATAGTTGACACTAAACTCTACCATTGAACCACCACCACCTTCATGCTTATTATTAGCATTAAATAATATATTTATTACTGCTTTAGTGATATTATTTGAGGTAGTAAAAATTGAGCTTTTTAACTACAAATTTTGGGCTTGGGGTAGCAAGGGCCACCCCTTGCTACCCACTAGATTCGCCCCTGTTCGCGCTTTAGAAACACTTTTACCATTTTCAAAAATAGCAAAAAACAAACGATTTTGAAGGTTATTATTATCCACGTATTTTCGGTCCTTTTGGTCTTGAAATAAATGAGATCTATATTCGCACTAAACAAACACCACACCGAATACAATGTCTCGGTGTAATATGAGGATCATTTGGAATTCAACAATGCTATAAAACTGTCTTTTGATCGAAACGGTGTCGGAATCGATCGAAACTAGTTCTTTTCTCCATTTTATATCATGTTTGAGGTTTCTAATAACCATTATTACGCATTTTATTCCTATAGAAAAACATTTCGTGAAAAAATATTCTTGCCTTAGAAACACTTTTACCGCTTTCAAAAATAGCAAAAAACGAACAATATTGAAGGTTATTATCCACATTTTTTCGGTCTTTTTGGTCCAGAGATAAAATGGATTCATATTCGTGTTGGACAATCTTCACACCGAATACAATTCCCCGGTGTAACATGAGTTTCATTTGGATTTCAATGATGACTTTTAAAAACTATAATATTGTATTTTAAGACGTGTTGAAATTCGACGATACAAGTTCGATACTCCATTTTTTATCGTGTCTGAGGGTTCTAATAATCATTGTTATGCATTCTATTCTAATCAACAAGCTATGTTTCAATCAAAAAAACATTAGCGCTTTAGAATAACTTTCACCGTTTTTGAAATTTGCAAAAAAAGATCGATTTTGAAGGTTTTTTTTTGGTAAAGGGTAAGTATGTATTAATCAATATGCGGTCAATTTACAAGGGAATGACTACTAGGGGTGGTAATGAGACGAGACAGCTCGCGAGCAGCTCGAACTCGACTCGGTCAAAGCTCGGTCAAAGCTCGGCTCGTGCGAGCTCGACTCGAGCTCGGGCTCGGCTCGACAACTTAACGAGTCGAGCTGAGCAAGGCGTGGCTCGGCTCGAAAAGCTCGCGAGCAGCTCGATTTGATGTGATTAGTTAATATTTTGTTCTTGTTTATTAAAAAAATACTAATAATAATTTCATAGTTTTTTCACCATATTAAATGTTCTTATTGATTTGCCTAATACGTTTGTATATGTTTTTTGATCCCAATTTATTGAAACACATCGGTGCAAAAAAACGTAAATTTTAATAATTATATATAGGCTCGAGTTAGGCTCGAACTCGGCTCGAACTCGCATTTTAGCTCGCGAGCTTGGTTCCGAGCTCAATTTTTTCAAGCTCGGGTAAGCTCGAGATCGACTCGAGTTCGAATTTTCCTTAACGAGCACGAGTCGAGCAAGGCCAAGCTCGTGCTCGGCTCGGCTCGTTTACACCCCTAATGACTACAACAATTTTTGTAGCCATCTAGCATCTTTATCCCGTAAAGGATATATTTCAGCTTGCACATTATTCTACTTCGTAGATCGATTTTGAAGGTTATTATCCACGTATTTTCAGCCGTTTGGTCTTGAAATAATAGAATCCATATTCGCGCTAAACAAACTCCACACAGAAAACAATGCCACGTGTAATATAAGGGTCATTTTGAATTCAAATGATTGTCTTTCTAGACGTGTCGGAATCGATCGAAACAAATTTTATACTCTATTTTAAATCGTGCGTGAGGGTTCTAATAATCATTGTTAGACATTCCATTCCTATAGAAAAGTTTTCGTCAAAACATTCGTGCTTTAGAACTTCATTCACCGCTTTCCAACATAGCAAAAAAATGACCGATTTGAATGTTATTATCCATGTTTTTCTCCCCTTTTTTATTTTATTAAAAAAAGTGTTTTATTCAATTTTTCCAGATTATTTATTACCTATTCAAATTTGACATTTATATTCACTAAATATCGTAGGATTTTTTATTAATAAAATGACATACTCATTCAAAAAAAACAATTACATACTCCACCTTTAAGAGTTTGTGATGCAAAAGTTGTACAAAAAGGGAGATTGCGAACCTAGAACCGAGTGCTGTTTTTCGTCGTCGACATTTCAGCCACGTCGTCGGCGCTTTTTAAAGTAAAAGACGATATTGCCCTTGCCTTGCCCTTGCCTTAATTTGATTAGTTAACTAATGTTATGTAATTTTAGAAGTTAGATTAGTTATTGAAACTCGTTAATGAAGCGGTTTTACAATTTTTCAAACCGTTCCGTTATTATCTTGTCCTTATTATATATCCACTTAAACTCCACTCACCATATTTAATTTAATTTTCTCTCACTTAAAAAAAGCGTCTTTTCTTTAGAGAAACCCGACTTTTCTAGAAATTAGGTTATCGGCGATTTTTAATGTGAAAAGACAACAACGTCTTTCCCTAATTACATTCACTAACTTTGTTAATGAAATTAAAAAGTTTAATCGTGTTAATGAAACTCGATAATAAAACGTTTTTTTTTTTTTGAAAACCGTCATTTTATTATGTTACGGATTATGTTATATTATATATCCTCCCCCATCCACAACAACACTAATATTATTAATAATATTAAAATTGTATTAATAGGCGATTTTAGGAGGTTTTAGAATCAAATATAGATAATAGTTTAGTAAGGTTTATCAACAATGTTCAGTTGGTTTAGTGGTGAAGAGGCTCATTCGTTTTCAAGAGGTTGTGGGTTCGAGCCTTACTAACTACAAATTTACTCGGAAATAGTCGGGAATATATTTGTTACGTTAGTTAAGAAACTTAATTAAATTCATTAGAATATATTACATAAGGGTAAAAGAGTTACGTTGAGACACATGCCTCAAAAACCGTTCAAGAGTACAAAAACCGTAATTAATATCATTAATCATAATTAGGGGAAGGGTAAAAGAGTAAAATTCACGTATAAAGCGCCGACGACGTGGCTGAAATGTCGACGACGAAATGTAGTAGGGCCTAGAACCACCATGCTATGACCAAAAGATGCTCCCACCGTCTAGGTCGATCATTTATTATCTTTTTATATTATTTATTAGGAATATTTTTATCCAACGATAACAAATGACAGAGACAAAAAGAGTATCTTGAGGACCTTTAAGTTCAAGGGAAAGAAATCATGTAGGAGCCCTGGCCTTACTTACAAATTATTTGTGTAATTTCAGTTGTCAATTTGGTGTGTGACAATGACCACTAATACAAAAAAAAAAGGGTAAGTACCGTATTGTGTACCCTTCGAACAAAATCTCACATCACGCAAAATATATGAAACAAAGCTCAAATTTATGTAGCCATCCATCCATCCATGTCCGGCGGACCAATCCCCGTACCTTGATCGCTTTCCGTGAGATCGATCTCCGACACCCATGCATGCATGCATCGTTCCAACGTGTGTTTGTACAAATCTTTAATTTCGGTTGGTCGAGGCTTCTACGTTCGATCGTCTCTATAAATCATTAAGAATTTTAATGAGGATTAATTAATTAAGTTGTAATTAAGCAAAAGTATAGTACTAATAATAATATGGAATGGAAAAGTGATGATGCATATTATCATGGCATTATCATAAGGCGCAATTGATGTCAAAACAAGGGTCCCTTTGATAATTACATACTCGAGTAATCAATTGAATTGAATTCAATTCTGTGGAATCCCATGCTCAACTAACACTAATAAATTTGATTGAACTCGATCATCCAAATCACAAATTATAAAGTAAGACGGTCTCACGCGTGAAACGGTCCATTCAGTAAAAAGGAAATTCATTTACTATTGATAAATGAGCGATATGTTATATAATTGAACCGTTTCACGATGTAATTAAGAATGTCTTATTATTAATAAGTTTGATTGAACTGATCCAAATCACAAATTATAAAGTAAGATGGCCTCACGCATGAAACGGTCCATTCAGTAAAAAGGGAATTCATTGATTATCGATAAATGAGTGATATGTTTATATAAATGAATCATTATTTCACGGTATAATTAGAATGTCTTAATTATGATTAATGGAAACAATGAGCCTGAGTTATGTATGTAGGTATTTTTTTAGTTTGAATTTATAGTTTAATTAAGTATTATTTAAAGGGTGACTTTTGATGGAAAAATGAGGGCCTTAGCCTTAGGTTGATGCCGATATATAAGCCAGAAAATAAGGCTTGTTGGGGTTTATGACATTTTGGTAGGCCATTAGTATAAGCTAATGTGTTTGCCACTTCACTTGATATTTGTGCCTATTCTCCAACAAAACATACATTTGACTTTACCATGCATAGTTACGTAATCCCTCCGTCCCAAAATATTTGTCTCATTTACTTTTGCAAAATAACTAAGAAAATTGTATGATGATTGACTATATAGGCAATGATGACTCCCTTTATAGGGTGAGTCATAATGTTGTGTGAGGTGGTGTGGGTTAATGAATGGCAAAATGGTAAATACTTTGACTTGATAGGGACGAAGTTGTAAAAAATGATAGACTAAAAAGAAAAGTTGAGAAATGGGACAATCTTTAAGAACCTACCCAAAAAAGAATACGGGACAATTTTAGTGGGACGGAAGGAGTAAATTCTAGTTCGCAAAAACTTTAAAAAGACGATTTTCAGTACAAACTTGTACTATAGTGTCGTTGTAGTGTATGTTGTAGACTAGGACCTTAAGCTCCTAGGGTTAGTACTTAGCACTTGGGCATCTAACTTGGTTTTCTATTTTTAGCTTAAGCATTAGTTAATTTGTTTATAATAAACCAATTTCTCTAACTTAAGTAGGTCTATGTTTTACCAACCAAAGTGTTGACATGACATAAGTGTAAAAGTTGAAAAATATGATCATCTCCCAATGTGTAGATGTTAAAATATGATAATTTTGATTCCATGATAGGTTATCTGTCGTATTATTATAACGAGTCAAATATTATTCATAATAGAATAATAATGATTTCGCCTTTATTTTTATCTAAACAAGTAAATATTTTTCCGTTATAACAATATAGCTTCTTCCCAAAGAATTCATGAAATATGATACAAAGTGGTAATAGTCTAATCAATAATACTCCTTAGAACAATACTCCTCCTTCACATAATTTTCTTAGTATAAAACTATAAATAATGATTGAGTATAACTCATCTTCACAAATTATTATGCGGAGTAAATCTTCTTTGAGATTGTTTCATACAAATATTTTTATAACTCGTTAAAATTAAAGAAATAAAAGGAAAAAAATCTTAGTTTAGAAAAATGATTAATAATTGCCATGTATGTTGAGATGTATACAATATTTAAATTTACCGTAAAATCGTCTCCTATAAAAATAAGTAAACATGATCAATTGTCACTTGGTTGCTTGTAAACCTTAAATTTAAAAAACTCATAGAACGACCGACGACGAGCGTATAAAATCATACAGTACATTTATCATTAAAACTAGGGCATAATAATTAACCTAATTAACCTAGCTAGATGTAGATAAAAATTTTATAAAGACAGTAATAATACGAGTAATAATTAAAAGTTTGATAAAACAAAAAGAAATGCCGCTTTTAGATCGCAAAATCTTACTTTCTTTAGCTAAAATCAGGCGTGGGTCTCAGAAAAACGATACTCGCCAATTTAATCATCACTTTCTTCAGCTAAAAACAGTTCAAACTTAGCTTTCCCTACCCTATTTCCCAATCACCTTGTCCACGAGAAGTCTTTCTTGTGACGGATATACTCGTTTTAAACCAGAATTTATATACAGTATAATCATATACCCAACGAAAAAAGTTACTGGTTAAACTAAACTAGTTGATATCTGATGATAACGTACATAAAGAAGAAGCATATGTATGTTAGTATGTACCTGTTGTGTAACGGGTCGGGACCTGTGGGGACGGCTCTTTCACTATCGGCTACCCGTCCTCCATCGAAATCACCATTATTATCGCTAACATGAGTATGATTTAACATAGTATACGACGATGTAGCAGTATGAGTATGAGTATGAGTATGAGTATTCTTGAGTGAACTTCTGCCTGCGTTTACGTACTTGTTGTGTGGGTGTAAGCATGAAATGCTGACTGCTATGACTAGCAAGATGTGCAAAAGTCGACATCGATGAAACAACTTTATCGTGTACATTGTTTTCTTTTCTTTAGTGTCGAGAACGTAAGACGGGAGGAGAGACGACTAAAGAAGAAGAAGAAGAAGTTGTGGAGGAAGAATGTGTGGAGAAAGTCAGAGAAATGAAGGGACAAGTAGAAAACGAGTGTGTAGAACAAGTCAAAATTTATATATGTCGCACTTTCAAAATTTCGTGGGCGGTGAACAATTGCTATCACTCTCTTAATCTCCTCTATAAACCGTCCTATATTATTGAAATGATCGATTTTATTAACCCAAATTAAGAGCCGTCCAGCTTAAAATGACAGATTTTTTATTAATTAATTTTTTTCAATGAAGCACGCACTTAATCGTATTAGGGAAAAGAAATTTGAAACTGAGATATACTTGTATTATTCAGCAATATACCCAATCTTAACCACTAGACAAAAACATTTTCGATACAGAATTTTTAATTTAAATATGAAGTTATTAGACTAACTACATCAAACTTTTAGCTAATGGACCTACTCTTATAGGGTAAAACAGTGTATTAAACAATTTGTATATTAACTTTAATTTGGGACTTAGTCCTTAATGCAAAAAACATGTCGGCTGTCACTAATGCAATTGGTTAGGGTAGGTAATTTAAGGTCGGATCAGATAAGTTAATATTTTGGGCTAAATTGGAGTATCTTTTTTTAATAAAAAAAAAAGTTCAATAATACAGAAATTCTCAATTTGGGTTAGTTCTAATGATATTTATCAATTTAGGGTTCATGTAGACTCGGATTAGAGATTCCACACGTCGCGTGGCTACTTTTTGATCAAGCCATTATCCCGCATGGTGACTATACAAAAATTGATTAAACGACATGTTCGGTTGAGTAAATTTTACAATTAACCATCTTCATTAATATAATTTCTTTATTCAACGAAGAACGCACTTAATCACGTCACAATAACAGGAAGAGCGAACTAGGGACCTATAAATAAGCATCGAGCATAACTTTGGTAGCATTGGACTTAGACGTTTATTCTACCTTCATTAATTAATATAGTTGGTAATTCTTGTCTCATCATTATACTAGTACTAGTAGATCAAGGATTCAAAGTTTGAAAGCCTTTCACTTTCAATAACCCTTTTGCATAGGGTAGCATTTAGTATTTGACAACTACAAAATGCGGTAGCCAACCCATCCACGAATGCGAATGATTTTATCTCTTCACCAATCTTTTCATCATTACTGGTAGATACCGACGACCGCGTCTTAAATCATATACCCAGTATTATACCCTATTATAATGCAACTAAGTGCACGCCTCTACATATCAATAAAAACAATATGCAGAAAACGCGTACAAGAATGTGTCCACTCATGTGACGAGACGCACCTGAGGGACCACGGGACGCTTTGGCTGGTGTATCACATCTTCAGTGCGCTTTTTAACATCAAAACCAGTTTGCGTTGCGTAGCGTGGTTATCTACTGCAACTAAAACATCAGTAGATGACTCCAATGGTAATATCCAAGGGTATCAATCAGTAACAGTGAAATTGCTAATCATAAACAAAATTCCGACATCTACAACTGCAAATGTGAAGCTTACTGAATACAAAATGATGAAGACATCTTGAGACATTCCTGTGCTTACGAGAATACAGTACATTATTTCCCTTCCAGTACCTTGACCCTGCTAAAAATCAAAAATGAATGGTGTTGAAGCATCGATGAGAGATGACAGTATTTCTTTTTCAACTGATACAGAAAACTGGACTTATTTCACTACAGGAATAGCAAACTATTGAATTTATACGGCTACACCAGACAAATAAAGACGATCACCAGAAGTTCAAGATCAACAGTTCATCATAGAATCTACTCGATGAACATTACTTTCAGCAATCAAATTATCAAAAACATATACCCTTTCCATACCCAAAAGAATGATCATGTATCCACTTTGGTTTCTGCCAAGATAGTGTCGATTGCTTAGTCATCTATGCTAAACTAAAAACAGACATCTGAGGTTTTACCTCTTGTTTCTTTGATGAACTTCAAAAAAATGATCAAACTAAAACCCATACAGACTACCGCAAAAGACGGCAGCCAAAAAAACAGAAGTGGGTTCAAGAAAATGGAGAGAGTAATATCCTAGCACAGAAGGTACTCTGAATCATAAATTAGCGATATGACGTAAAGCACATACATACCTCAGTAGAGTAAGACCCTCCACTTCCACCTGAAATCTGCTATGAAAACCAGGTTAACCAGCCAGGACATACTTTGTACATTCAATCGTGCCTATCCATAAAAACCCGGTTTCCCATTTCCCAATGAGGACAAAAGCAAGAAGAATATTTACGGAACATACACATAATGACATAAGTACATAACAAACTCAAAATCTTGAAATGTGAAAGAATGAAAACAGCTTGAGAACATATCACACATGTAAATAATGCCATAATGCCAGAAAAAACATCACAGTACCTCATCCAAGTTTATACAAATTCAATACAAAGTAACAAGTTTATAAAAATAATGCACGACATTCTCCTTTCTGTAAAAAAAGGTGTTAACTAAAACCTTTGCAAGAGGTTGCAGTTACTCACATATAGCTTTCATAAGCTCCTCCGCAACTCCAGATAGGTTGAAGCAAGTCAGACCTCTAAAGAGGCTATGTGATGTCCAACTACATTCTTGCAAACCCACAAAGTATCAGTGGGCAAAAAGGGTTTCATTGCGCCTAGGAGGTCTATCGGGTACACTACCAGGTTTAAACTTTGACGCTTCATGCCTAGAAAGTTCAGGTGGAACAGGACTATTGCTCTGAACCAACATTTGCTTTAGATCATAGAAAACATCAGTATCATGCAATGTCAAAAATGTGGTAGCCACACCCGTCTTTCCTGCTCTTCCAGTACGCCCAATACGATGTGTGTACATCTCAATGTTCCCAGGCATATCATAGTTTATCACATGAGCAACGTCGGGAATATCAATTCCACGGCCAGCAACATCAGTCGCAACCATGACATTGTATCTCTTAGTCCTGAAACCTTCGAGACTAATCTCTCTTTGTTCTTGTGATTTCCCACCATGCAAAGTAGTAACTCGGTAGCCTGCTTTATCTAATGATTTCATCAAAGTATCAGCATTCTTCTTTGTGTTAACAAATACTATTGCTGTCTTATCACCCAAATCATCAAGATACTTCTGCAACCTGTAAGTTTTTTCTGATTCCTTCATCATAATCACTTGCTGTGTGATGAGGTCAGTTGCTTTACCAGCAGTTCCGATAGTTACCACCACAGGATTCCTCAGGTACTTCCTTGCAAGCCGCTCTACAGCAGGTGGCATAGTTGCACTGAACATATATGTTGTTCGATAAATCCTTCTCTCATCCAGCTCTTCTTCTTCATTCTCGGGCTTTAGGTTACTAGAAGGCATTGCATCCAAGACACCAACAACCTGAGGCTCAAAACCCATATCAATCATTCGATCAGCCTCATCTAAAACGACATAATTGCACTGGTTGAGCACAACTAAACGCCTTTCGAGACAGTCAATGAGACGTCCTGGCGTGGCAATAACAATTTCACACCCCTGTCTTATCTTAAATCCTTGTTCTTCAATGGACTGTCCACCAACAACAGAGACTACCTTAATTCCCATATAGTGCGCAAACTTAACCGTTTCATCTTCAATTTGTTGCGCTAGCTCACGAGTAGGGGCCATAACAACAGCATAAGGACCCTCAGCCTCATTATCTTCGGTAATTGGTGGTAGTCTAGTAATATAAGCCAACATAGGCAGAACAAAAGCAGCTGTCTTTCCCGAACCAGTTTCCGCAACCCCAATGACATCCCTCTGCTGGAGTCCCAACGGAATAGCTGCCATCTGGATGGGAGATGGAGTCTTGTATCCCACTCGCTCCACGGCTTTCAAAAGCTCTGAACTCAGTTTACTCTCAGCCCAATTCCTCATGGGCCTAGGTATCCTGGATCCTTTGTAAGATATATTAAAGTCCTCCCTGAAAATCCTCCAATCCCTCTCGTTCATCTCTTCAAGCTTCTTATCAGACCAGTGACGATCAACCCTCATATCAAAGGTATCATATTTCTCAGCAGCTTGCTCACGCCGACGTTGTGCAGCGGCCTCTTCAGGTTTCTCTTCAAACCCATCTTTTTTACGGATTTCCTCACGCAAATCCACTTCATTTTTAGCAGCCAACTTCTTCTGCTCCCTTCTATCAATCCCCGCTCTGAAACCTCTACCAAACAACAGCTGAGCCTCATGCGGATTCTGGTACAAAACATTCATATCACGAGACGTATCCTCTGTGTTCTCCCAATCAAATGAAAACCGAAACTTTTCACTTGGCTTGATGACGCGCTTCTTAGGCTTTTTCGAGCCCAAATACTGCTCCTTAATCAACTCCAGCTCCTTCTCCCTCTCCCTCTCAGTCAATTTCTCCAACCTCGCACTCTCCCTGGCCTTGCCATCCTCTTCCCGTTCCCTGTCACGTTTCCTTCTCTCAACATCCCTCTCCCTCTCCCGTTCACGATCCCTATCCCTATCTCGTTCACGATCCCTATCCCTGTCCCGATCACGATCCCTATCCCTATCCCGATCATGGTCCCTATCTCTATCCCTATCCCGATCATGGTCCCTATCCCTATCCCGGTCGTAGTCCCTTCCACGAGAGGATCGATGATGAGAACCGTCAGCAGGCCCATTTAGGTCAGAAGAACGTGCTTGAGCAAGGAGCTGTTCAGCGCGGAGTTTATTGTCCCCTGTTGCTTCTTTCCTTCGTTGCAAAGCCAACTCCTCTCTCTGCTTTTTAGTCAAGAAGACAGGCTTCGTGATGCTAGAACTGTTGTTAGCAGTAACGTCCGACGCAACCTTGCTAACAACTTCTTCTAAAGGTTTAATCATGACTACGTCAGTTCCGTATCAAAAGCGATAATTAGCAATTACTAAATCACCCAATTCCTGATCAACATCAAAGCACATAGTAAGCCCTTGCTTAATAATCGATTCAACAGAGAAAATAGCCTATGTGCATCTAATCAAACGTTCATACCATAATCATAAAACTAATATGTATATGCTCCAACAACATTACTTGGGTGCATGATAGAAACAGAAAGAGGGCATATAACTAAAACTTGCAATTTCTTTATCTTTTATTTTCTTTGTACGTGTTGTTTTAATCAAACGTAAACAAATGATGATAGGACATAAGAGATAAACCTTGACCCCTTACCTTTTTTTCACCATGATTAAGCTAATTACAAGTGCATTGCACGGGCTTTCAACCTTATGGAATCGGTAATAAGTAATACGATTACGTTAATATTGACCTTTGAAATTGAAGAACTTATAAGTTGATCCCAACTGGAGCAGGAATTAAGAAGAGTTTAAATTGAGCAACGATGGTAGCCTAACCCTAACCCTAATTTAGTTCTAAAATATCCAGAATTCAAAATCGAGGAAGCAGAAATTGAGGAACTTATAAGTTGATCCCAATTGGAGCAAGAATTAAGAAGAGTTAAATTGAGCAATGATTATAGCCTAATTCCAACCTTAACCCGAAACCTAACCCTAATTTAGTGCTAAAATATCCAGAAATCAAAATCGAGGAAGCAGAAATAAAGCAAGATAGTGATGAATGAAAGTGCAGAAGAATGAAGAAGAATCGATAAACAAAGATTGGAAAGGGAATATAGGGAGAAAGAGAGACGTACTGGAAATCAGGCGAAACGAAGGAGCAATTGATTTGATAGTCGTACAAATAAGAGCAGCGAGCTCAAGAAAAAATAAATGGAAGGCGAAACCCGAAAGAGATACTCCGTATGTCAATACATATTTGAATTCCAACCCGTTTACTAAAAGCCCAAATAAACATGTAAATACTCCCTCAGTTCCAATGAATTGTTTGGGTTTCCTTTTAGCACCAAGGGCAAGAGATCTAATGAGGAAGCGACATGTGGAGCAAAACTCATTAAAAGGGTCATATTGCATATAAAAAACATTCCTAAAATAGAAAGACAAATAATTCATTGAGATTCATTGGGACGGAGGGAGTACAAATTTTTGTATAACCGTCACAATCTTTTTTTTTTTGCCAACGGGAAACGATAGTGGAAATCATGAATTAAGCGTCACAGCAGCAATGCTATGTGCCTTAAAATTCATGACCCTAGGAACGTATTCAATTGTGAAACAATGAAACAAAGAAAGAAAAGATGCGAGATTTCCTAGAATTCAAGTAGTTGCTGGTGTATCCTTGTCAAACTCTGCAACCTGCCTAACCAGCTGTAAGCAATCGCTGACAAGATTGACATGAAGACCATCCCGCGGCTGCTTTATCAATTCCTTTCCAAGCTGCATCAACCATAATTCTGACGCAAGTACATGAAGCGTAATTGCCAATAACTTCATACAACTTACGCAATCTTGTGATGCGTAACTAATGGAGTACCGAATAGTAAATTGTTATGTAACGCGGTCTCAATCATGAAACCAACTCGAGCATATAGTTCGAAAGGGTTTTACTTTTGAAGTTTTATTATGCTCGAATAGGCTCGGGACGATAATGACAATCTCTCACGTGATACAATACACTTTTAAAAATTACTCCATAACAATTTACGAAATATTTATTTATTACACAAAAACTTGTATGAGACCGTCTCACGATAATTTATCGTGAGACCTCTCCTATAAGAGGTGGTTACTAAATTTGTAACCACCCCTATGTGTCCATGTGAGAGGTCTCACGATTAAATTATCGTGAGACGGTCTCACATGAGAGTTACTGTATTTATTAATACTCCCTCCGTTTCACAATGAATATAAAACACGAACAATTGAGTGAAATCGAGGGAGTAATAATTATGAAATCATCTCACATAATAACTACTGGGGTTTTAATTTTATTTTCAAGAATACAACGAGGGACGGTTCTAATTTATTTCTATGTTCACAATTGAATCTCGATTCAATCCTACCATCTTACGATCTACTCCGTAAGAAAATAAGAAGGATTGACCGCGAATCATACCGTGAATCATAATAAGGGTGGAGTAATGTGTGACTCAAAAGAGAAATAAGGATGAGAGAGAAATGTAAGAGTAATCTAGGTTGCACGGACACTCCTCCAAACCGTCGTGTCATGTCGGACACCCGCGTCGGACACCGACACACATCGGACACACGACAATACGTCTCGGACACCTGAAAAATCGTGTCCGGTTTTTTAATTTATTTAGAGACGTGTCGGACACATTTCATGTTATTTTGAGACGTGTCGGCCATGATTCATACTATTTGGAGACTCATCGGACACACTTAGCGGTGTTTATGAATTTGTGAACTCTAATAAAACAACAATATTATATATTGATCCTATAAACGTTCTACTTAATACTAAATAATTAATTAATTATTTTAACTTTTGTTTTTGTTATTTTACGATAATTGTGATAGTTTAAGTAACCAAACCTATATCTTAGGTATAAAAATCTTCAAATTTTCTTTGTTTAAATATGTATATTGATTTTTTTTTTCTACCGTGCCCGTGTCCTATAAATTTTCGAACGGTGTATCCCGTGTCCGATACGTCTCCGTGTCTGTGCAACCTAGAGAGTAATTATAGACCACATATTGACGGTCCAAAATAGAAATATGAAAAAAAATAAAAATGTTTCAGCCCAATAAAGAAACAGGAAACAACAATAAAAATACCAACTAGTTTTAAGAACTTAAGATTGAGATGGAGTGATGTCACGTGTCAGCTTACTAGAAAGAGAACTTCTATAGATAGATTGCTTTGGTGTCAAGTACAAGAAATTGAAAGACTTGCCAGAATTAAAATTAAAAATCAAAAATACAAAAATAATTTTACATAAATAAACAAAATTCATCTACCAGATTTGAACAGTCTACTCTAGCAACTTCAATGTCGGTATAACTTTCCGAATAAACCCTGTAAAATCCGGGTCAACAACAGCATTCCCTGAAATGTCGAGCTGCGTTAAAGATAACTCTCGAAAGATGAGAAAAGCATCAAAGAATTTGAGGAGCTGGGGATCATGTACAGGAGAAGAATGAGCCTTCCAGTCATTCGACAAAGGCGAAGGGCAAAGATAACAGGTAGTGTCAATCGAGTGCTCTCCAATCTCGTTGTTTGAAATGTTGAGCACTTTCAGCACCTTGAGATGTCGTAATGGAGCCAAGGCAGTAAAACTCTTTATCTTGTTGTTACTCAGATTTAAGCATTCCAGCAGTTGCATTGCTTCCAAACCTGGCATAAAAAAGGAATACATACATTTTTATTTAGCATTTTACACATTATCGATAACTGATTCATATACCACATGCTCACAACTAGAACTGGTAAACGAGTAAACAGGGTCAGTCGGTCGGGTCTTGGAACAGGTCAGGTCAATAGGCCATTTTCGGGTTTGTAAGGATTCCGGTCAGATCGGCCGGATCAATACGGATTCGGGATTCTTGGGTGCACTATAAGCAACTTTTTTAGGAATATGAGTTCAAATGTGGCAATCTCGGGTTTTCAATTCACGTGCCGGGTGAGGTCGGGTTATTTGAGTCGGGTCATTTTGGCAAGTCTACTCACAATTAATCACAGACCAGTTCTGGTCAATCCATTATTGGGTTTGTAAAATTCCGGTTTAGGTCGGACAGGGTCATTTTTGGGTCCACTATTATCAACTTTTTTAGGAATAATGGTTCTTATGTGACGATAAATATTTTGCTAGTTTGGATGATCTGGTACAGGTCAGGGAAATCTTGCCATGTCTACTCATAAGAGTTACAACTTACAACCATGGACTGTCATTACCTTCAAGAGATCCAAGTTCATTGTGGCTGAGATCCAGGTTTCGAACCCACAACAATCTCTCTACGCATCCAATTTGTGATAGTGATTGGTTATTCAGTCGCACCCATATGGCCCTCTTGTGATCTGATACCCCAGAGTTTTTATAGCACCAACAATATCTCAAAAGTTGATTCTTGCAGCTGGTAATCTTGAGATCAACAACATAAGACTCATGTCAACCATTACAGAAATAATACCCCGTGGTAGTGTGATATTGCAATCTGTAATCCAAGCTTAGCATTTGGATTTCATATGTACAAAAGCATCCTCTTTCACATCTACCTTAGGTAATAAAAATTAGACTGACAAAGAAGTTCAATGTCATTTCATCTTCTTCATTGCATATAACTTTCTGACATGTGAAACTCCGGTCGTCCGGTGTCCAAATATAAGACGCCATAACTATTTTATAGCAATCTTGAAGACAGAAAAAGCATGGAAACGAAAGAACTCACCTGTTGGAGTAATGCTAAACTGTGTTGTTCCTTATAATAATGCAAATGGGGTGGATCCATTTTCATCAAATCACTATACAAAGCCAAAGTTTCTTCAACATGAATCATTTCGTACGGCTTTGAACCACTGCTTTCAAAAGACATTGTATCAAGAGCCATCAACAGCTTGGCAAGAGTCAGCTTCCCAATTTTGCTACAAGAAAGAGTCGGAATGCAAAAGTTAAAGATGTAGTTTTACAATATTCATCAACATTCAACAATGGTTTATCTATTTCACGCTAGATTTTATAAGGCTGACGAAGCTATAAACTGTAAGGTAAATATTACCAGTCGATAGCGGATAGCAACTCGCGAAAGAGCTCAATCTCAGCATTCAAGATGTCCACCTGCCACTTCGAAGCAACAGCTTCCTGATCCTTGTTTATTTGCAATTGCTTGAATGTTGAAATAAGTTCAAACTCCTCGAAATCTGTTTCAGCTTTCTGGAAATTGGAATCTTCCCACAAAATCGGCTCCTGCTCTTCAACATGTTGTCTGTCAGGTTGTTGAAAGCAGACTACAAACTTTGTCTGAAAGCCGTCACTTAGTGGACAACCACCCAAAGAGGTAATCTCACGAGAATGTCCAAGGTTAACTTCAACGGGATAAGATACTGAATTATCACTCTGCAAAGAAGGAAATTTCAGAAGTGTCACCCAGCTACAGGCACCTTCTTTACTGTTTTCTGAAAGAGGTTTCCAAACGAGGTCTTCAGTTTCACCAAGTGCAGTTGTAACAGTAACAGTTGACGAGTTGACACCAGTAACTGGTTGGTTGAAATACAAAACTAAAGGTAATGTATTCCCATCAGCTGAGTAGAAAGGTGGGACTGTAGAATCAGAGGCAGGCCACGATGAAATCAGCCAAGGTGACTCCTCTTTTACTGTTTGTTCTAGGAGCCAAAGATGGTAAAACCAGCCACTTTGATCATCCGGATCGGTAAAGATCGCTTGGTGTACAAGTTCAAATTCATCAGTCAAGACCTTCTCTTTGGGGAAAAATCCCTCGGCTTTCCTTTTCAATAAGTTTGAGAGAAGGACACTGGGAATCAAGTGGACAGCACCGTATCAGTAAAAATGAAACATGACCACTTCTGTACATGTCATCATAAGTTTTTATCCCAAAACACAGTTCCCGCAACACCGTTTCACATTTGACACACGAAAGAATAAGGAAAAAGTTACCTGCGATTATGCCAAGCAGAGTAATTACTGAAATTTTTTTCTATCATGTTTGTCGTATACTTCAATTCATCCTCTTCTGAGATGTTATTTAGCGCAGCCACATATCTGAAAAATGATTATGAAGGTAAAAAACCTTTTGCTCAACCAAAGTGTCAAGAACCTAGATATCTCAATTCTCAAGTTCGGCATGAAAATTCATTTAATCAAGCCTGAACTACTACAAGAGCAACCAAGTGATATTCGGTATTATGAAAGTTCACCTGCGATAATTCCATGCATGAAAATTCCTTGGATCAGCCTTCTGAAACTTATCCAGCAGACGTAGTTCAAGATCAACAGATGAATGACCCTTGCTAAGAACCCATTTGCGATGATGCCACGCCCCATAAGACTTGAAATTTTGTCTCAGTGCACTCTCAGCCTAAAAAACCACTCTTTTCATTAGTGACATGATCCTACACTTGCAAGAATCGGAAATCAGATTAGAGAATGAATCCTACTCCTCTTCTACCGTTTGCAACATTCATTTCCAAGATAACTTATCAACAATAAGACTCTGACGGTCTGACCACAAATCTTATACTTCATCACAGATTATTGTCCTTTCTTGACTATGATAATCATTAATTTCAACAAATATATTTAACTCATCATCAATTTTGTACCATATGATCTATAAAAACTTTTTTTTTTCGTATTTCAGTTGTAACTATTACTTTATTTACTTTTAAAAACGGCCAAAGATACTACTGAAATGTCAAAGGGGACAATATAAACGGATTGTAGGAGAAAGGTACGCTCATTCTAGCTAATGAAAAGAAAATTAATATGAAAAGGTGCATACAACACGGAGCTCCTCATTGAGGATAGAGAGAGGATCAGAATCTGGTTGGGCGAGGAGATGATCAACAGCAAGCTTACGGAAATTCCAAGCAGTGTAGTATTCTGGGTTCATCTCCACCAGCTTTGTGCTCGCATCCATAGCTTCTTTGTCGTAACTATATTAACATATCCATAGAAATTTGTTCGATTAATCTGATTCCAGAAATGAAGGTAGATAAAAAAGAAAAGGGAATGGAAAAACAGAGGCATACATCTTGTTGTGATGGAAGTCGAGAAATTGAGATTGGAGGGATCGCAATTTAGAAGCTTTAGCGGCAGAAGCATCTTCATCTTCATCTTCTGGCTTTGAGGGTTTTCTAGGCCTTCCGTGCATTTCTTCTGCGGCTCAAGTGGGCCAAGATTGTTGCAGCTTTGGATATGGGATATGGGATATGGGATATGGTTGGTGTCGAGGACTTGACCACTGGATTCACAAACTGGGATTTTGCATATAAATTTACCATTATTGTTCTATTTCTCAGGAACAGTGTTACCAGATTCGCAGTTCGCCGGCACGATTTCCGAACTAGTTCGCCCGATTTACGAATTAGTTCGTTCGCGAACTAATTCACCATCACCAACGAACTCAATTTTGAAAAAGAAATTGCTCAATCAATCAAGCATGAAAACAACAAAAATCAATCCGGAACAAATACTATTACCTTGACTCCCTTGAAAAACCTTCAGAGTTTCGACTTTCGACTTTCGACTTTCAGTTTTTTCGAGGAAGATGAGAGATGAGAGATGAGGAGGATAAGCGAGGAGGAAGTTGATTTCAATTTTCAATTTTTTTAGGTCGATTAGGAGGAGGAAGATGAAAGATGTACCACCGCACTAGGTATTTGATAGTACCGAAGATGTCGGTTAAGGTTAGATGAGGTAGAAAATAGATTTTAGGTTCGAATTCTCCTTCCCCTATATTGTAATACGATTAAGTACGTTCTTCGTTGAATAAAAAAAAAATTAGGTATCGATAGTCATGGTCTTATGGAGTAAAGTAAGACCGGGCAATCCGGGCCGGGTATCGTTTTTTGGGCACAATCGGCCCGACCCGAGTGAAAAATCGTGCCTGGCACGGGCACGACCTGCTGTGTCTCGGGTCGGATCTCGGTGGCGAATTGGGTGAGAAGCCCGTGTCTGGCACGGGTACGGCTCGGTCCGGCACGCTAACAAGTACGGGTTAAGCACGACCTGGGCACGGTGGGCCCGAGCCCGGAAAAAATGGTCGTTTTTTACCGTTGGAGTGCAATGTCTCTTTCTTCTTCTTCTTTTACCAGTTTTTTTTCCTATAAATACTCATTTCATCCAACTTTATTTCACACAAATCATTCTAATTTATTTTTAATCTTCTAATCATTCTTACTAATCCTCTCAAATCTTAATACTCTACATTTCTACTATTCTAAATTTCTAATATTCTAATCTTATGATATAAGTTATAAAAAATTATTAATAATCTTATAAAAACTAATATTATTAATCTTATACAAAATATAGTAATAATTTTAATATAATAAGTATTAATCTTGAAGTTTGATGAATTGAAGGTTTTGGATGCGTTTTTGGTGCTAATATGCTATACTGAAGAATTGATTGTATCAGGTTTACGGTTTTTTTTGTTATAATATATCAAATCTCGCTATTCGACAGCTTTTCCGGATTTCTACGAGCTTTGTTTGCATTTTCTAACTAAATCACTTTATTTTAGTTTTGTTAATTATTGTTGTTTATTACTTAATTATAGTGTTCACTCTTCATTTATTCACTTATTATAATTAAGTTAACTCGTAAATAATTTGTTACGTATTAATTTGTCAATTTAACTACGGGTTTTCTAACGTGTGCCCACTGGGCACACGATAATATGTTAACTAAGGAATGAATCATCATTATGTTGTCTAAGTACGATAATAAAGAGTTGGTATTTTAATTTATCGTGATAATATCATTGAGTTTTCTTCCTTAATTAACATGTTAACGTTAGAAAACTGATTTAACTGAATTGATGTTTGTTATTAAATTTGTTATTTGAATTGTTAATTAATCTGGTAATTAATTTGATTACTAATTTGATAATTATATTGTTAACTCGTTAAAATATTAAAATCATGTCGAATCACACAACACCGAGCCAGCATAAAAAAGGAGTCGATCACAACAACGTCAAGGTAGCGTAGAACCCTTCGGTTCACAAACACCACAATCGGAGGCACATGGTCAATTTACGACCCCACAATTTAACCAAGGTCCAGTAGCACGCTTTCATTCATGAACTTTGGCACTTCGAGCGGGTCGACCCCTTACGGTTACAATTTAACCGAGGCGCAAACGGGACAAGGGTCCCAACAACCTTTTAACATAATGCCCAACCAATTTATTTTTGATACGTCCACAATGTCGGGGAGACCACCTTTACCACCGCATCCTTTTACACCAACATGTCAATTCGGTCATACTAGTCAATTCGGTCAAACGAGTCAAACACCGTTTACACAATTTGGACCATAATCGTCTACAAAATCTCCACACGACACATCGGCACAAAGCGTGTCACAACACAAATGTTACCCCACAAACCGAAACGATTCAACCACCCGGCAATGAGATAATTTGGCAGACGAAAGCAAAAATGGTTGAATTAAATCACAAGTAAGCATGACAAAGTTTCACTAAGAATGTAGATAAAAAATTTGCTAGGTGTAATAACCGTAAGACTGTGTTAAGTGCTAAAAGTTCATCAGGTTTCGGTCACCTAGGACGACACGCTAAAAAATGTGTTCCCATAGACGTCGATCAAACATCCATTGACCAATTTGTGACCCGACCCCATCCACAACAAGACTATAACTATGATTATAACACATGTGCTAACGAATTATCCAGAATGATAATTCAAACGGAAAAACCTTTTGCTCTAGCTGAACACCCAACGTTTAACAGATACTTAAGAGCAAACCAACCTTATTAACTATAACACTATAACTTATACGAGTATTAATTTTAACTTATAACACTATAACTTATAAATATTATATTTTTTATAAACACCTAAATCATAATTAATATTGGAATCGGAACACAAAATATTCGGAGCACATACAAAACGCACATTGTATTTTCCGAAAATTTTTAAAAAAATAGATCGAGGCACAGCCCGAAACACGAGAACCGACATGAAAACCGAAGCAGGGGCACGAACGGAAATGGGCAAGACCAGGCACGGGACCTGGTCCGGGCCAGGCACGAAGCTCAGCCCAGCACGACCGAAATGTCACCTCTAAGTACAGTACTCCGTATATATTTCAAAATAATTGTCACAATTTTGTTTTTAAAATTAATTGTGACAAATAGTTGATAACATTGTCACAATTGATATTTTTTAAATAAAATTGTTTATTAATATTACGTAACTTTTATCAACTCGTTTTAAATTATAGTATTGTCTAAATTAATTTTCAAATATAGGACCGAACCGAGTTCACTTGGGGTAGCGAATTTCGAACCCAAACTTCAAATTCGAACCGCATCGAACTTCGAACAATAAAAACAATGAATGAACTGTTTTGCTAACTTTTGTAACAACCAATGCCATATAAACAGATCAAAGAGAAGAAGATATACCCGAGCACAAAAACAGCAGCACAATAACGATGAAATACTCCGTCTTTTGCTAGCTTTTGTGACAACGGCCTCAAAACCCGACAACTTCTCTACAACCTGCGTATATTTCCAGAACTACTTATACCAAGAATCATTGAGCACAAACTGAACCTGAGATTCAAGATGCCAGCTACTGAGAAACAACGGGATTACGATCTCACTAAAGGCATGTGCATCATCTATCTAACATGATTCAGGGTTAATTCAGGCAGCTAGCTGCTTCTATGATTCTAACATTAGATGCCACATTACTACGATTAATAGCCTAATCAAATACTATAGCTTTATTACTTCATCACAATAGCAAAAATAATACTCCGTAATCAACAACTATGTAATCGTAAAGATTACTGAGAAACACAGCAAAACAGTGGAATTAATACGAAAATTGAATTGATTTCTACTCCTACTACTAAATTAGGGTTTGAGTAAATTGGGGATTTTAAGTCAAACAACGAAGTAATCATATAGGAGTCGATTATTAGATCACTAAGAAATACAGTAAAACATTATAATCAACAATAAAATGGAATTGATTACTACTACTACACTACTAAATTAGGGTTTGAGTAAATTGGGGATTTTAATTAATTAAAGTTAAACAAACAAACTGCACCTTTGAGTCAAACAAAAAAAACTGCACCTGAGATTCGAAATGGCAGTGTGAAAACGGGTTCTCTACCAAAACCGTTAAACGAGAAAACCAAAGTACATTTCCCAAATCCCAATTTCGGCACTAATGGCTGAGCACCTATATACACTAATTAGTAAGTACCACTGTCTCATCAAAGAATTAGTGATCTCACTGAAGCACGCTTAACTGTAACTGTGGACTTCTTATCATGGACAAAACAGAAAAAAAAAATGCACCTCTGTTGGAATTGCTATTTCATACACGGATTTTACTCCGTTGTACACATTTTGCCATTTATTTTTCCGTGCCTGTCCTTTTCTATTAAAAATCTTCTCCTTCTAAACATCTCCATTAAACCAACCAAAATTAATTGAAAACTACCATTAAACCTACCATTAATCTTCATTAAACCTACCCATTCACGATCAGGGCCGGTCAATATAATTGAGAGGCCCTGTTCTAAACATTATAATAGAGGCCCTATAAATATTTGAATATATAATTTCAAGTAAACATATTTATATCCAATAGTTCGGGGAAGGTGGTTATCTTGAACACAAAAATATATTGTATTCAATACAAAAATATATTGTATTCAATACAAAAATATATTAACATGTTATTTCTTGATAATTATATTTACAAATATACTCGTATGTCATTAGTTACGCATACAAATACTTGCTAATATAAACTCTGAGGATATGTTTTCGGATAAATTAGTACTTAGGTAGATAAAACATTTTATCATTTGATATATATTGAGTATGATTTTTGTCACAATTCTTTTATATTGAGTATGATTTTTGTCACAATTTTTTTTATAAATTTGATATTTTATAATGAAAATGAAACACAGCTGGATAATAATAATTAATGAGTAAATATATGTACTAGGACTATTATAATTGAAATTATTTTTTGAATAGACAAACATTTGGCTAAGTTTTAGATATGTAGTATGTGACATCGGAAAAAATTACTTTTTTTTCCAATTAAATAAATTATTTGTAAGGCATTGTTTTAATTTTGGGCCCTTATATTGTTGGGCCCCGGTTCTGAGAACCTAATTGAACATCTCACGGGCCGGCTCTGTTCACGATTATTGAAAATTATTCGACATGAAACAAGTAATTTGGATTTCGTTATTCATCTCATTAATTTTTTAATTATATCGTTAATTAGGGTTTAGAAATTACATTTCGAATAACGTTAGTTCGTTGGATGTGTAGTTGACGGTTCCTTGGGAGTGTGGCTGACGGTGGTGGTTGTGGGTCGCGGTGATTGGTGGTCGTCGACTCGTTGATCATGGTGGTTATTGGTGGTCGTCCACCTAAACATCTAAATCAACCCAATATAAATTGGGGTTTTTTTAATTTCTTCCCTAATCAAAACCGCAACAACCAAAAGCTAGCTAGTTACGTATTGCAAAATCAAACTCAAATTGTTTGTACTCCGTGATAAATAAAAATTTATCTTCATAGTTTATGGGTTTGTGTAGATCTGATTTTTTTTTACTTTAGGTATTCTCTCTCAATTGGGATGAAGAAAGGGGAAATGAGAAGGGTAAAAACGGAAATTGCGTGTACAACGGAGTAAAATCCGTGTATGAAATAGCACGTCCCAATATGAATAGTACTTAAAATCCTTTTAAGCAAAAATAGGAATCTTCAATCAATGTGGGGTGTTTCATTGTCTCCCTTCACGAGTGACGGATACAGCAATAGCCATTATTGGGGAAGATTTGAGTTTTCATCGTTGTCTAATTGCGATAAAGAACGGAAAAAATAAGCAAGACCACAAGTGAAAACGAACATGGCAGTTCAAGCTTTTGGTTCAACTATAAAAAAATGTACTCTTGGTTTAAGCTGAAATTTACAATAGGTAAGACTGGCAAACGGCCGGAGCACACCAGATGCCAGTAAATCAACGTGACTCAAAAATCGAAACCCTCTCAACGCATATTGCTAAAAATGAATGAATACATCTGGTATGACACCTGACTTTCATGTATGTATATATATATATCGGTTACATTCATCCCAATTCCCAACTCTTTAACTTGGTTAAACTAATTCTCCAAACTCAGACTGCTACTGTGAATAGATAGATCTTGAGTGCCAGTGCTAATGCCACTTGCAAAAGGAATATCGCTACCACGATCAAGAACCACCTTTCGCCTGCTGACGCAATGTGTGCCTTGAGATTGAGGGCCACAAACGATGCTGACATAAACCCGGCCACTCCTGCGATCACCCATCTAAATATTTCCAATGGCACCACTGATAAACACTGCATTTTCAACCAAATTTCTCACATCAGCTTTTTCTACATATACGTCAAACAAATTTAAAAAACAGAACATTCATAACCCCTATATAATTTATTTTCCTACGGTATTCCTTTGGTGAACAGACGGCTACTTCCATCACATTTATGACCGAATAACTGAAGAAAATAATTATCGATATGCAGAAGTACTAATAACTAATAAGGAATGCAGGATTATACGAGTAAAATTTATGTCCCTTACAACAAGACAACGACCACACCGAGTGCCTTAAGGCCCACTAAGGCAGGGTAAGTGCCTTGTGTCTGAAAACTATAGAGGAAGTTTAGAATGACCCTTAATTCTAAGTGCAGCAAAACGGGAAGTGCAACAACTTTTATGATGAGCTCTACTTTACTCTATTGGCTTATGCCATCATTTCCAAAGCCAAGTAACTATGAATCTTTCAAAACCCAAGTACAAGTGAAGATTCACTGTGACCACTTATAATACTCCGTATGACTTATGGTTTATGGAGGATAAGAATAGAAGTCATATACGGATTCTTTTATTTTTCATATAAAAGTGTAAGATCTTAAAAAGGTCACTTTCTAAGACATTCAAATCGAATCTTTGGTCCAGAAATAATCAACCTATCTGATCTTCACGAGTAGATGCTTTTCTATCAGATTCGGTATGACTACTTGCGTCCCCATCACTCAATAAACAGCAGCCAAAATATAGTTACATGGCTGCCGATGCTCAAGAGTAGACACCTAGGTAAAAATACAACGGTTCAACTATCGTAGCAAAGTTCACACCAAATACTTGAAAAGATGATATTCTCTTCAGCAATCAGGACTTCAGAATCACATAATAAGACTTCATAGAGAACGAGCTTACCAGGGCAGGAATAAAGACAAACAGTGAATATCCATATAAGCAGAGGAGTTGGACAAATCCAGATGGAGCTGAGAAGTACTTTAGGACCAGATAGAGACATAGAGGAACAAGGGTGACATAGCCATAAAATAAACCAGCAGACCAAGTCACCATACTTATGTCATAATTCCAATCTTTGCTTTGTAGCTTGTGGGACACATACGTCACAAATGTACCAATAGAAGCAGCAATGAATATTAATGTAGTGCATATCCAAAATGGTCCATACCTGCTCAATCAATCCAAGCCGGGAAAAAAAAAACATTTAGTAAACCAAAAATACAATTGATTTGGAATGACAAGTTCATTCATGCTTATGTGAAAGTCACTGCATGAGATAAAGGCACAACAAGTCAACAACAAATGCAACAAACATTATTTTACTCTACATCCAAATATTAGTTACAAACACCCACAATAGCACAGAATACAACATTAATACCATGAGAGTGCACTTAAGATAGACAAGTGATAGCAGAATTAAAAGATGCTACCAAAAATTCACGGGAACGTGGTATACCCTTCCCCCCACCATTTTCCCACCATTAAATATAAGAAATTTGTCATTGATATGGCAATCTACAATTAGCAATGTACTCAATACACATGTACACAAATGTCGCATAAGGCTAACATATATTACCAACGCGTACCATAGCCCACTTGTCATCTACTGCTCACCGCATAAATCATAACATCAGTAAAGTTTTTAAAATAACCAACTACAACAAAGACCGGAGTGGAAGCAGAAGCGGCTAGTACCAAAGACAAACATGGAAAAGGCCATTACATAAAAGCCCGATTTTGAAGTAAGGACTAAGGAGCACTGCTTTTGAAATATAGGTGAGATGACTATAGACTGTAAATCACTGATTTTATAAGATGAAAATAAATAGTCAGCAAAACATACAAATCCGGGTTGTTGGAGGTCAATTCCGTGAAAGTCCCTTTCCATGGAAGAAGTGATTCCTTGATTCTCTCCAACACATCAGACGTATCAACATCAAAGTACTGTTTGTAGGCAGCAACGCTGAATGCACTGAACCAACCACCTGGCTGAGGCACATCGGAGCCACCTCCTGGCTTTGAGAATGTATCTGTAGCAATTAAAAACAAGAGTTTGTCACAAAAAAATATTTGACAGAAAAGGAAACAGCAGAAGAAAAGAATCCAAGCAGAACAAGGAGCATAAGCCATAAATGACAAAATAGAAAGTCTCGTTTACAATTATAACATCGCTAGAGAGCTAGAGGCAACAGGCCGAACAGATGAGAAAGACATCCTCAAAAACTTTTTACATAACTGCAAGATAGAAAAGGAAAACCAGCCCTACCATAAATGACAATGAAAAGTGACCGGGTTCTCTCTTAAACCCGTGCCTAACCTCAATACAAAACATGCTAACATAATGCAAGAAAGAGATCAAGTGTTCTACAATTCAAGACAAAAAGAGCCTCCTCGGCTTCGTGTAACTATAAAGTTTAAAAGGTACTAGATCAACACAAAACATATGGCTTTTGATGGGCAATTAGGAATTTCGACAGCTATTTAGATTACAAGAAAACGCTTCTGACATAACTGAAAAAGGCCGGTGAACATCCACTCATCCCAGGCTTTGTCAATCAAATCTCATCCTACAGCTTCTAAAAGAAGATTCAAACTCATGCAGATAGTAGTGTAATGTAAATCTATAACGCCCTTACGAGTAACAACTTACTAGGCTTCCATAATGGGCTTTAAAAGGTTAGATGAAAGTGAGCATAGTAACACAACTATTTTTCTCTAAGCAGCCTCCTTCCCGTCTTTTGTGTCTATCTTCAAGAAGTAGATGTGGTTAATATATGGGAATCATCCATAGTTGGTGGCAAACTTCAATTCTATTTTAGATGGCTCAAAACGAAAGTGACGAGTCATTGCGTAAAGCAAAATGGTATTCACACAGGTTAAGGTCCACATATTCTCCCACTTCAATCTGGTAACTAACATGAAGCAAAGATCTACCTACTTTTACACCTAAAGAAACAAAGCCATTGAAGGATGTCACTGTCCACTTAGATCGAATGCAGGACTACGCCACATCTTTTACTCTTTTACCCCAATAGTATCCCAATGCCCTCGACGGGATAAGGGCATATTCAATCAAATAAGTTCCACATTATATAGTTAAACTAATCAGAATACGGCCATGAATTGAACGAGCTTGCTGACGGGTTTACAGTGGCTGATCCAAGATTTCAAGCTAGGAGGAGTTCAACATAGATTGAGAATTTCAAGGGGCTAACGTAAATCGTAGCAAAACGCAGAAAATTCACATAAAGCAAGAAAAATGATATACCATCAGCATCGCGAGGAGGTTTGTAACCTCCGGAGATCTTTCCGTGAGCTTCGGACGGTGGAAACGTCTGAAGATTCGATTCTACATTCACAATTGCAAAATCAAAAACCACAAAATTGGGGAAAAAACAATCGAAAATGAACAATATAATCATTGTAATATCAACAGTGATGAATTACCGGCGAATTTAACTGGAACATGCGTCGAATCAGAGACTGCCTGCAAAAAAAACGATGATACAGTGAGAGATCTGGAAAATGTGATGTAACAATTGAATTGTATACAGTGATGATGGTGTTGTAAATTGGGGGAATAATTACTTACAGGAACAGATCCGGAGACTTTTTGATTGTCAAGGGAGGTGTAATTTCCAGACATCATCTTTGAAATTGTTTGATTTGATGAAAGAATTAGGGAAATTGGGGAAAATTAGGGATTGATATTGAGTGTGGTTTGAAGAAAGTGATGGCAATGCAATGGAAACTCGCACGAAGATCTTGAGAGTGAAACACCCTTTTGGTATGTCACGTATAGTCAATCGGTTGGACTCGTAACTTCGTTGGTACACTTTTTAATCCTTCTAAAGAGAGCAACTACTTCCTCGGTAGTCTCGATTCTTATGGTTAGGGTGTTCAAAAAATTGATCCGGATCAGCAAATCTAACCGACTCGGACTGTGTGACATACTGATTCGGTTCGCGGGTCTCCAAAAACTTGGTTGTCGGTCCGCGGTCCGGTCCCCACTTCAAAAAAAATTAAATTTAGTGTATTTTTCCGGTCTGGTCCGGTCATAAATAGGGGTGTTCACCGGTCCAAACCCGGACCGGACCGGCTTGACCCGCGGACCGGCAACCCAAAAAATCCAAACCCGTGGACCGGACCGGTTACAAAGAAACCCGGACCGGCAAAATACACTAAATTTGATTAATTTTTTTAAGTGTGGACCGGACCGGACCGGTCTGCGGACGACAACTAAGTTTTTGGAGACCCGCAGACCGGACCGAACCATGCAGTCCGGGTCGGTCGGGTTTGCGGTCCGTGTCACTTTTTGAACACCCCTAGTCTTAAGAGGGTCTGATCGGGTCAGGTCCCGATTTCTTTGTTAGCCGGTCCGGTCCGCCGGTTTGGATTTTTTGGGTTGTCAGCCCGCGGGTCAATCTAGTTCGGGTTTGGACCGGTGAACACCCTCTACTTATGGTTGTTATGTACAATTATAAATGTCGAATCTGTAATTTCTATGGATTTAAACTAGTTATAATTAAATTTCGTAATTAGGATATTCTAAGTTTTTAGAACATGATTAGTTACTTCACCATCAATATTAGAACAACACCATGTTAAAAGAAACTAATCACGGAAGCTACAGGTAAGTAGGATTGAAATACACACAAGTCCATTACAACGAATAGACGGGTGGGGAGGGGCAAGGGGAATGAGAACACCATATCAAGCAACGCGGAACCAACTACGGAGTGACTAAGTATGGAGACACAAAACACGCACAACAAAACCACAACCAAAATTTGGCCAAGGGATGTCATGGGATCGGAGAAGGTGAGGAAAGTGAGGAGGGGAAGGGAAAACACATCTTCAAGACCAAGCAAGATACTAAAGTCTAATAACGGCACACATAACTACATAAGTCGAGGTGTTCAGCGGTACAAATCAGACCCAAGTATCAATTAAGATAGCAGGACACTCAAAACGGACTAGATCAAAATCCGTAAAGTTTTTTTTTTTTTTTGCGTTTGGATCGAACCAGACCGACAAATAAAAGAGATTTTTGAAATTCTACAAGTGTGGACTGAATCGGAGACCGATCGTCAATTTTTTCGAAAACCAAACACATGGCGAATTTTTGACCAGTTCAATGGACATGGTTCCAAATTGATCCAAACTTTTGTCGAACACTCTTAAACAAAAAAATCCAACCCGAACCACGTTAAATAGCAATAATCAAAACCAAAGATGTCTTAGCGTAATGACCACGATTAGGTACGATGAACAATATGGTCATAGGTTCGAATCCCCCTTCACCTATATTATAATGCGACAAAGTGAAACCAAATTCCGATAACTTGACAAGTAACCTTTTGTTGGAACCTACTAACCTAGCTCATGTAAGTGAGATCGTGGGGTAATTATTTGACGTAGAAGGTCTCTCATTAACTTTATTGAGAGGCCCAGTACAAATGGAATTAACAATGGTACCAAACCTAATTAAAGTAAGTACGAGTAACATAAAAGAGTATACAAATATAAAGATGGTACACTTGTTATAAAAACAGGTACTCCCTCCATTCAACTCCACTCTTCACTTATTCCTTTTTGGTCCATTCAAATCCAATCATCACCTTTCCTTTTTTGGCAATTATTATGACAAATTTGCCCTCACTATCTTACTTTATTTACACCATATACCACTATTATGACCCACATACTTCATTTTGGTCTACTACTATTAGGACAAGTGTGGTGTGTTGGTCCACACTCTTGTCCTTTTATTCATTTTCTTATTATTTTCTTAAAATTGGTGCAAAAATGAATAGTGAAATTGGTAATGAATGGAGGGAGTACAAAACAAAGTTGTTATTTAAAGTACATAGAGTGGTACTGAAAAATATTCTCCCAATAAATTATTGAGAGACCGTCTCTTCCAATATTTTGTGTATTTGATGAGGACGGATAACCCGTTTTAAGGAGGAGTTGCTCGCTCAGGTAAAACTAAGTACACGAGCCTAACAAACGAAAAATTTCCCTCCTTTCCGAGTCTCCGTCATCTCTCCAATGTAATTCCCTCCTCCAATTTCATTCTCGCCATTATTAGGGTTCCATCGATCTCTCCCCCTTTTCCTCCATTAATTTGCGTTTGTTTCTTTCGTGTTCTGTTTTTCAGCTGAAATTGATGGCGATTCGATCAAATCAGAGGACCGGAATCAGGATCGTCGTCGCCGGAGATTCATCCACCGGAAAATCCAGCTTAATCGTCACCGCCGTCTCTGATAATTTCCCGACCAAAGTTCCGCCCGTTTTGCCACCGTCTCGCCTCCCTGACGACATCTTCCCTGACCGTGTACCCATTACCATTATCGACACCGCACCTGGGTACTACTAATACTACTCTATTCGTTCTGTTATTCGCCTTTAAACTTTGATTGATTGATGGAAAATATTTGATGGATGAAATAATGTATGTTTTTGTTGGTATTTATAATTTATGGTTTTTTTCTGTTATTGTGTTGTGATTTTGGTTTAACCGTCGTGAATGGAAGATGTTGAAGGGAGGAATGAATGCAAATTTTTACAGTTTTGTTGTAATTGGTACTTCATTGTATTGAAGTGTGTTATGGTGTTTATTGTGTTGTGGTGATGGCATAGTGTAGAGCACACCAATAAACGAGCGGAGGAGTTTCAGCGTGCTGATGCTGTGGTGCTTACTTATGCGTGTGATCGTCCCGAGACTCTTGAGAATTTGAGCTCTTACTGGCTTCCTGAGCTTCGTCGTTTGGAGGTCTGAACTTTCACACTCTAATCTGTCTGTTTTCAGTCTTAGTTTTCCGACTTTATGAAAATTTTTACCTGGTGATATTGCATTCGACTTTGCTTGGGGCATGGAATTGTCGTGATGAGATGCTTGGTGCGTCTTTTATGTAGTGAACTTTTCACGACTTATTTTGTTGGTGAACCTTAAATAATGTGCTCAGTACTGTAATAATCTTTAGCTCTACGAGGGTCGGTCATTGAAGATTGTGAGTGTCCATTTATGCGAAAACTTCTTTGAGATGGTTTCATCTTAAACCTTTAATTGTCTTCTTATCCTTCTCGACTTTGTAAATTTGCATATGAAGTTCAAATTTACTTCTCTCGACATTTGTTCATATGTGAACTTTCTCTGAGCAGGTGAAAATACCTGTTATAGTTGTTGGGTGTAAGTTGGATAAAAGGGATGATCAGCAGCAGGTTAGTTTGGAGCAGGTAATGTCACCGATTATGCAACAGTTCCGGGAGATTGAGACTTGTATCGAATGTTCCGCATATAGACTTATACAGGTAAACAAATTACATCACGAGCCTTCCCGTTTTCCGTCATTGAAGAATACTGCACGTTCTTAACATAATATATATTTACGATTGAAATAACCAACTATTCTATAGAATACGAAGACTTGAAATCAGTAATAGACTTTTAAGAGTAAACTTTCTTGACAGCCTCATCCCTTTCTCGAAATTTACAAAGTAATACACTTTAGTTGGATAAAATATCATTGTCATCATGCAGATCCCAGAGGTTTTCTATTATGCTCAGAAAGCTGTACTTCACCCTACCTCACCGCTCTTTGATCAAGAAACCCAAACGTTGAGGCCTCAATGTGTCAAAGGTCTGAAACGTATATTTATTCTTTGTGACCTTGATAGGGATGGTGCTTTAAGTGATGCAGAGTTGAATGAGTTTCAGGTTTGTGAACATTTCATTTTTTTTTTCCTTTTTGATAGTGTGTTGCTTTTGTAATTTATGGCTATCCTAGGCTATCTTTTTTTATTTGCACTTATTGGCCTGAGTTTTCTATGTCTGTGGTGATATGCTTATATATCATACATCTTTGTGATCAGGTCAAGTGCTTTAATGCTCCTCTTCAACCTTCTGAAATTGTCGGAGTGAAGAGGGTTGTGCAAGAAAAATTGCCTGAAGGAGTCAATGAGCGTGGTCTTACTTTGAGAGGATTTCTATTTCTTCATGCACTTTTTATAGAAAAAGGTCGTCTTGAAACAACTTGGACTGTCCTGAGAAAATTCGGATATAATAATGATCTTAGACTTGATGATGACTTTCTCCCACCTTCCTTCAAGCGAGCTCCGGACCAGGTATGCAGAACACAGAAGTTTCCTGTAGTAAAATTCCTGTTGTCTCGTGCTATTACAATCTGATTGCTATCATGTAGCATCTCTGATAGCACTGGTTAATGCTTGGGATAGAAATAATGGTGGAGTTATGCTATGTCTTGATTACTTCAAGATCATCTAAGTGGCTATTTTGTTTTATTTGCTAATAAATAGAGATATTTTACCACTGTGCTCGATTTAAGAGAAGCATGTTTAGATTTCTTTTGGTCTGGTGGATTGGCTATATGTTACTTTTATGCTTGCATACTACCTGAACATTTAGGAATCTTTATCGACATTTTTAAGGTGTATTCTCTTTTGTGATATTATTTATATGGTTTTATTTTCTTATCTTTCGTACTGTTTTTCATTGTGTGCAGAGTGTTGAACTGACAAATGCTGCACTTGACTTCTTGAGAGATACTTTCAGCATGTATGACAATGATAATGTAAGTTGCTCTGTTCGTAGGCAGGTTTAAGAACCTTATTGGCGCTTACAAGGCTATTTTGCTGGTACAAAAGTTAAAGGAATCATGAGTAACACTTGCAATATTTTCTTATATTTTTATTTAAATTTTGTTGTTGCCTCATTCTGATTCCAAGGGATTTGATTGACCCGCTTCTTTATAGCTAGTTTTTAATCCTCATTAACCTTAGTCGCTTATTTCTCCATGTTCATTAGACATTATCTGAGGTTAGATATTGATGGAGGCAATAATTTAGTCGATTTAGTCTATTGGTATTGGTTTGCAATCATGTGCGCCATTTTCTCATATTTGCTATCACATATGAGTTGGATATCTCAATATTGTTTTTGAAATCCTAGTTTGCTGACTTGGTATTTTTGCGGTCCCTGCACTAACTCTTCTAATCATTGTTATCATTCTAATTTGTTGTTTTTTTAAATATTATTTTCCATATTGCCATATTATAGGATGGTGCTATCCGCCCTGCAGATGTTGAAGATTTGTTTTCTACGGCACCGGACTGGTAAAATCTGTTATTTTTCTCCGTTTGCTTTGAAATGTTTTCTGCAGTCTGTCCTCCTTACACTTTTCATTTGAGTCTTTTAGTCCTTGGAGTGGGGGGCCATACACGGGTGCTGCCTTAACAACTGCGTTGGGCGGTCTGACACTAAATGGATTCTTGTCAGAGGTATGTGTCAACTTCTGAAGTCTATTTTTCTTTCCTGTAAGCTTTCTGTTTAATATGCAGCCAACATATTTCGTTGTTATCATGTGTTATCGAGTTCTTTGAACATTAGGGAATTTTTTTGTCGTTCTTAGCAAGTAATCTGAAACTCCGACCTGTATATTTTACTTCCAGCTAAATGGAAGTATGCAATTATGCAAAGTGTATTTTCTTTTATTTCAGAGATTTCATAGGGTAGTTGCTTATGAATATTGATGGATGTCCTGGTGCTTGATATCTCTTGGTGTGTTGTCTTATGCAGTGGGTTCTGATGACACTTTTGGAGCCAGCGAAAAGTGTTGAATATCTGAAATATATTATGTATAGTGGAGACGCTGCTTCTGCCATTCGTCTAACTAGGAAAAGGCGTATAGATCGTAAAAAGAGGCAATCTGAGAGAAATGTTTACCAATGTTGTCTTTGGGCCAAAAAAGGCTGGTAAAACGGCATTACTGGATGGTTTTCTAAGAAGGTTCGTCATATTGCCTACCTTTTAATGCTTCTTTCTTCATGGTCTTCTTGAGATTCTGATTGGTGTTTGAATATTTTTCAACTTCTTAAGTACAGGCCTTTCTCTGACGCTTTTGTTCCAAATACTGACGAGAGATATGCAGTTAATGTTGTAGATGGGACTACAGTAAGTGCTAAATTGCGATATCTTGGTAGTGTGTATATATTTCCACCATTGACATTAGTGTCATTAAGTGAAGCAGAAGACTTGCTTTGCAGTTTTTATTACAAAATCATGCAATTGACATGTAACTTGAGTCAAAGTAATGTGTTGATTTCTTGTTATCCTATGATTGCACTCTGTTTAATGAAGTACTTATTTTTCTTTTCTTCTTGACATTGTTATGGAGCTGATTCATAGGGTTTGAGTGACTTGTGGGATGAATGCATCTGATCTCTAGATTTGCGTCCAGATAGTTTTAGACTCGGAAGAGTTGTTGAAGCTCCCCTTTGAACAATATATGCTTTAGCAGTTTCATTGGAAATATTCTTCTAATCTTGGCGAGAGGGCTGTAAGGGTGATTGGAAGTGAGGTTAACACTGTAAACAGGAGTCAGTGAAAAGAGATCTGGTCTCTGTGTTTGCTGTTGAATACTTGAATGCTCTTTTCTTTGGCTTATACAATTGGTTGTATCTTCCCAGGGAAGCCAGAAATTCCTCGTTTTGCGAGAGATTCCTGAAGCTAAGGTCAAGAGCCTGCTTTCGGATAAAGAATCTTTAGCTGCTTGTGATGTGGCATTATTTGTGTACGACAGGTGAGTAAAATTTATTGCATATTCAAATTTACTCGCGTTGTACACTTGTACCTTCGAACTGCATTCTGGCCAGACAGGGTTGGGCGATATCAAGCGAGGAAGGGCGCGCGCACACACACACACACACACACTATCTCAGCATTAGAGCTAATTGCTAATTTGCTATGCCTCCTGCTGTCTCAGCACCGATGAATTATCGTTCAAGAAGACTGCTAAATTGCTCTTGGAGGTTGCGGGGCATGGTGAAGATACTGGTTATGAAGTGCCTTCCCTGATCGTGGCTGCTAAAGATGACCTAGACTCGTATACTACATCAATCCAGGATTCTACAAGGGTAAACTTTATTCTTTGCTTCTGTGTACTTCTGTCTGTTTGGTGTTCCTTTGTGTGTTTGTGGCACAGTTGAAAAACGGAACTTGATAAAAAGCTTCCCTCTGAGGATGTCAGATAGGATTATTTTATTTAATACATTAGTCTCACCACTATATATGTATCGCTACATTCATTTAAAGCAATTATGGTTAATAAAGTTAGCTAACTAGAGCCTTGGAGGTGGTATAAATTTTTTCCTTGGACCAAACTATAAACTTCACCTTTTTTTCAGCCGAACAATAATATAAGTCCCCCTACTTAATTTTTTTTCCCTTTCTGTTTTTCTGTTATTCAGTACCTACATTTATCGCTCATCTTACTTTTCCACCATTTGTTCCTCTTGTCTTGTACCCGAGCATGTAGAAACTCTTTCTTTTCTGAAGGTCAAGCTACCGGCCTTATACTTAATGGCTTGAGGGATCCATGGCCAAATCTTGTACATAAAACAGCCACGTGCGATAGTTTTAGAGTAGTATACAGCCACCAACTACTTGATACCGACTGTACTTGAATGCATATGACTAATGATGAACATGACTAGCCCGACCGATACTAACTCTTAATGCTTATAAATGATGCTGCCTTACAGCTTAGCCAGGATATGGGTATTGATGCTCCAGTCCCCATCACTGCCAGACTAGAGGACTTCAGTGACATATTCCGAAGGATTGTCAGTACAGCCGAACACCCTCATCTTTGTATTCCCGAAA
Source organism: Agrostemma githago (assembly GCA_958450325.1). NCBI lineage: Eukaryota > Viridiplantae > Streptophyta > Magnoliopsida > Caryophyllales > Caryophyllaceae > Agrostemma > Agrostemma githago. The sequence goes on from OY288249.1 coordinate 71,508,680, forward strand.
CCGAAGCTGGGAAAAGCAGGAAGCAATACCTTCGCCTTGTTAATCGCTCACTCATGGCCGTCTCAGGTACCTTATTTACGGCCATCTATTTAACTTCACTTCTATTGTACTTCAGATTATTGTCGAAGGTCATTTCATCTAGTCATTTGGGACAAAATTTGGCATGCTAATTGCTAAAGTCCCAAATTCTTGTACGAGACTGTTTTTATCACTTTACTAGGATCAGGGTTAGGGCTAGTAACTTCTTTAATTCCGACTTTGCTCATTCTATGTACTTAGTACCATTTTCATAAGGTAAGTAACTAATACGGAGTATATTCTTGACAATTGAAACTTTTTATCATAAGGGACCATTTTATAAGTTTTAGCAATCTATTACTATTGACATGTTGGGGTGTAATGTGATTCTCTGCTGAATACCGTTGTCATTGTTTATGCACAGTTGGTGCTGCTGTTGGCATTGCCGGATTGGCTGCTTATCGCGTGTATGCAGCAAGGAGAAACAGTTCGAGTTAAGGGCTTCTCAAGGGACAGACCTCGATTCTGCTTGTCTGTCCATCTTCTCCTTGTTGACAGTTTTTGTGACTCCGTCTTAATGTAGGATTAGGTGCGAGACGTTTTTGAGACACGCCATTATTATGAAATTTAATATAATGTATGGTCTCTGTCGTTTCCCCCTTCTTTTTTATTTATGGGTTTTCTGGTACTTCGTAGTACATATCAATATAGTATTTCACTGGATTTTTGCCCCCGACATACCTAAAACTAAACTTTCTGCAGTGCTCTATCGGACTATCACACCGGGATTCAGTATTCGTCTGCGAAAGCTGGACTGTTAGAATCAGTTTGATTAGCTGATGAAACTATTGTGTGGTGGATCCATCGGTATCAAAACTGCCCTTGGTTTTCTGTACACGAATTTGTCAAGTTTAGAAATCTTAAATTTTTGTAGGAATTCATTGTTTTCATGAGCACAAACCGTATACATGGTTTTTTTTTCCCATTGAAATAAAACGTTCCAATTCTCTTGCAATCTTTTATTTTCATCAGGTTTCTGTTTCTCCATCGGGTATCCGTCTGTCTTTATTTAGCCTCCTTCTTGATTCCTTTCAAAACGCAATGCCGAACTGTCTGCCTAAACTGAGAGCTCGGGTTTGCTCCTGAAGCACCTTCGCCCTCGGTCTCCAGTTGTAAACAGTACTGATTGAACGTATCCAATGTGACGTGAAGCCTGTAATTTAAGGTCAAGAGCAGTTTGAGCTCTAACTTATTCATTTCTGCACGACTTATCCCTCCAATTTTCGCAAAATGCGCATTGTTGAAGTGCCTGTTTCATGCATTATATCAGTACCTGATAAATATAGCCTAAACCACATTGTTTGCGACGAGTATATTTGTCACGGACACATGACGGGTCAAATACCATCACATTGAAAACTTGCAAGCCCGTCTTGTTATACCCGTCACAAGAAAAACTTTTACGGTTTTTTGGCAGAGTGTAAGAGTGGAAGTACTTACTCATCTTCAAGAAACTTGATAGCAACCAGCATAGAAGCTATAAAAAGCCTATGTACATTGAGTGAAGTAATGTAAGAAGCGGTTCGTTGAATGAATCTGTCCATGTAAATATAGGCTACAACAAAGCAAGACGGGCTACAACCCGAGTACTCGAAAACCCGACCCATGTACTTCTTGATGCTCATTGCAGGGACTCTTGTACCATGAAATATAGTCACATTTTCTCTATTTCTTGACCTCTTCACCACTTTCTCATTCCTCTGAATGTTCTTTTGCAGAACAGAAGCCAATATCCTGATAATTTCGGGTGGTTGTGATCCGTTTTTCTTCGAGGACAACGACGACCCGTTTAAGCCTAGCTTGGAATGAAGGGTTATTGAAGCTTTGTTCTTTGTAATGGAAGTTCCCATTTGAAAGAGTGGAATTTAGATCTTGAAGAAATGTGTTATTTTCTCTATTGGCTTTATTATGCTTTTCTTTCTTGGTAAAGTAGAGAATGTTTTGTATTATGACAAATCATTATTCTTCTTGCAATTGGACCATTGGTTTAAAGTTTAAACATGCCCAAGTCTAGACTCTACAAGATGCTTTTGCCTAGAGGCGATCATTTGCGAGTTTGGATCGGATATGGGCTGGGTTAAGTGTAAAATTTTGGTCCACTGACAAATGGGTTAACGGGTTTGGGACAGATTCACGGGCCGGACCTTTGTATCTTTTTGAAAATGTTCTGTCAAAGCCCGCTAAAAATTTGGGTCGGACGGGACAGGTGTCTCGGGCGGTACGCCCCATGAACAACTATAATTTTGCCCTTCTTGTTGGTGGTAGTTGCTGTGTGAGACAATCTCACGTCGTGAAACGGTTTTTTATATAAAAAAATGACGGAGTAGTTATTTTTGTTTAATAATAAACGAATTATCTTTTACGGGATTGAATCGTTTCGTAATTCGTACTATATAATCCGTATCTTTTTAGTATCATCATCAACAAGTAACAACTAAAAATGTTATTGGAGAAAAATGACTATCGCAATCGGATAATTAAATAAATTTGTCATTTGTTCTTTAAAAAAAAAAAAGACTTCTATACAATTTTTATGTCTTGTTGTTAATTGTCGACTATATTTCTTCTGTTTATCCTTTATGCAAATGTGTATGATTTGTGACTAAAAGAAGAGTTTGTAAGACATAAAGACGGGACAAAGAATGTGCCTTAATGATAGCCCCATATCAACATTCTCACCCCTACTATTCTAGCTTCATTTTGAATGATTTTTCACAAAATTATTGCTTAAAAAGAATTATTAATGCTTGAATAATGTCAATTTAAATGGTTGCACACCATGACTACCCAAGTGCTCTATGTACCAAAATAAATATAAATAGAGACTTTTCAGAATACGGTTAACCAACATGTTAACTAATCGATTAAGTTAAATTTGATTATCAGATTTTGCAATTTATTCTTTTATAGTACCTCGACATATATAACGAGCGTAAACTGTAAAGGAGTGTAGGATCCTATTTTCTTTTTATAAGTACTCCGTACTAAACTGTGTATAAATTGTCATATGAATTATGAAATAGAGTAGTTCAGACTTCAGAGCATTTTAGCAATAGGAAATACTCGTACGACTAGAAGAATAATAAAGACTCAAAGGAAGTTTAACTACAATGAAGAGTTTATGGATTTCAAGTATCTGAGGGGGAGGGGGTCAATTAGGTACCTTTTAAAAATTTAACTCCAACTTTATTAATTAAAGAAAGTTAGACTAAGTGGACGACTAAGTAGACAAAGAAGTGAAAACAAGTAAATGTAACCGTCAGTCTGACTGTAACTGTTTTGCCTTGACAAGGATTAAGCCACAGAGCAAAGTTACAGTATGGTAGACGGTTGTCTGACTGTCTCTATTACAGTATATCGACTGTTACAATTACTTTGAAAAACACTACTAAAGTTAATATTAATCCACGAACAAATTAAAGCGAAGCTAAACGACATGTGTTCTACGTTGTATGCAGCGGAAATAAAGCGAGAAGATTGAACACATTACGTTTTTGAATTGGTTCGGCCAACACTCTAAAGGCTTACGTCCAATGCTCTTTTTATTAATAAAGTTAAGTAATCTACTCTGAAAACTTAAACCCATACAATAAAAAGCTACCAATCACCTACTCTAGTTACGACTCTCGAGTTTACAAGACTACTCAGTCTCTGAACTCTCCAATGACCTACTCCGATCACGACTAATAGCCTACTCCGACTACAACTTTGAGTTTACGAGACTACTCTGTCTCTAACTCACTAATGACCTACTCCGGTCACGACTCTTAGTAACTTAGAAAAGTTACAAGATTACAATCTAACCAAGTTAGACAACAGTATTCATAACTCAATGTAGCAATTCGTTCGACTGTGACTATGAAGACTTTGAAAATATTTTGCAAAATGTTTAAAAATTAAAACTTTTGATGAATAATTTGCAATGTAAGATTTGTGCTGAAAGTCTTACGAAGTGAAGAAGAAGGACTCCTCTATTTATAATGGACAAGTTAACTCTTAAAAAAGTCAAACCTTTTTTAAAGTGATGAAAGGTTTGTCTCTATAGAATTGCATGAAAGAGCAAACTTATGGAAGAAGAAGCAAAGGAAAGAAACTATAACATTTTTCAAAAATAAGTGAAGATCAGATTTGAGGTTGAAACAAGAAAGAAATGACAAATACCAATTTTTGAGGCAATGACTTGTTTGGGAAAGAAACAAGTCACCTTTTGGTAGTTTGTAAAAAGTTATTCAACCAAATTGAAGATAGTTTTGGAAATGATTTTTATTTGGAAAATGATTTTTATTAAAATAAAAATTATTGCTTGATCAACACTTCACCATTTCAAACCCAGATTTAATAAAAGATTTAAGAAGATAGAAAGTTTGAAACTTGAAATCTTTTAGTTTTGCAATGGGTCGAACTTAAGTAATTTAACAGTCAACCAAACTGTGACATACAGTTAGGTTGGCTAACTACTTGAACTTACTACAATGTGTCAAGAACTCTTATCTTTACAAAGTGACACTCATTGACATTCTTGATTATTTGGGTAGCTTGTCTTGATTTTCAATCAATCATTCTCAACATTCATCAACTAATTCTCGATTAAACACAACCTGAAAAGTTTGAACTGAGAAAACACAACGTAAATAGGTTATTCATCATCAACAAACCCAACATACAATAATCGAGCATGCATGCACAATGATCACAAAATTTAATTACAATTCACTTCCATACATGCATGTAGGTCACATACATTGCACCAACATTTTTCACTTAACAAAAATGATCTCATTTTACAAAAATAGGTAAAGAGATAACATTGCCAACTCCTTAGCTAATTATCATGTGAAACACAAAGACACATACAATTTCATCGGCTATATGGGCATAATCAAGGCAAACCAACTAACAACCAAATCTACTAATACTACTACTTCAAGATTATGGCTTCTAATCTCCTCCCTAATCCTCATTTCCTTCCCTCTACTCTTCCTTGTCCCAATCTTCCCCCATCTCCAACTCATTGACAAAATCCGCTTTGAAGCGAGCCATCCTTCGACCCTCTACCCTATCGCGAACAAGACCAAGCCCCCCAAATGGCTGAAAGCCATTCGCGAGGCTCATCTGACACGTCAAAGACCGCTCAAAGTTGGCTTAGTCAACTTTGAGGCCACTGAGCAGTCCCACCTACCAGTAGGTGGGATTGCTGAGTACATAACCATCCACTTGGAACGAGTCTCTAATAATGTCACTTGGAAGAGACTCTTTCCAGAGTGGATAAACGAGGGTCCAGGGGACCAATGCCCTACAATCCCCATGCCGAGGCCAGGGGAGTACTCTGGCCTCGACGTGGTGGTGGCCAAGTTGCCTTGTAGGGGACGCAACAACGGTTATGGAGGTTCGAATGAGGAGGGTGTTAGGGATGTCCATAGGCTTCAAGTAAGCCTAGTGACCGCGCAACTAATTGTGGAGAATGGTGATAATAATGGCAAAGATGATGGTGGTGCAGGTGGCGGCGGCGGTGGTGTTTATGGAGTGTTCATCTCAAAATGTGAGCCAATGGTGGAGTTGTTCAAATGTGATGATTTGGTATGGCATAGAGGCTCATATTGGGTGTATAAGCCTCAAGTACATAAGTTGAAGGAGTTGATCAACATGCCACTTGGGACATGTCACCTTGCATCTCCTTCTCTAGGTAAGAACCTCATGAAGTTTTAGTATATTTTTGTGATGAAAATATCCGTTACAAATTTATAACGGGTCAAATAATGGGGTAAGATAAAAACAAAGCTCCTAGATACTAGCAAAACAATTGTCGTATCTAACTAATTGAGATATTATTTGACCCATTTTAATCTTCAGACTGATATACTAGTTTTATAACTCGTAAAATTTACTGATTTACGTATAATATATTTCTATCATGTATTTTTTACAGATACAAGCGTGTTGCAAGACAATCTTATAACATCACCAATTATAAGACCCAAAGTTATGCGTAGAGAAGCATATGTCACGGTTCTTCACTCGTCCGAAACGTACGTATGTGGAGCCATAGCACTAGCCACAAGCATCCTCCAAACCAACACCACCAAGGACCTAATTGCCCTCGTCGACCACACCATCTCCGACCATTCACTCAATGGCCTCAAAGTCGCGGGTTGGAAAATCAAGCGGATTAACAGAATCGAGAGCCCTAGTGCTAAGGCCAACGCGTACAACAAGTGGAATTATAGTAAACTTCGAGTATGGCAACTAGTCGAGTATGACAAGGTCATGTTCATAGACTCCGATTTTATTGTCCTACAAAACATTGATCATTTCTTCGACTACCCTCAGCTGTCGGCTGGACCTAACCATGACTGGCTCTTCAACTCGGGTATCATGATCCTCGAGCCATCCGAGTGTCTCTTTAAGAATTTGATGAGAAAGCGGTACACAATGAAGTCATACAATGGTGGCGACCAAGGTTTTCTGAATGAGATCTTTACCTGGTGGCATCGACTGACTAAAAGGTTAAACTTTATGAAACTCTATGGGCACGGCCGGGGTGGAGATCAAGACCGGCTTGTGCCCATGGATCGATACACGATCCATTATTTAGGGTTTAAACCATGGTTGTGTTATAGAGATTATGATTGTAATTGGGATAGACTTGACCATCATAGATTTGCAAGTGATGATTTACATGCAAGGTGGTGGAGTGTGTATGATGGTTTGCCAAAGAAGTTGCAAACATATTGTGGGTTGACTAAAGAGTTGAGTAATGTGCTTCATACAAGGAGACTCAAGGCTCAAAAGATGGACCTTTATGATGAGCATTGGAAGATTGATATCAAGGATCCTAGAGTCCTAGACAAAACATTTTACATGGTTAAATAATAATTATTGATCCATATATAGTATTTGTTTTGAAAACATTTTTTCTAGGCTCATATTATATATTTTTCTTATTTTTGGAACAAAGTTAAATCCATTTGTAATATACTCGTAGTCTCCTAAAAAAGAAAAGATCCCTCAATTGTTCGATATCAATCACATCATCTTGTATCCAACTATTTATGTGTCATCAGATAAAGCCAATACATATAGCAAAGGAACGGGATTAACCCAGATTTTACCTGAAATTAAAAAGTGTAAAAAGGGACCATATATTCGAGGCCACGAGAGCCGTCCTAAATTCATTCAGAAGCATAAAACCAGCCAAGAAAGAAAATGAGATATACACAACGCGACAGAAGATGTTTCAGTATTATCCTTATAAATTATCATTGTCTTTGAAGCATTATCATTTAGAATATTTTCATGAAAATGCATGGCTTGAATAAAATGTTAAAATTACAACTAAATTAAATTAATTAATTAATTAGTAGGATGTATATCATTGATGAGATTAAGATCAAAGTGAAGTACATCTTGGATAATCATGTTGTTATTATTTGTAGTAGTAGTATTAGAAGTGGTCTTGACGTCGTCTTTCTCAAGATACCAACAATAACTCTCAAACACTGGAGAACTGACCATGACTTCAAAATTCAACAGGAACAGCAACTCCAACTCCAATCTGTTCAGTTCCACATTGCTCACTCCTCCAACCTTGGCGTAAAACGCGTTGTTGTATTGCCTGCCCATCAATTCAAATCAAACCACAAGAAATCGAGAAATAAAGGAGTAAATAAAAGAAAAGGAGGGGGAACGTACACATCGTCGAGGATCTTAGAGGCAACCACAAGAGTGGTAAGGACGAGCCTATGAACATTCAGGTTAAGAAGCATCATCTGAGGGTGCTTATGGACCAACCTGTCTATATAAATATAGGCCACAACAAAGCATGACGGGCTACATTCTGTGTACTTGTACAACCTTTCCAAGTACTTTGGTATGCTTATATTTGGGGCTCTCACCCCATCAAACACCTTCAACTTCAACTTGGCCCCTAGGCCGAACCCGTTTCCATTGGTGGTGGTTTGGTCCACTAGGTGGTTGTTCCGACTGACCAACCGTTCCAAGGCCGATGCCAAGAGTAGGAGAACTCGTGGCGTGGATGGCTCGGTTGTTGTTCCCGGCTCGGTTGGGTCATCCAAGTCTTGGGTTGTGGCTAGCATTTGCCTTTGATTTTAGGGCCTATTCTTTAACAATTGGGCTAATGACATTGTTTGTAGGGGAACTAAGGGTGTTTAAATGAGACTTTGTATGTTGTTAACTTGTTATCTGTTTTCTTGTGGTGCTCAAGTGAGATGGGCATGTGTGATAGTGAGGATTTTGGTAGGCGAAATCCTATATAATTTGAGTGGTTAGTTGCTTACTTGCTTGGCGCCTACACCACACCTATCAATGTCTCGACAAACTGTTTTTGGGTTGAGAAGAGGTCGACGGCTATTATGATGCTGATAAGTTCGAAGTTTGAACCCTAGATTATGAGTACGACCTCTCGTACCTCACCAAATAAACTACTCTCTCTGTCTCACTAAGATTGTCCCGTATTCCTTTTTGGTAGGTTTTAAAGATTGTCCCATTTCTCAACTTTCTTTTTAGTCTATCATTTTTTACAACTTCGCCTCTACTAAGACAAAATATTTACCATTTTCATTAACCCACACAATCATTTTGGGACGGAGGGAGTAGTTGACATCTGACCATACGTAATATCTCGACAAACCGTGAAGATTAAACTTGAGGAATAATTTTGTCATTGTACAAGAATCTAGAAACAATTGGGGCCCTTTTATAGTAGGAGGGTTTCTAAAATGGACCCGGCAAAAAGAGAACAGAAAACTTTAGAAAATTCAGAGGTCTATGAAACAGCTGAGCTATTGTGGTGAATGCTGAATTGCTGATCACAACATCATCTTACAGCAACTGAACCCGCAAATCTGATGTTCTTTATCTTGGAAATTCGAAAATAAATTGTGAAACAAAACATAAATTTAGATAATAAATCGAGAAGTGGTTTGTGAAGAACAGAAGGCAACTATGTACGTAACAGGTAAATACTCTACCTAGTAAGAACAGCAATTAGGGTTATTGTTCAACTTCAAAAGATGATCGGAGTGCCGGAATCAAATTAAAGAACCGGTGAGATTATATGAGTTTGATAGAGTAACAAAGGGCTTATTATAGCAGAACAATCTGTAATTCAGAATCTAGTGAACTTCTCAAGTTCAATACAATGAGATGTCTAAAAACCGAATAAACACAAGCTTGATGACTTGAATCAGCAAGGTCCCTGAGACGAACACAAACATGGAATGCAAATGGGTGCAAAACCTGAAGAATCCTACTCCACTTTCTTGGATTCTCCAGCAGTAATTGGAGTCTCACCCGTCTTAGGTTTCGATGTAGCAGCCTCCAGCGCTTTGTAGAACTCCTCAGACAGTGGACCTGGGATATGCACCGGGATATGGCTTGGAATCGGAGCATCATTTTCAATAACCTCGCACTCGTAGTCATCTGGAACACCCCATGGCTGCCATTCTGCAATGTATAAAACAAGGGAGAACAACGCTCAATTACTAGAGTAAACAATTACAGTCCACTCGTACCAGTCTCATTAGCTAGTTTATGCATTGCTGAATTAAAAGAAACGGGGAATATAAGAGAAGAAAATAAAATTTCTGCTATTATAGTCTTTGTTCAGTGGGTACTTGATTTAAACCTGCAATATAACCCGGAGAAAAATCGGATGTCTAACTACTGATACATTCAGCACCCTGGTGACCTACCTGATGCCTAATGGTTGTACTTGTTCATTAGATTAAGCCATGATCTTCAATCTAGATGTTATATTGCTTCCGTAATCATCAATCGCAGTCCTTATCCACCCACTTTAACCTCCACCAGGTCACAACTCTGGTTCAAAATGATACCGACATCTTCTCATCGTTTCTTATCAGCTCTAAGACCTCAGACTAATCACAAATAGGAGTTCCCCGTTCCTTCCAATTACAAGTCCCCCGTCTTGCAGCCTCTAATGCGGCTACAAAATAGTTTTCACACCGCTTGCTGTAAACAGTGCTCCAGAATCTATTTCCTCTAAAGACCCTACCATCACAGGGTACCAAGGAAAGATAGGTTCACAAACACAGGATTCTTGTCTTTGAAAGTAAATTTATACAGTTGATCAATCAAGTTTTAACATGAGATTCAGTGCTAAGATTGGCCAGAATAACTAGATGACAACTCGCCCACATCTTATTTGCTATCACCCACATCCGGAAAAGATGGTTCAATGTACCCAAAAAGCTCCTGTTTTCACAGCATTTTCAGTTCATGTAAAATGGTTTCCCATCCATGATCCATCCCCCGATCCCCCTTTCCTAAGCTCCTCCTCTATAAGTGATGTGCTAGTCAAAATCCTCCATAGAAGAATTTTACACACTTGGGATCCTCATAAAAACCTCAGTCCCTTCATTACAAAGGCTCTTAAAGTTTATTTGTGATCTGTTCTTATCCCTCTGTGAAGCCTTGAATCTTCCAAAAAAGAATTCAATGCCACATTATATCCATCAATAACCCTATAATCTCCTGATTTTGTACAATATAAGAGTCACTGGAATACAAGAGACGAATGGGATGGAAAAGATGTTAGCCACCTGTACTACATTAAAAAAAGATCGTCATCACAATTTCATTTCAGGGTCACTCACCCGAGCTAAAGATGTCTGTAATTGTATTCATTTGTGATTGCCTTATCATATCCCCTTCCTACCGCCAAAGTACCAAACTTTTTTCTCGTCCAAAAGACGGGGAACTCACCTCTGCTGCTTGCACATTATCACCCTAATAATTCAGATGAACATGTCAAAGGGGTCGTTTAGTTGTCACTTCTCGGAATCTTTCAATGCCTACATAATGGAAGAATTGACTAACTTACTCCCCATGTTCATCGACATTTCATGTGAAATTTGATTCCTACGTGGGCAATCTACCACTTTTGCCAAATTCACGAGAATTGGACGAAGTAACTTCATTCCTTGATGAACCATAACAAAATTCCGTTCCTAGACAAACCAAACAACTCCTAAGTATACAAATCATAATGTCTCCTCGCCTCCCATACTTTTCATTTTTGGTTGATTATAGATGAGAGTTGTAATCAAGTTGGAAAATTTAAACTAATCTACGATTATTAATCATCAACAAAACCGAACCCTAAGTCCCAAAATGATTTGAGGTCGACTAACATGAATCATTCTCGAAAACCGTAAAATCAGAAATAGAAATCAAAAAGCAATGACGAATTGAGAAAGAGAAAGAGAGAAGGGGGGAGACACCATTCATGTGACCAATGAGCTTGAGTTCATCCTGAGCTTCTTCAATGAGCTCCTCAACCTGACCGCAACCCAACCGCTTCTCAATCGATTCCCAATCGTGTTCCTCCTGACAGACGGTGAGACGGTGGCGGGTGAAGCTCTCCACCGCCTTGCGATAACCTTCGTCTTCAGGGACGGCTTGGATCTCCTTTAGGGTTTTGTTGTAGAGAGAAATCAGAACCTCTCGTGCGTTGGGCTCCACCTCTAGTCCTACGATCCCTGTTGTTTCCTTCACTTTCGCCATTAATGGCCTTGCTAATCGTCGTAGCAGCATTTTCGATTTGATTTCAGATTTTTGAGTAATGGAGGTTGGAGGAATTGGGGGCGTTGAGACTGATCGGGTGCACAAAGAGGGGGAGGGGGAGAGGGAGAGGGAGGGGAGAGAGTGATTATAATGATGAGTTGTAAGGCTCAGATTTATTCATTTTCTTGGACGGTTCACGTTAATCGACTCTTCTCGACTTGATTTCAACTCGTTTTAGTTCGATTTAGTTATAAATTTCAACTCCATTTCGATAGATGGTTTACGTTCGCTTTATACACAACAAAGATTAAGGTCCTGTTCTTTTGGACTTATATTCAGTCAGTTTCAGTTCAGTTCAGCTCCAAGAGACATATTTTGTCTCTATATTTCAGTCAGTTTCAGTTAAATGAAATTAAGTTAAGTTAAGTCGAGTCACTTTCAGTCCAAAAGAACAGGGCCTAAATAGTAAAGTGACAGAGAGATGAAAGTAGAGGGTAAAACTTACCCAAATAAAAAGAAAAGTGTAAATAAATTACTGAAACACCCAATAAAAGGTAAACTATTGAACGGGATGGAGGAAGTATAAATAAGTTTAACCTATAAATTTAACAAGTAGTAATAATCTCTCTCTTCATTTGTTCGTCTTTCATTAAAATATGTTAAAAAAACAAACAAATGAACAAGATGGAGGAAGTAATAACTAGTGACGCGGTTACTAAGCTTTACTTGAAGCCTATGGACATCCCTAACAGGCTAACACCCGCCTGGCCGCTTCTGAAGATCCATAATCGTTGTTATGTTCCCTACAAGGCAATTTGGCCACGGCTCACCCCATCGAGGCCAGGGTACTCTTTTGAGTCTTGACCTCGACATGGGGGATTGTAGGGCATTGGTTCATTGGGCTCTCGTTTATCCACTCTGAAAAAGTCTCTCCCATAGTCCTAGGTGACATTATGAGAGACTCGTTCAAAGTAGATGGTTATGAAGTATGAAGTTGACTAAGTTGATTTTAAGGAGTCTTTGACAAATTTGGTGAGTCTTGTGAATGACACTTTCAACCATTTAAGGGGCTTGACATTGTTTAGCTTATCATCATTTCAATTTGATAAAAATATAAAGAAGGTTGTCCAATGGTGTGTTTCCTAATTCTTCACGCAACATTGTCCTATTACGTATTTCCTAAATCTACTCGGATATTGTATTACATTTAGAGAGAAAGGGGCCTTAATCTAGTACGGAGTAAGGGTTTTGTGGATGCGCTGCTTGAAACTCTTTTCTTTGGGTATCTCCCTTGATGTCAGCCCTATTAACGCTTTGGGCCTTCTTCACGATGGACTGACTACGCATTTATCCACATCTTTAGAGATGAACCCAATTTTAATTTTATATACGGAGTACGATTTTTGTTGGTGTAACTAATTGAGAGATCGTTTGTATGCATACACTCCATTCGTTCCAATGAATTGTTTGCCTTTGCTTTTGACACTAAAGACAAGGGATCCAATGAAGAAGTGACATGTGGAACAAAACTCATGAGAAAAGTCATATTACATATGAAAAACATTATTAAAATAGAAATGCAAACAATTCATTGAGACGTCCCAATATGGAATAGACAAACCATTCATTGAGATAGAGGGAGTAATTATGTCTGGTTGGTAACTTTTCTCATATTAGATGTGAGTATGTGACTCAAAATAACTGTTTTATTTTGTGACGTGCTTGGTAAATGACATATTCGACTAAATTTAATAATCAAACCTGCTATTCATTCCATTAGTCAAACTTGTTTTCTAAATTTATTTCAATCAGTAGTAGTCTGTTGTTTTTTTTTGGTGATATATTAATCCGTTGTTTATTAAACATGACCCATACATATTTTTATACTGATCGTATAAATAACGTTTTTTTAATTATGTTTAATTACATTATCACATCAATTTATAATTAATCTTCTAATGAGTTAAATGAGAAGTCTGTCTCTTATCAAACTTACTCGTTAATATTTCATCATTTTCTATCCATACGAGACATTTCATGATGTGAATAAGACATCACCATACAGAATGACAAATGGATGTGAATAAGACATTGGAATAATAATGTAGTAAGGAGTAATAATATGTGAGTAAGTCTCCTTTGTGACGGATATATATCCGTTACAAGGTAATAACGGGTCAAATAATATTATTGGATTAGAAAAGACAAGGTTAGTGGGTAGCACATGACTTTGTCTTATTCATCTAAGTGAGTATTATTTGACCCGTTACACGTTTATAACAAATAATTTCATCACAAACAAGAATTTGTTAGGATGTAAAACAAGAATTTGTTAGGGTGTAAAATAAGAAAGCATGCACCAAATGGACTAATAAAAAATACTCGTACAAACGTTTGACTTGTAGAATTCCCAACTAACTAGACATATGGACAATGCATGTGCCCAATGCCCACGTATCTTATTCCCTTCATGGTGTTTATTATAACGGATCAAATATATTTTTATTTAAATAGAAAAATAAATCTTTTGTTAATCAAAAGCTTTAAATAAGAATTTATGCATGAAGTATCATATTACCTAATCTTTAAAAAGTCAACGTTGTAACTTCATTTACTAATTCTTAAATTACAAACTAATGAATTGAAAGAGACTTTAATCTCAACCTATGAGATCAATAAGAATTGAAAAGAAATGTGAATTCTGAAACAAATATCGAAATATTCTTTTTAAATTGTTTGTTTCATTGTTTTTTTGAGTGAAAAACCAGTTTCATTAATAAAAAATCATACGATATTTACAAGAAAATATCAAATTGAATAGAATGTAAATTTGTACTCCGTAATAAAAAAAACATCCTCTTAAAGCAATGATTCCTAATAGAATAACACATCTTTACGTAATTATCTTCATTATACCAACGATTAAATAAAGATCGCTATTTAAATAATAGTATCGTTCTAGTTTTTTTTTTTTTTTTTTTGCCAAAAGATCAAAACCAGGCCACCTAATACATGTTAAGAGCAGGCACTAAATTGTGTGCTCTTTTGTACAAGGATTGGGTTAAAACATAATACAGTACATATCGTTCTAGTTGAATGCATCTATGTAGCTATTTTTCAATTGCCCGTGTGTTTAAATTAGTACTCCCTCTGTTTCATTGATATCTTTCATATTTTCTTTTTCAATCATTTCTTTGATTTATTCCACTTTCTTTTTTTGCTACCAAACTTCTCTCTTATCTAGGTAACCCACTTACTTTACTTTCTCTCTACTTTTAGATATTTTAGTGTTTTTCTTAAGAAATGTGTCACTTTTAAGGAAATTTTTAAACTTAGAAAATAAGATATTTATAAAAGTTGTTTTCATATCAAAGTTATTACCCGTAATAGTTTTCGTTTATGTGTATATTTAATCAGTGCAGACGTGCAGTTACAATAATTGTAACATGAGATGAAGGAATAATGATCGAACTTTGGAGTCGATCTCATCATGTCTTAAGTCCTAAGCACAAGATTAATTAGAAGAAGGTTTATTTTAATGTCAGCAGTGTGATGGCAAGTTGGCAACATCCACGATTCAGCTGTATATATCTATTATCTACTCGTATATATGAGTAAGATATGTCAGTTTGTCAGCACAACTTCTCTTGCAAAACATTTAGTATTGTACTATGTTAATTTAAGTATACTCTCGTTTAAAATGGATCATGGATTATCCGTCTAAAATATTAAAATGGGTCAAATACTAGCCGCTTCAATTGGTCACGAGCCCTTTTTTTCGTGGAAAATCATACTGTCACCTCACTGAGATTTTGCTGCACCCACGACGCCAAATGACATGAGGACCTAAAGTTACTGATTTGTATTCTTAAGCATTTCATGTCAACAAGAACTCCCGTTTAGGATTTGATCATCCATTCTCCAAAGATTCAAGTAAGCAAGGGGTAAAGTTACGTAAGTTAACATTATGAACGGATACACATACACTTATACTCATTTTCAATTTACTAATCTGAAATTACTACACCATTAATTACCAAAATACTCGTATGTTATTAAAATCTGCTAAATTATAAGATTAACCTGTTGTTTATCATTAAGCTAGGTCAATCCTTATCGACACAAAAGTTTGATACTTCTATATCAAGGATGTCTTGGTCTAATAGTTAAAACTATAACCTTGTAAATTAGATCTCAAGTTCGAATCTTTCAAGTTTCACCTCTTATAATTAATGCAACTAAGTGCGCATTTCATTAAAAAAAACAAAGATTTAGGGGTCGTTTGGTTACTCATCCAATTACCGGGGAGTGCAAGTTCTCAGGAAGTGCATTTTCAGGGAGTTGTTTGGTTGTCCACTTCCTCCACAATGGGGGAAGTTACCCACCAAGCCCCCCTTGGTGTGTAGAACTTTCCGCATGAAGTCATTTTCCACATGACAACCAAACAATATTGTTTAATTCCCATGAAATACAAATTCACGTGAATTTAGAATTCCCGGTAACTTCATCTTCCCATGGTGAACCAAACGAGCCCATAATATTATAAAACATAGGAAGCACGCACGACTTAACAAAATTAATAATTTGTAAGAAACTAGGTAGTGAGGTCCGATCACAATTATTGAACATCTTGAATAGACTTAATTATTTTTTGGAATCCTGAATTCTCAATATCATTCTATATTAATTACATAGTACTTTAATGTACATATACGTTGAGTAAAGAGACTACTCTAACGCGTGAGATTATTCATTTCTTTAAAACGACAATAATTCATTTGTTATTGATAAATGAATAAATGGTCCAGTATTTTATACAAATTTATCGTTTCACAGTGTGAAACCTGTGAAACCATCCGTCTCTGATAAGGCAGTAATATGTACCTGTAATATATGGAGCACGTTATATTGCATTGTTTGACAGAATTCCTCAACACACAGTACACATCATATTATCATCCTAAGATGATGGCCAATGCCAAGCTCCATTACCCATCTTCCTTCCCTTCAACAAAGTCAACTACTACCAACAACAATGTCACTCTTTTCCCATCATCAATCCGTTATTATTCAAACCTCGTCGGGTTGTCCAACATCAGACGAACCAGTACACGACTCTCACAAAGGAACAGAATCGTCAACAATGCACTCGATAACAAAAGTCATCATCATCATCATAATACAGTGGTTGTCAAGTCGAAGAAAAACGACTGTGGTGGTAGTAATAATAATAATAAGGTGATTGTCGAGGGAACGGTGATCGTGATTAAGAAGACGGTTTTAGGGCTGTTCACTGACTTGGGTTCTTCCCTTCTTCATCGTGTTGACGACATGGTTGGCCGCAAGCTCTGCTTTCAGCTTGTCAGTGCTCATACTCCCGATCCTGGTACGTACAGTACAGTACTCTACTGATGTCTCAGAGTCAAAACATTATGTAGTTACGTCTCTAAAGTTAAATATAAAGCAATTGTCGATTAATACAGTCATAAAAGTCATGAAAAACCGGATTCTTGACTAAATATAAGGCGGACTGACTGTACTGTCACAGTTCGTGATGAAAATGTAAATGTGATTGTGTTGTAGAAAATGAGATGAGAGGAAAACGAAGCGAGCCAGTGTACGTGAAAACCTTGATTATGGCTTCTGACGGATTGAATGACTCGAGTACTGAATCGGGTTTCAAAGTTAGATTTGAATTGGATCGGGATTTTGGAGTGCCAGGCGCGTTGATAGTCCGAAATGAGCGTCTTTCTGAATTCTATCTTAAGTCTGTCTCCCTACATGGCATCCCAAATCACGACCACCAACTTCGCTTTATCTGCAACTCTTGGGTTTATCCTGCTATACGCTACAAGAATCAGTACCGCGTTTTCTTTCCAAATCAGGTAACATTACACTGTACTGTCTGTGTTTTTCTACTGACGTGATCTGAGCTGAATTAAACTGAACTGAACTGAACGTGCAGGCATACCTGCCAGGTGAAACCCCGGGACCACTAAGAGGCTACAGAGAAGAAGAACTGGAGATGCTTAGAGGAAACGGAGTTGGAAAACTGGAGGAATGGGACCGTGTCTATGACTATGCATACTACAATGATCTCGGAAGTCCTGATATGGGCCCACAACATGGTCGACCTGTACTCGGAGGCTCTCAGGATTATCCATATCCTCGCAGAGGTCGAACAGGACGTCCACCAACCAAAACAGGTTAATCTTTCTATGTAATATAATCATGCTGACAGATGAAAACACGAGTTCAAAACTGTACTAAAGAAAAAAAGTTTTATTTGCAGACGAATACAGTGAGAGTAGACTGCCATATGTGATGAGCTTGGACATATACGTTCCACGAGATGAACGGTTTGGATCTTTAAAGATGGCAGATTACATGGCTTATTCTCTTAAAGCAGTATCTCATGGTTTGAAAGCTGCACTTAATGCTCTCTTAGACAATGCTCGTACTGAATTCGTTTGTTTAGAGGATACCCTCAAACTCTACAAACACGAAAAAAAACTAGTCGATAATGCTCCTTCCCTTGAAGAGAAAACGACGTTGGATATGATCAAAGAGTTTTTTCAGCTTCACAAAATTCCCCATTATCTCAAGTTTCCTGTGCCTCATATTATCAAAGGTACGTTGTCGTTTTACTGTAAGGTCTTGCAGGAAAAAACTGTGTTTTTCTGATGCTACTGTATGTTCTTGCTGTGACAATGCAGAGGATAAGTCTGCTTGGACTAGTGATGAAGAATTCGCTCGGGAAATGTTGGCTGGAGTTAATCCTGTTGTAATTCGTCGCCTTGAGGTAAATTTTGCAGCTGATATCATTGTTTTTACAGTGAGTCGTCGTAACATTATTTCTTACTGCAGGTTTTCCCTCCTGTGAGTGAGCTAGACCCGGAACAATACGGTGATCACAGTAGTAGCATCAGGGAAGAACATATAGAGAAAAACTTAGAAGGGATTTCTGTGGACGAGGCAATGAAGAAGAAGAAGATGTTCATCTTGGATCATCACGACGCATTGATGCCTTACCTGAGGCGAATAAACACGACTAACACAAAGACTTACGCCACCAGAACTCTACTGTTTTTGAAAGATGACGGAACGTTGAAGCCGTTAGCTATTGAGCTAAGCTTGCCTCATCCTGATGGAGACGAGTTGGGCGCGACTAGCAAAGTGTACACACCTGCTGATTCAGGTGTTGATGGCTCCATTTGGCAGCTGGCTAAAGTCTATGTTTCGGTCAATGATTCTGGCTATCATCAACTTGTCTGCCATTGGTAAGCCAACCCTAAATAATAACGCGTTGTTCAGTTGAGTTGAGTTCAGTTGAGTTGAGGCTTATACAGTTAGGGTTTGTTGTGTCAGGTTGAACACACACGCGGTGATAGAGCCGTTTGTGATAGCAAGTAACAGGCAGCTGAGCGTGCTGCATCCGATTCATAGACTACTGTGTCCGCACTTTCGTGATACTATGAACATCAATGCATTCGCGAGGCAGATCCTCATTGGTGCTGGTGGAGTACTCGAGCAAACCGTTTTTCCTGGCAAGTATGCCTTGGAGATGTGTTCTGCTGTTTACAAGGATTGGGTCTTCACTGATCATGCCCTTCCTACCGACCTTCTCAAAAGGTACATACACTGTCGAATTGAATACTGTTATATGTCATACAACGATCTTATTTAGTGCTGAAATGTTGTGTTACCGACATTTGCAGAGGGATGGCGGAGAAAGACCCGAATAGCCCACACGGGTACAAACTACTGATAGAGGACTACCCGTTTGCAGTAGACGGGCTGTCGATCTGGTCAGCAATAGAGGAATGGGTGACAACCTACATCACATTCTACTACAAAACCCCCGACACAATCACCAACGACACTGAGCTCCAATCCTGGTGGCACGAGCTGCGCAACCAAGGGCACGGCGACCTCAAACACAAACCATGGTGGCCTCAACTGACAACCCTCGACGAACTGATACAAACCTGCACCACCATCATATGGATAGCGTCCGCCCTCCACGCAGCAGTCAACTTCGGGCAGTACCCTTACGCAGGGTACCTCCCGAACCGCCCAACAACAAGCCGGCGGTTCATGCCCGAACCAGGAACCCCGGCCTACAACGAGCTCCAATCCAACCCAGAGAGCGTGCTGCTGAAGACGATCACGTGCCAGTGGAAGACGCTGTTGGGGGTGTCGCTGATAGAGATACTGTCGACGCATACAGCAGACGAGGTGTATTTGGGACGGAGGGAGGACGGGGAGAGGGTGGCAGAGGAGGGGCCGGTGGAGGGGTTCGAGAGGTTCAGGAGACAGTTGGAGGAGATAGAAGGGGAGATTGAAGAGAGGAATAAGAGTGAGGAGATGAGGAATCGGACAGGACCGGTGAATATGCCGTATACTTTGCTTATGCCTACCAGTGATGCTGGTGTTACTGCTAGAGGAATTCCTAACAGTATCTCAATCTGATGCAGGGAGTACCCTGTAAATGTTGTTGTACTGCGCACAGTCGCGTACCTAGTCTTAACCACTACAGCACTTGAAACCTGTAGTACTGCATTATGCATTACTGCATTGCATTGCTTGTTATCGATGAAATTAGAAGGCGGAAGCGTTATATTTTACTTTGATCGTTTTTTTTTTGGTGACGAGGGAACCCGCAGCCGCTACCTTTGGTGCGTTCTGGGTAAACCCCGGTGTACACAATAGAACAAATGATCTTTGTTTAAGGGGTTTGTTTGATTTTCATAGAATTGGATTTTGTCAATTTGACATCGAAAGTAGATTCCATATGATTTATTATCAATGAAATTAATCTTTTACTATGAAAAAATAAGTAGAATGGGTTGTTTTTTAAACTGTCTATTTATTTTTATTGGTATGTTAATCATAAATATGAATTTATTTTGTTAAATAATTTGATTGACTAAAATCTTAAATACAAATTACAAGACCGATGATTTTTATTTCAAGGGAGAAAAGGTCGAAAATCAAATAGATAAATGAGATTTAGATTTTTTTTAATCGCTACAAATTTTTTAAAAAAACTTTTTATCCATTTTCAGGCTTCAGGGGTTTATGGAGGGTTTACACGGTCACTCCTAAGTCCGACTCCACTCCTAAACCCCTCTTCGTCCATTAATGGCGCCTTCCTCTTTCAATCTGCTCCTCCGCCATTTCTCCACCACCTCCCGCCGCCGCAATCACCACCTCCTCCTCCGCCGCCTATCTTTCTCCTCATCTTCCTCCGCATCTCATCCGCCGGACGCTCCTTCTCCTAAACCTACCTCCCTCTCCGCTCGCCTTAGCTTCGTCTTCGACAAAATCGACGAAATCGAAAAGGACCGTGCCGATAAAGACGATGCCCTCCACCGTATCCGAGCCTGGCGCCAGTCGAAGAGACTCAGTCAACCACCGCCGCCGTCCGATTCCGTTGATTGCCCTAAAAGTGACGGCGAGGGCGAGAAGTTAGGGTTAGGGTTAGGGTTAGGTAGCGATGGTGGTGGTGGTGATGTGGCGGTGGCGGTGGAAGGGGAGAAGAGAGAGATTGAGGTGGCACACCCGTGGCCGGAATGGGTGGAGTTGATGGAGAGATTGGTTAAGCAGAATTACTTTGATCATCGGAGGGTCGATGAGGATAAGATGATTCAAGGTTTGGGGGAGATTGATGGCGATAAAGCGAAGAAATTTGATGAAGGGGTTGAATTAGGGGTTGATTTTACTAGGGATTGGAAGAGTGTTCATTTGGCTATGATTAATTTTGGCAAGGATCGCTTCGATATTTTCCGGTTAGTGTTCCCTTTTCTTCTTTCACTGTATATTACTGTAATTAGGAAGCATTGGTGACAATTTGTATGCATTATCCGAGGGGACGTTTGGTTCAAACGGTAGGAATGTAATGGAATGGATTCTAATACTTTAGGTTTCGGTTTCTGATATGAAATGGAATGTAAATACAATGTGAGATGTGAGGGGAATGAAGTTAGAAATTAGAATCATGGGTTGAGACTATGGTATAATATGGTACGGGATCCTATGGGTTTGGCTAACTCCACTCAGAAAAGGGGTCAACGAAACACTAGAATGGATCGAATCCATTCCAATTACTCCAACCAAACACCCCCGAGAAGGTTGAGTTTTGTTAGCAAGTGTTGTATGAAAGGATTTGGTACTAGCTATGAGGTACTAGAGCCATTGCATATATTCACGCCTCTTAAATCCCGGCCATTGGTAGATTCCGTTGTGAGTGGTGGTTATATGTTAGATCGTTGTGCGTAAGTGAAACTGTGATCATGTTCCCTTGATTTCTTATTGATACCGATCTTTGTGAGATTTTGACGTACATAGGGTTATGTTCTGATGTAGTGGTGTTGTAGATGGCTCAAATTACTCTAAGGATGAGGTTCATATGTTCGAGTTGATTAAGGTAGGTAAATTGATGTTACAGCTAACTATCATGCTTTTGTTTGGGCTGTTAGATTGAGCTTGGAGTTGTCTATTGTATTGTAGGGGTGTTTGGGAAAGATTATACTCCGTATATTTTATTTGGAGGATGGAGATATAACCAGTTGAATGTTTGAGGCTTGAAGAAATTAAGTTCATCCCAATTCCCAAGGGTGTTATGTAGGAGTAGCTTTCAGACATTTCGGGATTATTGACTGCTGGGATTTATTTGTGGACTTGGCCTAGGGTGCCAAATGTTTAATATGTTAGTACTCCGTATTAACTTGTTGGATACAATGGAATAAACTGTAGTTTTATGTCTTAGATGCTTCTGCATCCAAGGAGAGCGAGAAAGTCTCATTTCATTTGGGATCTTTACGAGTTCTAATATTGTCCCCATTGACTAAGGTTTTGATTTAAGAGATAGGAGGGGAAATACCACTAATATCCTTTGACTAATAAATTTAAGCATGAAGTAGATGGTATAATGGAAATAAAAAGCTTATTTAACTAGGGGTTGCATAAAGAATTCACCATTTTCAATTACTATACACGGAAAGGGGGCAATTAATTTGGGATGTACAAGTAAGGTAAATGGGACAAAAAGATTCGGATTTTTGATGCACTTTGCATGATGTTAGTGTAGGTGATGGACAAGTTTCATTGTTCTTTTGTCTTATGATATAGTGCATTCCGTATTAGATTAAATCATGAACATCGCTTTTGAAACCCTTCTTCATGAAATAGTACACTTTCAATATGGGAAATGCTCTCTTTTGACACCCATCACCTCTTCGTAAACTGGGGTCTTTGTTGCACTAGGTTTATATTGTTGTCTGAAGAGGGGTGTGGGATAACTGAACAAATTGTTTAAGTTAATAGTCTGCTGTATATTGCAAACTTTTGCAGATGTTTTCTTCGGTGTGCATGTTATATGGCTGAAACAAGTTGATTACAGGTCATTGTTGAGACAAGATATTCAGTTACTTGTGGGGTATGGATGTCCTAGCGCCGACAAAAAGGTGGTGTTTTCTTCAAAACTGTTGAGGAAGCATGCTCATCTCGATGAGGGAGATGTAAGTTTGGCTTCTTTTGCTTATCACTTAAATAGTAGCTCCATACTTAACCAAAGGACTTCTATATTATACTCCGTATGTAACTTGAATTTCATTTTAACATTGTACCCTAGATAGGTACGGAGTAATTCGTATCATTTAGGTTTGAAAGATTATTGCTAGATATAGTAATATGGTTTCTCCTGTATCTACTTATTCTGGTTTGTTCTTTCTATCCCTATTTCAGCAAAATTGTGTTGCATTATTCTTTTTTCTCATTGGTACCTAAGTTGATTTAATGAGTTATAATAGTGGGAAAGTTCCCATAATTTGAATTTATTATTGGCTTTGATCCTTTGACCATAAGGCTAGGCTTCAGGAGAGGTTATGTTTTACTGCTTGTAGCTTATGTCAAAAAAAATAATGTATGACACTGCTTGCATGCTTCCAGGTATGTAGCTCCTGCAGTCTAAGAAACACCTGTGAAAGAGCTTATTTAGTAACAGATAAGGAGGATGAGGCGAGGACAATTGATATAATGCGTGTCTTAATAACTTATGGCTTTGATCCCATAAATGGAGCAGTTGAAAACAAGTCATTGCTGAAGAAAAAATCTGTAAAGGCTGTTGTGCGTAAGGTTCTTCACGAGGTTGTTAGGTTAAGTGCAGTGCCCATAGATCCCCATCTTCCACCTCCTTTGATCAAAAAGCGTCCACCAAAGGTAAAGCAGCCGCCACCGCCGCCTAAGAGAAGAGTTGGACGTGATGACATAGAAATGAAAAAGGGTGACTGGCTATGTCAAAAGTATGTCAGTTTCTGTTAATAATATTGTTGCTGCCTGCCTTTGCTGGCGTTTATATCATATAGATGAGTTTAGTCTTTAAGCATTTGCTTAACGAATTGTTCAAGCATCAAATTCACCTTTAGACTGTGTAAGTTGTTACTTCCTCTAGAAATAATGGGTTTATAGACCAATCTGGTTCCTATTTGGGAAGAGGTACTTCGACACTCTTAGATTTGTGTATATAAGAATTGTAGCACCATCACATATTCACATCCCCTCTTTCACGTGGGTTAGACCGATATGGACTTTTAGATTATCAGAATTATTAGGCTTTTACAGTTGCTGGGTAGAGGCAGCTTGTTTTGCTTACAAGTTTTTTCTCATGTTGTGTGCTTACAATCATTCCCCTGCATTCATTCCTCATTTTAGTGTTACTTGGAAACATCTGATCCAAATGAACATTTGTTTAGTTGATTTAACAAATAGACGAGTAAGTGTAAGGGCTCGCTTGAGATGGGATTAATTATTAAGGGGGTAATAGAGCAAAAATGAACTAGAAATGGATGAACTTGTTGTTTGATTGTAACATTTTATAGTGTAAAAGAGATACGAGGGGGGAATAATTACCCTCATTGGGGGGGCAATACATTACTTGGGGGGAGAGGGGAGTAATAATTCCCCCCTAAATAAGCTATACTTCCTTAATTTTCTCCATTCCCGCTTAATATCATCACTACTTTCCATCATTTTCTAGTTCATTTTTGCTCTATTACCCCCCTTAATAATTAACCCCATCCCAAGCGAGCCCTAAGTCTGAATTAATTAGGATTCAGGATTTCCTTTATTTTATTTTTGTCTTTTTATTATGTAACTTGAAAGTTTCTTTTTAAATTATGGCTTTACCTGTCTGCAGATGCGACTTCATGAACTTTGCAAAGAACTCTGTCTGCCTGCAATGTGATGCGAAGCGTCCCAAGAGACAGCTGCTTCCAGGAGAATGGGAATGCCCCCAGTGAGTTCCTGCATCTTTTTCTTTAGACATAGCAGATGATATATGTGTGTTACTGTTTTGACTATGGAGTACTAAATTAGTAGCTATATAGATCTCTGTCCACCTCCTGGTTCTTTCTGTGGTACATCCCGTGTTCAATTCTGAACCGTCAAACTTGGAGAATAATGTTTGAAGGTTTAGTACTTCGGGGCTTGTTTGGGAACAATTTATGAAGGGGAAAAGAGGCCAGGGAGGGGGAAGGAGGGAAGGGAAAGGAAGGGAAGGGAAGAAATGGAGGGAAAGAGTTTTCCCTCCAAATTGTTCCTTTGTTGGAGGGGCTATTGTTTGCCTTGTATGAGGGAGATGAAGGGATTCAGTTTCCCTCCTCTCCAAATCCCTTTGCCCTCATCTTGCTATCCAAAGAAAGGACAATACTTTGTTTCAAATCTCGCAGATTGAAACCATTAAGTTGTCCTCAGGTGCAAAAGCCAGCATCAACGCCCTTTCAAATTATACATTATTCCTTTTATCACAAAACCATATTTGGTCAAATGGTTACCTAGATTTTTCTTTTCTGTTGACCCTTTCATGATAAAGGTGACTTGTTCTATTGCTTACCTTAGTTTAAAAAAGCGTGCCTAGGTGCAAGGCACAGTGGGGTGCTAGCCGAATTGCATCAGGGTGCATGAGGCACATGGAATACATAAGGCGCGGGAGGTGCACCTTAAGCACACGAGCCGCACTTGAGGCACATTACTAAGCAATTGCAAAACAAAAATCCCAATTGTTCTATTCTGCCCTTCTCCCACACCCGACACAAAAGATCCATAACTGCCTTACCACGGCCATTATATTGCTACTTGCAAGATGGAACATACAACGACAATCGACTAGTAGCACATTGTCCTTGATTTTAAAATATGATTGTAAAATATGCATGTTCGTTTAAAAAATCAGTGTGCCTCGTATCCAAAAGGCCGTTTTCATGCGCCTCATCTCCTTGGGACCCCATCACCTCAGTGTGCCTCGCACCTTCTCAAACTAATTGCCTTTTAGGTGTAGTTTCTTACTTGCCTGACTATGTCGATTAATCTTTAATCTATTTGGTGGCAGGTGCGACTTTCTAAATTACAGAAGAAACATGAGTTGCTTCAATTGTGAGCATAAGCGACCTCCAGATGGATATGTCGACAATGAGGTACACGAAAGGCAAAACAGACAACCTGCAAGGCTGGAAAGGGTTCCTGACAGAGATCAAGTTTCCAATGCCTGGAACTTTGACTTCGATGATGATGAGTCAGATGGAGCAGATGTTGCCGCTTTTGAATATGCAGATCCTCATGCAATGAACGAAGATCGTCATCTGGATAGTCCCCCGGATGAAAAATTTAGTAATCCCCGTGGTGACTATAGGACTAACCGTACATCAAGGCCTCAGGAGAAAGAATATACTAAATCTTCAGAAACAAAACCCAATGTGGGCTTTAACGATTTCGATGATGAAGATGATGACGTTGACAACTATGAGCTAGATAATCAAGATAGTAACGGGAGACGGCAAGCTTCTACAGTCAACTTTTCTGATGTTGAAAATGAAGGCTATTCTGGGTCTGAAAGTGACGACGGTTTGGTCAGATTTAGCAGAAACGGTTCAGCGTCATATCCCAAATCATCAAAGCCGTCGTATAAAAAAGGAGCTTCTTCTAATACTGCAGGAGACGATAGTGACCTAGATTACGGTTCAGATGAGGACCTTCCAGTTCACCCCAAGTGGAAATCTAGTCATGTTGCGGATTCTGGTCTAAGGAATAGAACTTCACGTGGCCGATTCAAAAACTCTGATGATGACGATAATGATGATGACGATGATAGTCTTGTCTATGGTAATGATTATCATCGTAAACAAGGTAGGGGAAATTTCCGAGATTCTGATAGAAGGGGTTTTAGAGCAGGGGATGCTCAAAATGATGGGTACACTTCAAGGCAAGACAGGGGAAACTATCGGGATTCAGATGACAGTGGGTTTAGACGAGGTGGCGAGCCAAGCAGTAGAAACAGAGGTCGAGGTGGGTTTAAGGGTCGACAAGAAGGCAGGTCCGTAAACGCAGATGACTTCGGTAGACCTTCACGTGGCTCAGGTCGTAGCGAGAGAGGATCATTTGACAACGGGTTTGGGCGAGGCTTCGGTCGTGATCAGAAATCTAGTAGGCCTGAACAACGAGGAGGTGGGGAGCCTAGCAGTAGAAACAGAGGTCGAGGCAGGTCTGTGAATGCAGACGACTTTGGTAGACCTTCACGTGGCTCAGGTCGTAGTGAGAGAGGAACGTTTGATAACGAGAGTGGGAGAGGCTCAGGCCGTAATCAGAAATCTAGTAGGCCTGAACAACGAGGAGGAGGTGGTGGTAGAGGGCGCATGGGATTTGTTCAGAACGATGATTGGTCAGACCGGGATAATGAGAGGCCCCTCAGGCAGCGCAGATGATGAATCAGTCGCCTCCGGGTGTGCCGTCATTTTGAAATGGACCATGGTCATAGTTCGACTGTGGTCGGTTTTTTCTTCCTGTTAACTACAGTTTTTTTGGGTGCGAACGAGCTCACTGAGAAGAAGCGAAAGATGTCTTCAACTTATTTTTGTGGAGTAATGTAGAGTATTACAGTATAGTTTTCTCTGTTGTGCTCACTGATTATCGGAAACGGACATTTGGAGAACCATTCACTGATTTCTGAGAGAGCTGCGTTGCCTAAGATATGGTACACTATTTTTATTTTGGGAGAGTTTAACAAATGGTATGGAAAATGGGATGATAATGGAAACTAAACTACACTATATTTCTTACCCAAATAGAAAAGAATAATTGATTGCGATGGATAAAGTGAGAAAATAGGATAATAAAATAAGGTGGAAAAGGTAGAAGTTAAAGTTTAGCTCCTTACGTAGCTATTATAGTCTCAGTTAAACTTACGATTTAACTTCTCTCATACGAGGACTTGGTGGTCCATGTCCTCGAGTGGAGGGATGCCACCTAAAGGAGGCAATCTGGGTCGTGCTGCTTGACCCGGCTGGCGCTTGGAGGCATCTTGATGCTCGACTCAGACAAAGCCCGGTCTTCTCCCTCCTTACTTGCTCGATGAACATTCTCTTTCTGCAGCGAGAGATCGAGTACTAGAGATTACTTGTCTCATGCGACCATGAGCTAAGTATTTACCTGACTTCTCCCATCCTGGAATTCTTACTTGACGAATATAACCTCACACTAGTACACAACCAACCTAAAAAGATGGCCGACGTCATCCAAACTGTAACCTCAAACTATCCTCTATAGAGAGACAAACAAGATAACAATCCGATCCTCTCTTAATATTCAACTCATTTCATTCTTACGACAGATATATCTGTCACTTTTACAAATTACGACAGATATATTTGTTTTAAGAGAGACTCGCCTTACATTTTAAATGAATTTTGGTAGATTTAGATTTAGAACCCAAAAAATCCAATCCACCCAAACCCAAGCACGATCATACCATTACCACCACTGTACCATGGAATCTAAAGCCCAATGAAAGAAAAAGTCAACACTCCCTTTCCCTTTCCCCTCCCCCAGTTTTGAGTTTTATCACAAAGATTTTGAATTTTGCTTTAAATTTTCTGAATTTTAGTGTAAAGTTGTCGATTTAAATCATATAAATGTTTAAACTCAGTAACTTTTATAAGCTCAATAAATATATACACAAAAGCTCAACAACTCTGCCTTGTTTGTACAAGGCTAAACTATTTATCGCCCCACTCCATTAAAATACCCCTCACATATATTCATAAGGTGGGACCATAAATAATGAACGGAGAGAATATTATACAACCAGATGTATAATAATATTTTCCTTCCCCTTACTTCTCCCTCCACACCCCAAAATCCAAATCTCCAAGCCCTATTACCACTAGTACTACAAGTCTAAACCTAATTTTCAAAAACTCCTCCTCCTCCTTTCTTTTTAATTTTAATTTCCTTTTTCTTATTTTTAAAAAAAGAATCAAGAGACGACATTTAAGTTTTTTCGCGGCAACGGCTCATCACGCACATACTTTCCCCCTTCTCTCTCTAAAAACATCTTTCTCTCTCTCTCTCTCTCTACAAAACACACATCTTTTTTTTTTTCGTATCAGTCTTCGTCGTCTTCCTCCTTTTTCTCTCTCCTCCCCAGATTCCGCCATTGTTTTCCTTCCTTCTTCTGTAAGCTCATCACTCCATTCTGTTTCTTCTTCCTTTTCCCTTTTCTTTTCAATCTTATTTTTTCATACAATGTTAAATTCAATTCCAATTCAATTCCCTCTTCTTTTCCCCCCTATTTATTTTTGATTTTTGATTTTGAATTTTTGATTTCTTTTTTTTCTAGGGTTTTACACACTATTTTCTAATTTCTTCCCCCTTTCTGATTTTGATTTGTTTTGTTTTAATCCGTCTTCTCTTTTTCTCCGGTTTATTCCGTTTTTTTTCCCTGTAATTTTAAGTTTAAAATTCTTCTTTTTTTTTCAAAAAAATTGATTATTTAAATATTTGAAAATTCGACAATGTAATTGATTGTTATGTTTGATGGGATAATCAACGGCATATGTTGATTAGATCGCAAAATTGTTATACATTTTTTTTTTGTAATTTTTTGATTGTGGTTTTTTTGATGGGGTTTTAATGAGTTTACACTGCTTCAATTTTCGGTTCGGAGGTTTTGGGTATGTTTATAGTGATCAATTACGTGTTTTGGGAGTTGGGTTTTTCAATCTTCTCTCCATTTCTCGATTTATTCGTCTGAGATAGCTAATCAAGCAATTGGAATCATTAACGCGATACCGTCTCATTTGATAATCAATCATTCAATCATGTTTATGTAATGAACAAGGTTTTAACCTTTTTTTTTTTTTTTATTTTTTTTTTTTTATTTTTTTTATTTTAGGAGTATTTGGTTTGTAGGGTGTAGATGGCGCCGGCGAGGAAATCAAAAAGTATTAATAAAGGATTCGCTGCTGCATATGATTCATCATCTAACAGAGATGAAAAATCAAAATCAAAGGTAGCTTCAATTTAAATGTTTTTTATTTATTTTATTTTTATGTATTTTTATTTTTTAAACAAACGTATCCCAGGCATTTAATTGCAGCAGTTTTTTAAAATTAGAATTAATATTCTTATCTATTTAAATTAACTGGAGTATGATGAATTCTTATGAAAATTAATAAAAAGGATGAAGGAAAAATTAAATTAAATTGATAACTAGCCCTATTATGTGACACGTGAGACCGTCTCTTACACATTTTTGTATATCAAGAAAGACGATGCCTGGTTTTAGAATAGATGTCTGCCTCATCGAGGATCAATGGGGGATGGGGATGGGGATGGGATGGGGTTTGTTGGTTGGGTGGGGAGATATTTTCAGGTGAACTACCAGCGGAAAATATAATTTTTTTAAAAATATGGTAACTAAAAATGTCATCTTTTTCATTGTTGCGCTCCTTCTAATCCCCGATAATTCTGCCTATGCTGATGGTGTTCTTGATTTGTGATATGCATGGTTTTTCGGCATGTAATCCCACATGTGGGTTCAGTCTGTCCTCTGAAGTGTGAAGTATTTCTTGGTAAACCTTAATTACTTGGTTGTGTTTCTGTATCTGCGACCCTATTTATTGCAAAGTGACCGAAATGAGATTGTGACAACTGATTTCCTATTAAACTTTAGTACTACTATGTCTCTTTGTCAAATTATGCCATGTTAAAATGATAAAAGAATTTGAAAAATTGGGTGTGTTAGGTATTTTAAAGTTAGAGCAATATTGGGATTTTTGGTGAGTTTACTGGTCTTGTCATTTCTGGCTCTCGTTGGTGTATTTCATCAGGTAACTGGGACAAGTCTTAAAGGGAAATTTAGTTTGATTTAATATTTTGGCGTCTTTTAACCAGAAACGGAAGCTATGTGACATGCTTGGACCCCAATGGAGTAAATTGGAGCTTCAACGCTTCTACGAGGCTTATAGGAGATATGGCAGAGACTGGAAGAAGGTATGGATATTGTACTTTCCTATAAGATTTAGCTCTTTCGTCAACGCTATGAATTTGTTCTCTGAATGTATTGAGAGAAATCCCCTTAACCCCTGTTAGTATTTTTCCCTTCCAAGCTACCCAAAATTTTATATTGTGTGTCGATATTTTCTCAATACATTTGGTTCTCTTTCTCAGAAAACAGGTGGATCTATATTGATCATTACTTAATTTCCTCTGTTTTTGATTCCTTCATCTTTGTTTATTTTTGTTCTTAATCAATTTTAGGTCGCCATTACTGTGCGTTCTAGATCTACAGAGACGGTAGAGGCACTCTACAACATGAATCGAGTAAGTGTGCTTGCTGACTTGCTGTATCTTAAGATGGTAACTGTATTATCTGCAGATACTGTTTTTTCTGTTTAATACTAGATGATGTTTTTTAGTTTTCTATTGTGCATCTGCGTTCTTCTGTTTCCCCAGCTACAATAAGAAGATTATACAACCAGTTGTACATAGCTCTATTTACAACTGGTTTTATAATTTTGAGCTTTATCACAAAGGTTTCGAGTTTTTTCTGTAAACTTTTCTGAGCTTTAGTGTAAAGTTGTCGAGTTAAAATCACATAAATGTTTAAACTCTAAAACCTACCACTTAGCTCAGAAACTTGTATAAGCTCAGTAAATATATATAAAAGCTCAACAACTTTGTCTTGGTTGTACAATGTTATTATACAACCAGGTGTATAATCCCATTTTTCCCCGCCATCACCAGCCTTTACTTCCTTTACATGTTAGCTTCTTTAACCTTTGAAAGTGGCATTGTTGCACAATTATATTTTGGCCAATTGGTCAAATACAAATTTGTTTGTAAAGTAGTGTGCGCCTCCTGTGAATGAGGGATGCACGAGCTTTGTGCCTTACAAGTTAGACCTTGTCATTTTGGCTGCTCACACCTTTTAGAACGAAGATGCTTGGTTTTTATAACTAACTTTTGGATAGGAGGTACCTTTTTCTTGTGAGTTGTGTAGTCGTACTTTTTGATTTTTTTGCTTTCGTATCGAATTCTGAACATCTTTTTCATTTTGGTTTTGTTTTCTAGGCTTACCTATCACTGCCAGATGGGACAGCTTCAGTGTCAGGGCTCATAGCGATGATGACTGACCACTACAATGTGATGGTAAAAATCCGATTTCAACTTTATTGGCTGTTCCTAAGCTGTGTCATCTTTTTAATACCGTGCTCTTAATGTATGAGGGAGATTAGAAATCGGGAGAGTTGAGTTTAATTTTAATGTCCTTTTTTGGTACTGATTTGAACCAGTAATTTTGAGATCGTTTTCATTCTAAACACTTGGTTTCTGGTTAGTTTTCCTCAGTTTGTTTTGACTTCAAAAAGAATTGACGTTGGAAGTAGTCTATTGATTTTTTTCTGAAATCGAATCCTACATGGACCCTTTTTTCCCGCTATATAGTTAACAGTAGTCCCCATTTTTATTATTTATTTTTAAACATTATTTCAAAAAAGTGTCCTATGTTGATTTTGAGCTGAAAGTCTTGTATGGTACTAGTATATTTTCGGGGATTTTCTTTTGGATAAACATTGAGAGTGTGGATCGTAGTGCCTGTTCTTCTTCTCTAGTCAAGCTTTGTTCAATTGATTATTTTACTTTTTTTTTGTTACAAAATGCATATGTATTTGCATGGGAATAATGGATGGATTTCTCCCTATAGGGTGGAAGCGGAAGTGAGAAAGAAACTGAAGATGTAATGCTTATGGCTCGTAAAGTGCGGAAACATCAAAAGGCTAAAGACCGACTAGACTCTAAAAGACATGTGTCTTTTCAGCGCCAGTCAATCAGCTCAAGTGATAAGTTAACTAGAGGAAATTTATTACAGCGGCCACCCATCAATTCAAGTGATAGAGGCATATCATTATTGAAAATGTTTGACGGTATTTGTTCTCTTACGTTCATACTTATATATTAGTGCTTCACAGAACATATATTAGTCCAGATTCTCAGGGCAATCTGGTTCATTTATTGGGGGTTTTCCCAATCAAATTCAACTCCAGTTTCTTTCTAGTGAAAACAATTAAACTCTTTTGATAGACTAGAATATTATAAGTTCACATATTATAAATTTAATGCCAAAGTTATGTTGGTTGTAAAATTTCATACCAACATTATCGAGATTAGTATGAAGTTAATGTAAATAAGAGAAAATTACTCTTTTGGATTGCTGGTCCAAAAACAAATTACCAACTTGGAAGCACTTGGTGATTCCTAGTTGACTAATGATGCTTGATAACACTAAATTTCGCTTGTTTGTTTTTCTCAAATTCAGGTATCCAGCCAAACGTTCCTGTCAAAAAAAGGTCACCCCGTGTACCAGTTTCACTATTGGACAGTCATGTAAATAAGACACCTGAAAGACCAGTCATGAATGGAATTAATAATGAACGACCTCATGGAGCTTTATTGTTAACAAAAGCCAAGGAAAATCCAAATTTGGCACGTGATTCAGAAACAAAATACAAAAAAGTTGAACATTTCAGGATGTCACAAGCTTCATCTTGGGATAAGGTAGTTTCATCGCCTCTGGCATGGTACAGCTGCTGATTTTTCTGAAAGTATCTGTGTTTAATCTTATCTAGTATGCTTGCCAATATCTCGGTTTTTAATCTTAGTGACAAGCGACATTTCTTGTGTTGAAGCCCGATAGTGGCTTAGGAGCAGATGAAGAATCTGTGGATGATAGTCTGGGAAGCTATGAAGACAGAAAAAAGAATTCTTTGGAATCAGCGTCTGCTTTGAATGACTATAAGAAAGGGAAGAGGGAAAAGAAAAAAGAAGTTGATGATCGTCAAGCTATAATGTTTAATGATCTACGTGACACTCATAAGTTCAGTCAAAAGGGTCCAATTATAAATGAAGATGCTGCCGTATATGAAGGAGTCAAAATTGGCAGATCACCTTCATGTCAGAGGAAGAGAAGCAAGACCCAGATTTTTGAAGGTATATATGCTTTGACCTTTCTTAAAGTGATGTGTAGTGGCAAAGGAGCACATTTGATATTTAAAAGTTCCAAATTTGTTGCGCTTTGTTGCTGGTATCTAAAGTATGTTATCATTCTGGATAATGTGATAATGTTAGTCGGCCTCTTTGATATATATCAATGTATTTAGAAGTGCCAACTAAATCTTTTGCGTATTTAGATTTGAGAGAGATTTTTTTTGAAGTGTCGGATTATTTGTAGTTTAGCCTGCAGTAGAGTAGAACCCTTGAGATTATGGTAATTTAACATCTTAAAACCAGGCCACCTCAGAACTGTCTTTGTAGATTTTTGTTGGTAATATGTAGGGAGGTATATAGGCTATTTGTATTACTCACTTTTTAGTCGTGTTCCATGGATTCTAGTGACTATTTGATTACATATATGCTTATCGTTATTTGGCAGATGAGCGGGTAGCTTGTGATGCACTGCAGACCTTGGCTGAAATGTCCTTGATGATGCCTTACCTTGATCCAGAACCTGGTAACACACTATTTCTTTTGTTTATTGTATTTGCTTTATCGTAGTAATATATTTATGACTTTTTTGTCCAACAGTACCCAACATTGACTCCGTACTAAACATGTTATTTTTGCCTTGTGCTACATGATGTCATTTACGTATATCATACTTTGGAGTTGTTTAAAAGTTGCAAAAAAAAAAGTTAATTTAAGCAAATATGCACGAGTGTTTTCGTAGTAATACAAGTCATTGATCTGATACCTTCTTTGTGTATGATTTTTAACTGACAATTAACTGAGTGAGACATTACATTATACTGCCAATGCAGTTGAGGACGCTCGAGAGTCCGTCGCCGGACGATACTCCCCTGCTGATAAGGATGCTCAATTAAATGTAACTTTACAAGGGGAGAACCATGTACCGACTAAGAAACGCAAGGCCCGATCTCCAAAGGTGGTTCACAGCTTAGTTGTATATTTTGCTTTCATTTATTTATTGCTAAATAGAATTCGCCCTTTATTGACTGGGACGAGTTATTGTTACAGATAGTCGAACCACAACTTGATCATTCCACGAAGCAATCTGAAAAGGAGGTACAGAAATGACTTAAAATTGTATTTTTTTTTCCCTGCTCTAATGAAACCATATTTTGTTTCTCTTTTTTTCCCGTGTATGTGTATGTGGAGTCTGGAATTCTGGATGCTATTTATTTGTGAAGATTTCATGTTAATTCACTACTTATGCTGCAGGTCTGGTAGTGATGAATGTTAGTAACACTCTGAGCTTGATGCATTTGCTTTTCCTACACTTGAGAGTTGACATATGCACTATATAAAGTTTATTGTTTGAATCCTATTATATTACCCTCTCCACTTTTTGTCTTGTTTTTCTAATAATATGTGGTGTGGTGTGACCGTGGGCCGTGGCAGCAGTTACAGAAATGTGCATCATCTGATTTGCCGGTGGAACCCCCAATATCTTTCTGCTTTCAGCCTCATGTCTCATTCACCTTGTTTTAAGTGTTTTACTTAAAGGTGATAATCAATTGAATGGGTGGAAAGGGGCTTATTTTAGTTTGGGAGATAGCACTAGCTGTTTTGTGACTTTTGTCTAGTTCTTCCCTTGTACTACTTTCTATTTCTTAACTATCTTCTGGGTTTCGTTAGCAGATTGAAAACATCATTTAGGTTTTTTTTTGTCTGAGTATGGGAATTGGGGATAGGAGAGACCAATTTAAGTGGGATGTATGTAGGCAAAGGTGGACTGGGATTCGAATTAATACTACCCAAAATGAACAAATAGTTATGGTGTTATTCATTAAAACAATTTTTTTTGGGCTCTGGTTGATTTGGGTTCTATGAGCAATCCAATTTAAATAATACAATGGTTGATATCATATTATATTATTAAATCAGCAGTTCATATCATATCATATGATCTTGTTCGGCAGTTTTATTATTTTATGGGGCATTCTCCGGATTTCCAAACAAGAAATCCTCTATTTGCATGGGAGAAGGGTGAGTTGGTGTCGGACCTTCTATTTTGGATAGTTACTTGATGGGAGATGCAAATGTTAGTGTGGAAGGATGACTGTGCTTGCAGTGTTGCTGTGCTGATTTTTTTATTTTGTGAAGTGTGTTAGACATGAGAAAAAAAGGCTTGTTTTATCTACGAAATTGATTGAGCAATAACTGACATTGGTATCGTTTAACAGATATTTGCTGATGAAGAGGTGAAGTCCGGAGATAGTAATGTAGAGATATCTGCCGTCTCCAAAAGATGTAAATCTTCTGTTAGGTCTCCTGATTTATCTTCCAGCAATGATCAACACGTGGGAGAGCCCGAGGCTGTAGTATCCAGTACACCGGTTCAAGCCACAAGCCATGTTATTGAACCTACAAGACGGAAATATAGACGTAAAAGAGACAGAACTAATCCTCTAAAGAATATAAATCATGCTACTGGCATTTTTTCCAGTCAATGCCCGTCTTTGTCCCAAAACAGGGTTCAATGTGCTAAGGTGAGTGAATGCTTGGGCATTATTTCAGTTATTCTCTACAAGCTACTAGATTTTCTATTCTTAAATTTCTGTAAATGTAGGAAAAAGTTTCGCACTGTCTATCCTCACCTGAGGTACGCAAGTGGTGCTCATATGAGTGGTTCTACAGTGCCATTGACTATCCTTGGTTTGCGAGACGTGAGTTCGTGGAGTATCTAAATCATGTTGGCCTGGGACATATCCCAAGACTTACTCGTGTTGAATGGGGATTCATTAGAAGGTGGGTATCCCTCTTTTTTATTCAATAGACCATGTTTTGGTGTACGTTTGTCAAGTTTGACTGAGGTCTATGCTATTGCAGCTGTCTTGGTAAAGCTCGGAGGTTCTCTGAACGTTTCCTACATGAAGAGAGGGAGAAACTTGAGAAATATCGTGAATCCGTTCGGAGTCATTATACTAATGTCCGTGCTGGCCTTGTTGATGGGCTTCCTAACGACTTAGCGCGTCCACTATCAGTTGGGCAGAAAGTTGTTGCTATTCATCCAAGATCGAGAGAACTTCACAATGGCAGTGTCTTAGCAGTTGATCATCACAGCTGCTTAGTCCAGTTTGACCGTCGCGATCTGGGAGTAGAGTTTGTCATGGTATTTCTCTCATCTCTAATGCTTTTAAGCCATCTCTCATATTTTAGCTTCTCAACAACTGTTTATGTTTTTATTTAATTTTATGCTTTTATTTAATTTCTATGAGGTTTATGTTTATGTCTGATATGTATGCGACAAATGATGATATCTATTTACGATTTTGCAAAATATCAAAAACCATTCACTTGTGCTTTGGCAGGATATTGATTGCATGCCTCTAAATCCAGTGGAAAACATGCCGGAATCACGAAGGCAACATAAAATGCTCCTTGATCAAAGACATTCAAAATTACCAAAAAACAATGAAGCTTTCAGATTGGCTTCAGATGAGCATTTGCAAATCCTGGATCCTCATTTGCGTGCTCCTTCATTCAGCCAAGCAATTTCAAGTGATGGAAAGGCATGTCTACAGTTTCTTTGATTCATATTTCTTAGCATCTGAATGTTACTTCCATAACTGATGTGACTGCTTGTTTACGGTTCTTTTTATCTCTTTTTACTGAAGTTGGTCATCTCAAAGATCAAAAAACTAACCATGGTTTGGTAGCAACCAAATATAAGTGTATCTGGGTAGAAACCTTGTCTGTTATAGAAATGCTTGATCAAGTCCATAAAGATTTACGGTGAAAAACTATCCATTTGACTTTTCACGGTCTACGAAGGGACACTTTTACCCTGTTTTTTCCCCATTTATTTATCCCGCCCTCTCTTCTTTTGAATAAGCAGTTAATTGTTGGTCTATGATATGCTTTTGTGTGTAACAGTGTCCCATATGATTTGTCCAGGTCAAGCAAGTATGCATGAACTCCCACTTAAAATTAGCAGGCAATGGATGTTCACGGACTTTGGAGACAACACAAATTCAAGATCTAGTGCAGATTCAGCCAAGAAAAGGCGATATCATACCTAATCAATGCCTTTCCAAGGGTTTGGTTACAAAGGTATGGTTTCCGACTTTCCGGTGACATTTAGTTGGATGAGGGCTTAAGCTCTTGCACTTTTAGCTACTTGAATCAATTTTAGATGACTCAATGGTGCTTGAAGTTTACTTCTTGAATGTTGATTGTAACGTCAGTTTCTGTGTATCCTGTGACGAAGTCAAAGTTTTCTTCTGTTTAAAATTGATGTCTTTCCACTTCATTATTTTTAGCTTTTATTCGGCCGATTTACTGCTAGATAGTGATTGTGCTTGTTAAAAACTGCTTAAAATTAAGTTTTGTGAAATCATGTTGGTATTTTTTTAGCTCCATCATTAAATACACAGAACGATGATTAGTTAGTTGACCTCAAATCTTTTTGGGACTAAGGCTCTGATGTTGATTTTGATGTTGTTGTACACAGAACGATGTTTATCCATCTTCTGAGTTCCATAATTTTATTACCTAGCATCCTAGCCTATGTTCTACGATGACGTTCTAGAGTAAGTGTCTGCATTCGGTTTTCTTGCTCATTATACTAAGCTTGTGCCTTTTCCTTTTTTCCATTCAGGTCACTGCTCAGCATCACGGAGCTTCTGGTAATCCATCTTGTTGGCCACATCATGTAGTTAATTCAAATGGTGTAAATGGAACACTACATACTTCAGATAGTCGCGACGAAGAAACTCCATCCAACGTAGTTGAAATTGTTCAAGGATCAATGAAGAAAGCCCAAAAGATGGTAGATGTTGCTGTTCAGGTCTGAACACCACTCTGCACATTTCTTTATTTTCTGTCAACATATACAGTTTTGTGTCCGAAATAAGCTATACATTACATCTCAATGTTGAGGAAATGAACTGTCTTCATGTGCTATGTCTTCTATACAGGCGATGTCTTGTATGAGAAACGGTGAAGATGCATATGGATGGATCGGTGAGGCTTTCGATGCCTGTAAAACAGAACGTAAAACTGATAGTCGTCTGTCCTCTATGAGGATATCTTCGGACACTGTCCAGGGAGATTTGACTCCTCAAAACCCAGTTGCATCATCCTCCAGTCCAACTGCTACATGTGATCTGCAACTACCATCAGAACTTATTTCTTCATGTGTTTCTACTCTACTTATGATACAGGTAAATTATGGGTCCGTTATGTCATCTCGTGGGGGGTAGTTCTTTAAGTTCATATGATCTCAAAAATTGGAAGCTTTTCTCTGACCGTCGTCTTTGACTGATTTTCAGACCTGCACAGAACGACAGTACCCTCCCTCGGAGGTTGCACAGATATTGGACAGTGCCGTTAGAAGTTTGCATCCATGTTCATCTCAGAACCTGTCTATATACAGGGAGATTCAAATGTGCATGGGTAGAATTAAGACGCAAATACTCGCGCTTGTCCCTTCTTCATAGGGCTAACTCTTTTTGGAAGGGTGATTGATTGTTGTACATGAGAGAACATTAGTTGGTGAGTGACTGCAATAAAATTGTTACAGGAAAATGATGATCAATGGAAATTTTCTCAGCATCATCATCATCATGTCTATAATATATGATATGAAGTGACGTGCCAATGCTACTCGCTTATCAACGTATGTCCAATCTCAATGCATTCTACTCAATCTATCGTATCAATTTGATTGTAATTGATATTCCTAAATGAGTAAAGTCGAAAGTTAGTTCAACGCATGTGAATATCATTCTAGAAACCAAATGATAAAACCCATTTAAACTGACTTAACTACCCTTGTTGGCTCGAACGCTCAGACTTAGGCTTAGGCTCTGTTCTTTTGGACTGAAACTGACTGAACTTAATTTAACTGAAACTGACTGAATATAAGTTCAAAAGAATCGGGCCTTAGGGTGGGTGTTCATCCATCCAAATCCGGATCGGGTTGGTTAGATCTGCAGGCTTGACCAATTAGAAAGGTACCCGAATGGGTTGAATCAAAAACCCCTAAACCCGGGATTTTTAATTTGAATTGTTTCAAGTAGGGATGGCAATGGACCGGATCCGCATGGATCCAGGTCCAGATCCGCATTCCTAGTAGCGGATCCGGATTCGGTCCGGATTCGACGGATCTCAAAAATGTAGATCCATATCCGGATCCGCCGGATTGAATCCGCGGATCCAATTTCTTACTTAAATTCTACAAAAATTTTAATTAATACGTATTTACGACCATATTAATTTTCATAATTTTACAAATAAAATTGAATATAAAAATTCATAATCAAAGATTAATAAACTAAAAAAAAGAGTCCTTAGAAATAACCAAAAAAACACAAATTAAAGTTCTAAGTTTTTTATTATTGTTAATTTTTTAATAAAACGGATTTGCGGATCCGGATCCGGATTTATTTATTAAGATCCAGATCCGGATCCGTTTAAAGATAGCGGATCCGGATCCGGATCCATATCCAACGGATCTCAAAATTTAGGATCCATATCTGATCCGTGCGGACCGGATCTTGCGGATCCGGATCGGATCCCAGATCCGTTGTCATCCCTAGTTTCAAGTGTAGACCCGATCGAACCAGACAGGATCGACAGAGAATAACCCGTCCATGTTGTGACCCGACTCGATCTCACCGGTCCGAGTAGGAGAAACAAAACCCAGATATTCACTAAAAATCCGTACCCCAGTCAATTTAGAACAAAAAAACGGTCGGATCTGTCTCTCTCTCTCTGGAAATGGACAGCTGTCTGGTGAAGCTATGTATCGAATCTGCAACCGCCAGCAGAGACGCCGTCGACAGGTGGCGATTGCAGCGGCGATCACTCGAACGCCTCCCTTCTCCTCTTGCTTCCGATCTTCTTCACCGCCTTCTTCGTCGCCGTCTTCTCGAACCTTCTCTCCTCGAGTTTCGTTCCTTCCTTACTCTCTTCTCTTCCAATTCTTGTTATTGTTGAAGGTTGAATGTTGATTGTTGATTTTGCGAGAAATTTCTGGTGTTTTACTTCAGAATTGCGTTTTTGTACTGATTATTGTTCGGAAATGGTGATTATTTAGTGATTCGTATCATTGTGCTTGAATTTATTGAGGAATTTCAGTAGTTAATTTTTTATTTTTCTTTTTTGAGTGATTTATATGATGTTTATTGATTGATTGCGACGGTGATTATAATCCTCGATTTTGTAGAGTATCATTTTAGTTGTTCAAGTTCAAATTGAGGTGAATTGTAGAGTGGTTTGGCGTAATGCATAATGGATATATTTTCTCTAATAGATTGTCGTGAATATCGAAAGTTCTCCTTCACTGTGAATAGTGTCGGAAAGAGAAAGGGGAGGTTAGACTTGAACGAAGGGACGGACTAGTATTGAGCTTGAATTCTTTCAAGTGTTTTACTTCAGAGTCGTGTTTTTGTACTGATTGTTGTTGATGATTATTACCTAGGGTTTAGGCTTAGGTTTAGGGTTTGATAATTTTAGTGGTTGACTCCGGATCGTGCTTTTCTAGTGACGTATATGATGTTTATTGATTGGTTATGAGTTTGTGACGGTAATTATAATCCTCGATTTTGTATCATTTTAGTTGTTTAAGTTCAAATTGAGGTGGAATTGTAGGGTGATTATGCTTTCACTTTGTTTTTGTCCGAAATCTAATCAAAGTTTTGTAGTCAGTTTTTTCTGTAAGATAATGAACATTTTGGAATCGACGAATAGATTTTTGTCATAAATCTCGATGGTATCTTATCAACTTCTGCTTTTGATTGAGCGTATCTTGAACGTGCATAATGTTTGACACACTCTTGCGAGATTCAACGATACTCCGTATTTGGGTTGTTATTGAGCTCAACGTCTGTGAGATATTTCAGTGATTATCTTCGAATAAGCATTTATTCTAGCAGTTTTAGCTGGTTAGGGTTTTGCTTTAGGTGGATCTCATGGTAATTATGAATATACTTTGATTTTCTTCGAATTCGAAACGTATGTTTGAAGTCAGGGATCTTAATTCGGTAAGATAATAGTAGTCATTTTGGATTCTATCAACAGAATAGAATAGATATATCTCTTCATTTAATGATCAAGATACCTGAAAGATATCAAATTCCAATTGTTTTTTTCAGCTTCAACATTCGTGTAATCTTAGGAAATAGTTGAGTTGATCAAATGATACTGAATAGTAGAGTTCGAGAATTTTATTTTAAAGCTCTGTCTTCTACGCAGGATGTTCAAATGTAGTGTTGAGGAGGTTGATTTAAGTGGGGAGAGTTCTGTGGATGCGGAATGGATGGCTTACATAGGAGCATATCGGTACTTGTGTTCCTTTAGTGTTGCGGGCTGTAACCGGATTAATAATTCTGCAATTTGGCCGCTTGCAGGTTCGTGATTCTACCTTTTTGAGCTCTTGTTATGTTTTCATGTAACACATTGGATCATAACCATAACTCTCGTCAAAAACATGAATGATTATGTGAATAATGAGTCTTCTATTAACGGTCT
This sequence comes from Agrostemma githago, assembly GCA_958450325.1. Lineage (NCBI taxonomy): Eukaryota > Viridiplantae > Streptophyta > Magnoliopsida > Caryophyllales > Caryophyllaceae > Agrostemma > Agrostemma githago. Next base: position 71,551,127 of record OY288249.1, read on the forward strand.
TATATGTGAGAATAACCCAAAACGTTCTTATATGTGAGAATAATCGTAATGTACTTCTCATTTGTTATATGTCAACGGTAAGACCGGGCCATTTATGTTTTTGTGTTGAAGGAGTTATCTGCAAAAGCACGGGTGAGAAAAACCGGGTATCCGAATATAGGATGCCCGGCTTTTAAAACATTAAACTTCAATACCATTTCTGAGTTCTGACCCGGTTTAACCATGTAATCTGTAATCGGTTTTCGGGTACCCGATTTAACTGGATGTACGGAGTCCGGGTACCCAGAACCGGTTTTAAAAAAACATGCTTTTAAAGTCTAATCTGATCCTAAATTTTTACCAACAAAAAATTCTGGAAAATAAGTAGGCTAATTAGAGTTCAAGGTCTTTGGCATCCTCCTTAAGTGAACAAGTTTTAAGGAGCAACGAAGAACCTTTGAGGGTGCTGAAATGTGATAAACCGGCTTAAAAAAAACGGAACATCATCCAAAATAGGTTAATATAACCGAGAGCTCTTTATGTAAAACCTAAATGATTTTTTTCCCTTCTGTTTAGGGATGTCTACGTTAAAGGAGCTTGATCTCTCACGGTGTGCTAAAATCACTGATATTGGTTTAAAGCATGTTGTATCGATTTTGAATCTTGAAAAGCTATACATCTCACGAACTGGGATTACTGCGGATGGCATCATGCTGCTCTCTACACTTCGGAACCTATCTACGCTGGATTTGGGAGGGTTACCTGTCTCTGATGCGTCATTGTGTTCCCTCAAGGTAGTACGTTTTCCTTTTGCTTTTCTGAAAATTGAAACCACACTTGGTCCAACTTTTTTGCAACTCTCATGATGTAAATATCTACCGTTGTCTACTATACGTCACTTGGTAAACCACCTCTATGTGATATTCATTGAATTCTCAATATTTTTCAAAACTGTATACCTTTCAGTCCTTCACCGCTGTTGCAACTTTAAACTTATCTTAAGGCAAGTTGACCGTTCCTTTGATGTTGCTGTAGGTCTGTAGCTATCTCCATGACTTCCTTGATACTCCCCTGAAACGATTGCCTATGATATTGTTATATGCCAGAATAATCATGTTACTTATAAACCATTATAGCGCTTTCACTTACTACCTTGAATTTTCTTTCCTTCAAAAGTGAAACAACACGCTCTCATAATGTAAATTTCTAGTAGTGTAGTGTATAATCTACGACGGACTATCTCACTCCGTAAGCCACTTGTATGTGATAGTGTGATACTGGCAGAACCTTTTCAATATCTTACAAAACCGTATAACCTTCAGTTCTTCACTGCCGTTATAAGATTAAACTGTTCTTAGTGTAAGTTGACCGTCCATTTAATGTTTCTGTTGCTATGTTTGTGACTTTCTTGTTACCAGCATGAAACAATGTTGCCAGTGATATTTATATTCTTTCAAAATAATCATGTTGCGCGTTTTCACTTATTGCCTTGAATTTTTTCTGCAAATAATATGGTGTAGATGCTGACCAAACTTGAGTATCTTGATCTTTGGGGGAGTAACATCACCAACAACGGGACTGAAACTCTGAAATGCTTTCCTAAGTTGAGTTTCTTGAATCTAGACTGGACAAAGGTCTCAATCTTGCCTACTCTGAATTCTCTTGAGTGCTTGAACATGAGTGATTGCTCCATTCTTTCGGTGATGGCTGATAGAAGCGATCAAGTAACTCTGAGAAAGCTTGTTGTCAATGGATCTACTTTCCTAGAAGGTGGGAAAGCGTTTTCAAGCATTGAAACAAGCCGTCTATCTTTCTTGAATCTATCAAGCACATCATTCAGCGATTTTGAGTTTTTGCGTCAGATGCATGCTCTGGAACATTTAGATCTTAGCTTCAGCTCCATGCATGATGATGCAGTTGAAGCACTTTCTTCAATAAGCGCTAATCTGAGACACTTAAACCTCAACAATACCAAAGTAAGCTCAATCGGTGTGGAAATTTTGGCAGGACACGTCCCTTACCTTGAGGCTCTTTTGTTGTCTCATACATCCATCGATGATTTTGCTATACCCTACTTGAGCACAATGCCTTCCCTCAAAGTGCTTGACTTAAGCAATACCTACATTAAAGGTAATTTAATTTGACTTGGTTCTAGTGTTTTTATCCACCCAAATTATTCAAACAAAAAAAAAAAATCCAGATTTTTTGTAACTGTGACGTTATTTTGTCAGGCTTCACTCATCCTATAACCGAAGCTGAGGATGTATTTTATACACTGGCAGCACTCAAGGACCTAGGGAAGTTAGAAAGCTTAGATTTGGGAGGAACCCATGTGACTGATTCCGCTCTTCGTGTGTTAACTTGCTTTAAGGCACTTGCCCATTTATCGCTTAATAGCACTCCCGTGAGTGACAAGTGCCTGGATCATCTGTCATCCGTGAAAAAGCTCGTGAATCTTAGTATGCAGGGTACAATGCTCACCAATGGTGCATTGGATGCATTTGATCCGCCCATGACACTAGAGGTCCTTGATTTGAAAGGCTGTTGGCTTTTGACTATGGATGCTTTGATCCCATTTCGCAAAAAGTACCCTGGTGTTGTCGTTAAGAACGAGCATTTGAATTTGCCGTCTGTGGACCCCAGCTCCTCCTCAGATCTAACTTCATTTCCGAAAGGTTCACCACCGACAGTAAAGTCAAAACAAAAGAATAGAACGTCCTCACCTGCTTCACTCTTCCATTTCCGGAGAAATGTCTTAGGTATATGATAACACACTATTTTGTTTCACTGGAGTTTCTTGCTTTTTATTCAATGATTCTTGAACCAAACAATCAGTCAGTCTTATCTAAAGACAATCTGAATGAAACCGACCCAAATCTGTATGTGTTTCACATACGTGACTATCTCATACTTCCTGCATTCCAATTAACTGTGTACACTTTTTTTTTCAACATAGGCTAGAGACATTTTAGAAATGTATACAGTTGGTTGCGGTGCAGGACATTTGAGTATTTGTATCGATCTATCCTTCTGACCTCCAATGTTTTGTTCTGAAACAGACCAGAGGATGAAGTATGGAAGAGAGGAGCTGCTTGCATTTCAACATTTATCTCCGCCGCTTGATTTGCCTGATATTGTCGATACTGGCGGAGCATTATTATCAAACCAAACCGGATAGCTATTCAAGTGTGTATACTTCCGCCGTTTATTTTGATGTCGTGTATCCCATTTTCATTTATATTTGATGAAATGTGTGAGGATTGCATTGACATTCAAAATGGGTATTTGCATTGTCTAATTCTTTATAATCAACTTTCCCTTGCCGTATTTTTTCCCCTGCAATGAAGGAAAATAATTAAAGAGTAAGGCTTAGTTCTTCTTGAGTTTACATCCCAGCTTCAGTTTAGTTTAGTTTAATTCAGCTCACTTCAGTTGTATAGAATTCAGCCCGCCCGAACGTTATCATGTTACAAAGTTCATCTGAGTAAGTTCACTTGAACCAACTTCACCTCACTTTAGGATCTCCATTGAGTTCAATTCACATTCACCTACATTCAATTCAAGTACACTTTACAAAAGCTAGTAATGACACCATACAAGGAAAGAGAGATTAAGATTACCTCCATGTAGAATTGCCTTTGCTATGTCCGAAAGTGTGTATCCTTGTGTTGCTTTGGGTCAGGCCCTCACGAATTTACTCTTAACAAGGGTATTCACATTGGATGGAATCTTTCCATCAGAATCCTAATGACTTCTGTAGCTTACTCCCTCTGTACCACTAAGATCTTCCCACCTCAATATAATATCTCTCACAAATGAATAAAAGTGGGAAGATCTTAGTGGTACGGAGTGAGTATTCTTAATGAGGCCTCAACGGTGGTCTTAACCATAATTCTTTTTAATTTATTTTCAAATCAATTAATTTCAACCTCATTCAGTTTAGTTTTGTTCAGCTCCAACAAATTCAGTTAAGTCATATTAATCATATCGATCTATTATACGCCTCTGCATCTAGCATTGGGTAGACCTCATACAATAACTGTCCTAGCTCTACCCTACCTTTTGTTTCATTTCTTCTGGAACAATCAAAAAATTTTTGATTATGGATCTACTAGCAGAAATTCAATGCGTAATCTCAGCATTCAATGTGTATTCCTGAATAATCTCATTTTTCAATTATTCAACCATTTCATTTTACCAAGTTCAATGTTAGCCAGATTAGTCAACATTTATATGTTTCGATGCAACAACAAGATGTTATTTGTAACAAGTAGTTTTGTTGGTTGGTTAATTGGTCACATTTTATTCATGAAATGGGTTGGGTTGGTATTAGTTTGGATACAGCAAAATCATTCTATTAGATCTAATGTACTTATTCGATCTAATAAGTATCTGGTGTCAGAATTCAAAAATTCTATGGCTCGAATCTTTAGTATTCTCTTATTTATTACCTGTGTCTACTATTTAGGCCGAATGCCGTCAACCATTTTTACTAAGAAACTGAAAGAAACCTCAGAAACGAAGGAGACTAAACAGGAAGAAGAGGGATTCACCGAAGAAGATCCTTCTCCTTCCCTTTTTTCGGAAGAAAAGGAGGATCCAGACAAAATGGATGAAACGGAAAAGATCCGAGTGAATGGAAAGGACAAAACAAAGGATGAATTCCACTTGCACTTAAAAGAACATACTATAAAAATAGCCCAACTTCTTATTCTGGCAATCAAGATATTTCGAAGTTAGAAATACTTAAAGAAGAAAAGAAAAACCTATTCTGGTTTGAAAAACCCCTTCTGGTTTGAAAAACCCCTTCTTTCTCTTCTTTTCGACTATAAACGTTGGAATCGTCCAACGCGATATATAAAAAACAATCAATTTGAAAATGCGGTAAGAAATGAAATGTCACAATATTTTTTTTATACACGTCAAAACGATGGAAAACATTCAATCAATATATATTAATAAAGCAGAAACTTTTCGAGCGATTTGATTGGTCAAAATTTTTTAATATTATTTTTTAGTATTACATATTACTTTATTTAATTAAGGTTTAGGTGTTGGAATGGGTTTACATAGTTTAATAATATGTTTAATTATAATAATATATAATATATATAATATCATATGATTTGGGATATAAATTCGACAATTGGGATACAAAACATGGTAGCCACTAAAAAGTGATCGTTTGCACTTGCAGCAATACTAAGCTTCTAAAACCTCAATAGGCCAAACCCAAATATTTGGGATATAAATTTGACAATTTGGAAATACCAACTCTTAATTACCCTACTTAGACAACATAACGGTGATTCATTCCTTTATTAACATATTAACGTGTGTCCAGTTGACACATTAGAAAAACCGTTTGTAAATTATGGCAACCAAAAATGAAGTAAAGTCAATATAAGTAATTATTAAGTACGATCGTTGTACAGTCATCATCAAGCATAGGCAAGGCACAACCAATAAAAATGTTCAAATCAACACAGTGAGTACTTGGTACAATACTCAGAAATAACAAGCGGAAATATCATTACAATAGGTCTTCTTGTTCAGTAAAGATACAAGACTACGCATCATGTTCACGAGTGCGCTTGCGGCTCTTCTTGTCAGACCGCTTTGAGTGCCTCCCAACCCTCGAATCATCCGAGTAATAACTGCCTTCGGAATCTGAAGGAGATCTGGCCCTCCTGCTCTTTCTCTTATCCCTTCGTCTCAGAGATTCCTCGGAATCTTCAGAATCATCCGAGTGTCTATGGCTCCGCCTTCTTCTCTTTTCCTTCCTACTCTTCCTCCTATGACGACCATGTTCCTCCTCATCTGACGTTTCATCTCTCTTCCTTCTCTTCTCCTTCCTCTTCCTTCGACCATCATCATCATCGGAAACACTCTCAGATCTCTTTCTTCCACTCCTTTTCTTAGACCTTCCCCTTCTCTTCCTCTTTTCAGGTTCAGAATCTTCATCATCGGACAAATCCTTCTTTTTCTTCAGGGACTTGAACTTGCTACTGCCCTTTTTCTTTCCAAAACGTTGAGCAATGATTCTCTCCATTTCAGAGTCCTCACTTGAATCTGAAGTCTCAGACTCTTCCTCCGAGCTCTCTTCTTCAATCTCGGCACCAGCTTTGTTATTGCGCTTTCCCAGACTACCCTTGATTTTTCCCAACTCTGCCATGACGTTAGCTTGAATCGCTTCCAAATCCTTCTCATTCTTGTCATCCTTGATACTCACAAAGTTCCTACACTGGAAAGTGAGATGCCCGACACGGCCACATTTCTTACACGCACCACGGGCCTCATCGGTGTTTGAACCCGTGATACGAGCAAGTGCAAGCAAACCCTGGAAATTTGCATACGGATTCTCGGGCTCATCCTCTGTCTTACTCTGAGAAGCACTTTTTGTGTCATCTTTGTTAGGAGCATAGGGATCGTAACCAATTGCACTCTGCCAAATGCCATGGGTTTGAAGGGCTGCACTACTATGCACCCTGTTATTGGCAGGCATACGAACCCGACCTGCCGTAGCCGGCATCTTGAGATCCTATTACTGAACTCTGAAATGGACAAAAAAGGACACATGTATCAAAGATCACATCAAATGATGGATTCGAACAACAACACGAAACAAGCATTAGAGGTCCCAAAAGCAAATAAAAACAATGTGAGCCTTTCATTCCTCGAATCCAAGGTGAGATTGAGAAATGGCGCAAGGTAAGACACTTGAGTTGACAGTAACTTTCAACCAAAATGGAAGGAAGAGGAGGAGACGGGGAGAAAGGATGATAGTCAGTATATAGGAAGGAGGAGGGTGAACTAACAAAATGCATAACCACAACTATAACGCTGCAATATTGTCGGGTATCATGAACTTGTATGTAATCAAAATTTCGACAACTCTGTACCTCCAAATCAAAAAAAGATGATTCCCCGAGAACCAGAAACGAGATTGTCTTCCTTTCTTAGGCCCGCCCGCCCGTGACCCGTCTACTGCTAAGCTATCCTAAGTCAGTACCAGTTGATTCTACTTTCAGTAGTCGTAAATTCTATGCATTTTCCCGGGAATTTATGGTGTTGAGCTGTAAACAAGGTGACGCAATCAACCTGTCAAGGTTATACAAAATTATTACAATTCCAGAAGTAAATTCATGTTCCGATTCGAAGATGACAATATTCATCTGATGCATCATTACACTTATATTCTGGAGATGGACATGGAACATGAACTTCATTTTAATCAAATGAATGCAATTCTTAAATTTAGTCAATTGAAATTACAAAACAATCGAATTAACAGAAAACCTGGATATATAATAAGGCCGAATATAAAGCAATCCAATCAAATTACGATCATCAAATTGGATCAAAATGGAGTGATGGTATGACCAAATTAAACAAGTAAGAGACAGAAGAAAGAGAGAGAGAGAGAGAGAGAGAACGAACCTGATCAAACTTAATTTGAGATGGAATTCCCCAGTTTCCCCAATTTCTAACCCTAGATTTCTTTTTGGAAGAGGGTGTCGTGACTCGTGAGGTTGTAATACCGGAAGAAAAAACACGAGTTCAGTTTCAATAACGAGGGTCCCTCAATAACTTATTGAGAGACCATTCTTCAGTATCACTCTATTATTGTTCGTACTTTTAAATGATAACTTTGTTTTGTACCTGTTTTTATAAGAAACATACCATCTTTATATTTGTATATTCTTTTACGTTAATCGTACCTACTTCTATTAGGTTTGGTACCACTGTCACTTCCATTTTTACTTAGTCTCTCAATAAAGTTAATGAGAGACCGTCTCTCAGAAAACCTACTCAATATACCTTCATTTTGAATAAGTTTTCGACTTTTAACCATCGTGAGTTTATTGCATTTCGATACTCTTCTCAGTTATCCTTCGTTGGCACTAAAAATATGGCCTGAAATCATGAAAAGGAAACGTATTGTTTTTGTTTGGGCCTGAATCATACATGCTACCTTCTCAAACAAGCGAGACATTTCTACGATTTATGGAGTAGTTACTGTGCGAATTTGAGGACATTTATTTTCTGGACGAAATCGGACAGAAAACCATGGATAATAACATTCAAATTCGCCCTTTTCAAATGATTTTTCGGAAAATTTGATATTTTGTGTGCCATCTAAAAAGGATATTTATAACATAAAACGACTAAGAATAGTTTTAAAAAAATAGTTCATTTGGAGCATATATATTGAAGATTTCGCCATAATTCGACGTTACTCGAACTTTATTCGAATGTTTTTTAAATGTGTGTATTTGAAATCATACGTACCTTCTGTTACACCGAGGCATTTCTATAATGTATGGAGTAGTGAATGTGCAAATATAAAGACATTTATTTTCTAGACGAAATTGGCCCGAAAAACGTGGATAATAACCTTCAAATACGCCTGTTTCAAATAATTTTCGAAAAATGTGAGATTTTTTTTTTCTAGCAATCTAAATAGGATCTTTATAACATAAAACAACTTACAGTAGTTAAAAAAAACAATAAAATAGTTCCGTTTCGAGAAAATATATATTGAAGATTTCACCATAATCCGACTTTACTCGAACGTTATTCGAATGTCTTTAAAATGTGTTTATTTGAAACCATACGTACTTTCTGGTACACCGAGAGATTTCTACGATGTATGGAGTAGTTAATGTGCGAATTTAAAGAAATTTTTTTCCTAGACGAAATCGGCCCGAAAATTGTGGATAATAACCTTCAAATTCGCAAGTTTCAAGCGATTTTTCGAAAAATGTGAGATATTTGCGGACCATCTAAAAAGGATCTTTATAACATAAAATGACTGACAATAGTTAAAAAAACAATAAAACAGTTCCGTTTTGAGCATGTATATTGAAGATTTCGCCGTAATTCGACATTGCTCGAACGTTGTTTGAATGTCTTTTAAATGTGTTTTTTGAAACCATACGTACTTTCTGGTACACCGAGACATTTCTACGATGTATGGAGTAGTTAATGTGCGAATTTAAAGAAATTTTTTTTCTAGACGAAACCGGCCCGAAAAACGTGGATAATAACCTTCAAATTCGCCAGTTTCAAGCGAATTTTCGAAAAATGTGAGATATTTGCGGACCATCTAAAAAGGATCTTTATAAGATAAAATGACTGACAGTAGTTTAAAAACTATAAAACAGTTCCGTTTTGAGCATATATATTGAAGATTTCGCCATAATTCGACATTGCTCGAACGTTGTTCGAATGTCTTTTAAATGTGTTTATTTGAAACCATACGTACCTTTTGTTACACCTACACATTTTTACAATGTGTGTAATAGTTACTCTGGGAATTTGAAGACATTTATTTTCTGAACGAAATCGGCCCGAAAAACGTGGATAATAACCTTCAAATTCGCCCGTTTCAAGCAATTTTTTGAAAAATGTGAAATATTTTGCGGACCATCTAAAAAGGATCATTATAACATAAAATGACTGACAATAGTTAAAAAAACAATAAAACAGTTCCGTTTTGAGCATATATATTGAAGATTTCGCCGTAATTCGACATTGCTCGAACGTTGTTTGAATGTCTTTTAAATGTGTTTATTTGAAACTATACGTACCTTTTGTTACACCGACACATTTTTATAATGTATGGAATAGTTATTGTGCGAATTTGAAGACATTTATTTTCTGAACGAAATCGGCCCGAAAAACGTGGATAATAACCTTCAAATTCGCCAGTTTCGAGCGATTTTTCGAAAAATGTGAGATATTTGCGGACCATCTAAAAAGGATCTTTATAAGATAAAATGACTGACAGTAGTTTAAAAACAATAACACAGTTCCGTTTTGAGCATATATATTGAAGATTTCGCCATAATTCGACATTGCTCGAACGTTGTTCGAATGTCTTTTAAATGTGTTTATTTGAAACCTACGTACCTTTTGTTACACCTACACATTTTTACAATGTGTGGAATAGTTACTTTGCGAATTTGAAGACATTTATTTTCTGAACGAAATCGGCCCGAAAAACGTGGATAATAACCTTCAAATTCGCCCGTTTCAAGCAATTTTTTGAAAAATGTGAAATGTTTTGCAGACCATCTAAAAAGGATCATTATAACATAAAATGACTGACAATAGTTAAAAAAAACAATAAAACAGTTCCGTTTTGAGCATATATATTGAAGATTTCGCCATAATTCGACATTGCTCGAACGTTGTTCGAATGTCTTTTAAATGTGTTTATTTGAAACCGTACGTACCTTTTGTTACACCTACACATTTTTACAATGTATGGAATAGTTACTGTTCGAATTTGAAGAAATTTATTTTCTGGACGAAATCGGCCCGAAAAACGTGGACTATAACCTTCAAATTCACCTGTTTCAACCAATTTTCCGAAAAATGTGAGATATTTTGTAGATCATCTAAAAATGATCCTTATAACATAAAACGGTAAAGAGTAGTTAAAAAACACAATAAAATAGTTCTGTTTCGAGCATATATATATTGAAAATTTCACCCTAAAACAACGTTACTCGAACGTTTTTCGAATATCGTTTAAATGTATTTATTTGAAATCATACATATCTTCTGTTACACCGAGACATTTCTAAAATGTATGAAATAGTTACTGTACGAATTTGAAGACATTTATTTTCTGGACGAAATCAGTCTGGAAAAACATGGATAATAATTAATAACAGTCAAGTTCGCCTGTTAAACTCAACAACCTACAGTTCAGTCGGGTTATATAAGGGATGAAGAGGAACCAGTTGCACTGCAAACTCTTCTGGGATCGTTGTTCAGTACATGAAAATACAAAGTCGCCGCTGTCTGAGAAGAATAATAACAGGAAGCAAAAAACAACAAAATAAACCAAAAGAAATAGATATCAAAGACGAGACAGTGAGGATGTGAAGAACATAGAGTCGCTGCAACTGCAACTGCAACTGCAACTATTTGGGAGGAACATCAAGTGTAGAGGAGGCACTTGCAAAATACAAATGAAACCAAATTGAAAGAAAGACAGTAGTAAATGTATCTTTCTGGATATGAATCAACAAATAAGAGGAAGAAGAAAGGGCACTTCCTTTGGGTTGGGGGGATGTATTTGGGTCAACCACTCAGCAGCCAGAAAGGAGTTGACATCATTTCTGGTTATATAAAGGTAGGGAGGGGGAAGGGAATGAAATTAAAAAAAAAAAAAAAAAAAAGTTGCATCTCATCTCTTCAATTTACAAAATCATATTTTTTTTTTAGCTTTTTCTTTTTCTCGTTTCTTGCTCTGTATCCTAAAAAACGATGGTGGGAGGGGCTCGAGAGCACAATGCCCACGGGATCAATCACAGACTAATGTAACTAATGAGGCCATTGATGAGATGAGATGAGATCACAGGCGTAGGAGTACTTCCATAGTTGTCTGTCATGGCCAAGACCTCGGGAACCATATTGCTAGCCAAGCAAAAATCTGAATACATCACTCAGCGTAATTATCCCCTCAACACGCTTGCTTCCAGCTTCAACAATCACAAGTCTCCTAACGGCTGAACACAAGAGGCAAAACAAATTGCATTTCCAAGATAATGTTAAAAGACATCAACAAGGCATTTCATGGTAGAGATGTGCCCTTTTCAGAGACTGAACAGCAAAGGATCAGTATGAATGCAGCAACATAAGATGTAAGCATACCGGGATTTGCAAGCCTGTCCATGATCTTTTGTAAAGGATCCGATGACAAGCACATCTGACACCTTTTGTCATTGAAAACTCCGCAAGGAGAATTGGCATCTTGTCCTAGTTGAAGTGCCTGAAAACAAGGACAGATGTGTTGTTCGAGTAAGGGTAGCTGAATCATGGATATCTCATAAGTCCCCCAAGCATTTGTGCATTGGAAGGCTTAACTGAACTTAGGCATGTGATGTGATATCTCTACTTATCTACTAGGACTCTTAGGAGAGCAAATGAAAAACAGCTAGTATCACGTCCGATGCAGAGACTTTAAACAGAGCGGCATACTCGTTAATGAAATGGCAATTAAGGGCTGCAATATCAGCCTAATATATTTCCCTTATCCCATATACTCAATCTGAGAATCAATTATACTTGCAGATTCTTTTTTTCCAAATAAATTGGCTACCCAAAAGCAGAACGAAACGATATATTGCTACAATGCATGACATTTTTTTCAGACAGCCAAAGTAATAGAAATCAATTTTATCTGACAGCATATCAACAATACTAGTTGAAAATGATAGAAAAAAATAATTAAGAACGGAAATCTAAGAGGATAACCAAAATTGCGATATATGGAGTAGAAAGCAACAAATCACGAATGTGAACTAAACCAGCCAAAAATTCAGCTAACATTTACCTGTTGGATACTCATTTCATCAAGATGAATTTGTGCATATGCTCTATCTTTTGCCAAGGAAGTGATATCACTAGCAACAAGAAGGCCAAAAAGCAAAAACAATGACAAATGAGATATGTTTTTCATGAACACACGGATCAATTGGCCAAAACCGGATGGTTTTATAAACATAACCAAGTTTAATGTCAAAACAGATACCTTCGAGAATAAATATCCAGTAGAGAGTCATTGTCATCCACTATAGGCACAGAACTCACATCAGCTGCAAGACAAAAAGAATAGCGCAATATGGATGAGCGTGAGACGACAAGTACACTATTACAACAATGCCTTCAAGGATCTTGTATTAATGAATGAAATGCAACATAAACAATCGTAGTACTAAATAAAATCTACACTTACGAGAAAGGAAAGATGCTATGAAAAGCATAAGAAAAAAAACGCCATATTATCTTCCGAAATTAAATAAACTCGTAAAATCTATTATTAATTGCTAAGGTGATTTTTTTAGGGGGGAAAGAAATAAATTGCTAGGGTGATATATGCTGGAACTCTAGAAACATACTTCATAGAATGACTGAAATGCAATTCCACTTGATTCTATGCATTTTCCATCTAAAGCGATTCCAATTGATTCTATATATTTATATTTGTGTTGACTTGTGCTAAGTACAAACAAAATGACCAAACCAACCCTCACTATGCCTAAGATGATGTGCCAAGCAAAAGTGGAGTTCATTGAGAATCGTGAAAGGATATAAGGGTAATATCAGTAATTTTAGCCTTTTTCTCCCGACTACTTTTTTCAGTCTACATTAATATATGTGCCTTGTATGCTTAGTATCTCAAAACATGTCTAAAGGCAGGACTCACCCTGGACAAGCAAAGATAAGGCAGCCGCAAGGGAGGCATTGGGCCTCAGCATTGCAAATGGTTGTCGACTTGACTCCCCAATTTTGGGGACCCACGTACCCAAAGGAATCAAACAGATTGGCTGCTGAAGAATAGGCAAAGAACCACTCGAATGTTTAAAATGTCTGCAAATACCTGGTAAAATAAACACTTACTGTCACTTATAAACCTCAGGCTACAATAAAAATCATATTATGATACAAATTTTTTTGCAGTTAAAGTACTAACACTTCAGTATTTCAGACAAGGATGCAAGATGTAGCAGCTGCGGGAAAGAACTATCTTGAGGAGATGAATGAATAATTGGAACAGTTGAAACTTTGTTTTGCAAAATTTTGAAAGCCACATCTTTCAATGAATCATACGGCCCAGCCTGTACAAGTTCATACATAGATGAATCAGTAATGACAAATCGTATAAGCTACTAATGAAACAACACATCAACGAGGACAAGAAGAGTGTAGAACTCAAAAACTAAGCATGGATAAAGTGCAACAAAATGGACATCCTAGAACTTAAGCAAACATTATGTTTTATTCATCGCAGTCGCCAGAACAATCGGTAGCCTTAGAGACTCATTTGTAGATTAGCCAAGATAGAAATAAGAGAAAAATAAACCCTCAAAATCTCATGAATACTGTCCTTTGACTTTGGTAATTGACTTTGACTTATTTTTTCAATATCAAAAATGGTTACAACATTATTGGCAATTCCAATGGCGGCAATGGCACAACCTGATAGTTAAATCACGATGACCGACAAATCAAGTGTCAAACCAAGATTCGGTATCATCCCTCCCACTATGTCATTGATGGTAGCTAACACTGTTTTCAAAATTGAAGGCATCCCAATTGGCATTCTCACTCTCATGGGCTATTCTACATAGCCTAAATAGCAAAATGATTTACAATTGGCAAGAATAAATTCATTTGAAACTGCAACTAGTTACATACATCCATAACAGAATGAAAAAGGAAGCAACAGAAACTGGATAAAATGATAACAGAAACATGATAGATAGTGGATACAACAACAATAAAGCCTTAGTCCCAAAATGATAAGGAGTAATAGTCAATCTAAACATAAAAATATCAAAACTAAAGAGCTTTTTTTTATTAGTTAGAAAAAAATGAATAAAAGACAATTATTATGTAGATAAATGGAAATAAAACAATACAGAAATACTCTTATCAAATTAACTCAAGAAAGACTTTCAAATAGTGAGAATGATATCAGAAAAAGATGAAAGTGAAATTTTTCGAAAATTTGAAAAATAACCCAACTAATACTAAAGAAAAAGGGATAAATATATTTTTAAGTACATCGTCTACCGTTCTTTCCCTCCACATTGTCCTCTCCATCATCATACTTTCTCCGATTCCAATAGACCTCATAATTTTAATTACCCAAGTGTCTCCAACGATGACAAGACAATAATAATAGAGATCATCTAACAACTATATCCAAGAGTAACAAAGTTAGAGACAAATCCTCTGACGCCTCGTATGTCCCAAGAACCTCATATCTGTATCCCTCGTAATCTCCAACATTCTCGACTCTTTTCCACAAGTGTCCCCAAGAGTTCTTCAATGGCAAACCATGGAAAAGAACGTGGCAAGTTTCCAACTAGATTCCAGTTTTAAGTTTTAACAACCAGTAAAGCCAATTCCATGCAACCAACTCAAAGACTATAAACTCAATCAAGTCAGTTACTTGAAGAGTTGAAGCTAGAGTATACAAGAAGCCATGAAGAGTTGAAGCTAGAGTATTCAAGTCATAGGTTGAACAGCTTACATTCACAAGTGGTCTAGCAAGCGGTCTCACACTCCCCTCATTTTGGCTGTTGTGACGAACTTTCCCATTTTTCCATGCCAAAATTGTGTGTGTTTCCAGTTCTTCTTCCGTTAAATTTGAGCCATGATTCCCAAGCTGAAATAATAAAAGGTAACCATCAATCCAACAGAAATCAAATTTACAAATTATTATGCAGTCAAGGTTGGTGGTGGTCGCAGCAGGTAAGGTTTAATGCAGGTCTGAGTCTACAATTGTTTGCCTACTGATAACAAAGATTAGCCTCCTAAGTTACTAGACACACGACTAGTGAGAATCCATAAAATGTTTCAGAGAATGCCAATATTCATCATCACCTCAACGCCTCCAAAGAGACTTATCTCCAAGTGGGGGTCAAATACAAGCCATCTCCCTTACCATGACTCATAGCCATAACAAAGGCTGTTTACTACTGAAGGGGTAACTTACTAAATATACTCCCTCCGTTTTAGGATGTTAACGTATGCTTATGCACAAAGATTAAGGCAGAGGGAGTGAGAGATTGCTTTTAATATTATTGAAGGATAAAGTAGAGAGTGTAGACCGTAAACATAACAAAAATGGAAACGTAAACTATTGACTGATACACCAATAAAAGAAACGTGTAAACTATTCATAGGGACAGAGGGGGTATATTGTAACAGAGGCACATAGAATATCAAAAAAATTGTACTGTTGAAAGGGAGAAATCAGAGTATTCAAAGCCAAACTGAGGTTCTCATAGAAGACCAATCAGATACAATCACAACAGCATTGGGTAAAATAAAGTATGATGCAGTAGAGATTGAGTCTTTACATACCTCTCTCAAAATTAAAATGAAATCAATTGCACTCAGAACTCCAACAAAATGACCCTTGCTAAAATCCCACAAAGGGGCAACCGGAACTCCCTGAGAGGACATCAACCAGAAACACACAGATTAAACCCATGCTCTCATATGATCAACACCTATAAGTGACGGCTTTATAGCATGTCAAAAGTCATAGTAGCGACAGACGGATGAATGAATGGAAAAAATATCAAAACGGGGCATCTTGAAAGCCACAGCCAGGCTATCCGTACACGTCGTTGAAGATGAAAATCATTCAGACTCATTACTTGTTAAAATTATAATGAAACAAAAGGAGAGCAATTTCTGCCACTTGCTAGAATCATTCAAGTTTAACGAACATTTACACAGGCTTCGTTAGTATGGTTTACTGAACAGTTTAGCGTATTACTTCTACACCACCTCCGTACATAATAATTTAAAACGCAAATGAAGAGAAAGCAATGTGGATGGAAGACATGAAGCGCTAGAATACACTGAATCTGCAAGGAAATGTAAGCAATAACAAAGAAGAAAGAAGCAACAAATCAGGTGCAGCATTCCTGACAGAAAAGCACCACTTTTCACCGGGGTGGGAGTGCTAGAACAAGATATAGAAATTCCTACATACCTGTTCATAAAGGATATGAAATGCTTGTTTAACAGGTAAAGTAACATCCAACGCCACAACCTAAACAAGAAGAGCAGACTAATTTCAGGACAGGCTCAATTGCGAAGAAAATTACATCATGCATGAAGTAATAGGAAAGGGATGTTTACTTTGCCAGACTCCGGTAGCAACTCGTAAGCAGTATGCTGAGACAAAAACAAAGATATACGATGACGCGAAACTTGTACATCAACTTCCGAAATTCGCTCCTGGGTCACTCCATCAGATGGTGCAATCTATTCCACATACGATATAAGAGTGAATGGAGAAATATTCAATCGTTGAAGAACTCAATACAGAATGGCAAAAGGGAGGAGACGCCATAGGCATATAATTACAAAATTCATTCCTCATTAAATATAGATATCTCAGAAAATACTGTTGAATTTCTCCAATCAAATAAATGTTTTAGTTTTCAAAAACTGAGAATTCCACGTGACCCAGCCACCCAGCAAACAATTAACACCCCATCATAAACCTACACACCAGCAAATAATCATGAATCCTTTGCACCAGTAACCCTAGGAGATAAGAACCCAAAAATTACAACCTAGAGACCTTCAACTTTGAAGTTGGATTTTAGGAGCACGGGCTTTTATGTGATGCCTCGAAATTGTTTTAATGGACACAGTGAAATGATCCACAAAACGATTCCCACTTATAAAAACTAGCAGACAGTCCTTCAGCAAACCACTGCCACAAAAAAGTTAAAAGCGTCCCTGAAGATACAACCAATAAAGCATATAACACATTACTTACGGGACGAATAATCGCATCATCCACATCCATGCTTCTTGGAATGTCCGCTCCAAATACATTAACAGGAACATCGGGTTCCCTGTCTAAAAAGACAGTATTGACAACTCCATATGTTCCAGTCACAAAAGGCTGATGTTCATCATGACGCCATTCTCCATCAACGTTGAACTTGTACTGCAGAGCATACAAAACAATCAGAGAGGCAGATGTGGGTCAAAACATATTCCCTTATTTCATAAGATGCAGAACAAAGAAAGTAAGATACACAACAATGCCGACAATAACAAATGCATAACGCTGCAAAGTCAAAAACCCCAGATTATAGGGGGTTAGTTCACATGATGCACAAAATGGAGAATTATAAAAAAGAGAAGGAAATAAACCAAAAGGGAAAGTATCGTATACATGCAGATTTTTATAAACAAAGAAAGAACTTAATAAATACACCCCATTTTCATGAATACAGATAACACCATGTCAAAATGAGTTACTCTAAATTCTAGAACATTAGTTGCACACCTAAATAATTACCCGCTAATTGATGAAAACAGGCAAATTATAGTGTCTACAAATAACTACTTAACGAGTAAATTGAGCAAGTTACCATGAAACTATGTAGACAAACAATCGGTTTTTCACTCATCCTAAGAATAAGTAAATGTATGAAGACTTAATTCGCTATTATTATGCTTAAGTAAAAAAGAGGTCAGTAAAGGTTCAAATCACAATATCCCGGATTGTAGATCAACTATAGTTAGACAAGAACTGCCTCAATGGCTTGATGCCCAGAAACACTCCACTTAGCAGTACAGATTGAGGCCTCTATGTTGTGTTGAAATGTGTCAAAGAAAACAGTTTACGTATTCTATTTTAGCCCCCACTGCATTGTTAGTTTATATTTCCTTTTTATACAAGTTTTGTGTTCCACTCCCTGCGCTCACCGGCATACACTTCATAAAAATAAATCCAATAGAACATGCAAGTAATTCACAAGAAGAAAAGAAGGGCAAAACATAAGAAGCAATGTTACGTTATGACAGAAAGCGTATCAAAATTTGCTGACAGAAAGCAGTGAAGTTTCAGGTAAACATCCAAAATACAACGTCATACTATATGCACCTGCTTCTATCTCCAACTTAGAGCAATGGAGATGTATTACAAATAAACATCTCACATTTACAGGTACAAAGAGACTCTTGCAACTATCCTTGGATAAAATATAGACTAACCCACATTAGGAATGTGAATAAGGTAATTAATTAGTCATAGATTATCACTTCATCCATAGTTTGGGCCAACAGAAACAAACGCCAAAAGACTGACAAAGGACTTTACTTTGAAGGCCGGGCTAGCAGAAAGGAGAACAGCAAAAAAGACTGTCATTAAAGTAATGGATTCAATTATACAGAGGACTTTATTCCGAAATCTGACACTTAAGAAATGTACAAGCAGACGCAAAAGTAATTGTTCAATTCAGTGAATTATGACGGTGTCTAAAAAGGAAAAAGGTTAATATTGAGAGAATTTCCAAAAGGAAATATATCTTCAAAATGGAAAGGCATCCTTTCACTTTCCACACCAATAAAAGGGATCTTAACCATAAATCACGCCTTAGCAGTTAGCACTCACACAAGATCTAAAAGCTCACAGGTAGTACAAGCAAGTTGTCCGCAGTGTGCATCGCATCTCAATAAGAAGTTATCAGCCCCAGATTTCATATTTTATTTTGTGGTTCTAGCGTTCAACATCAAGTACTAACAAACCAGCTTCAGAGTTTCCATAATACTCTACAAAACCAAAAGCAGTACCAAATCCGATCAAACAATCTCCCAAGTTCTTTACCTTCCAGGAAATCCCATGTTAATCAAGTAACTATTGCTTAAGAATACCATACCATCTCACGCCCAACGCGAAAGCTAGACAGTGCTCGCGATACATGTTAACAGCAGTACATAATACTCAATATAATATTAATCAAGAGGCGGCAAGAGGGTAACACCCATGTAAGAACGATACCATAGAGGTGGCGCTCGCATACAAGAAGAGATGACGGACATATACAAAAAGACACCAAAATGTGACTCAAGTATGCATAACGAGAAGTGGATGATTACGCTCTCAAACTATCATGTCAACAACAATACATTCAATAGCTATAAAGTAACACTAACACCACTCTAATCAACTCGATCCCACACAAACAAAACTGAAGGATAATCCAAATTCCAAGCAGGCTGCCATTAATGAAACACAATGCAAAAACACGATAACATGAAAACAATAACCTGATGATAACCAGGAGTCAAGTTACAGATAGCTTCAAAGACAGTAGGGCATCCCTCCATGGATGACATAAGTATATGGTCAGACCACCTGCAGCAATCAATCAATCAAAAAAGAGTATGCATCAACAACCACCCCCACAAAAGCAGCAGCATCAATCAATCAACAAACCAACCAACCAAACCCATCATCAAATGTCGAAAAAGACGGAAACTTTACCCGGTAAAAGACCCGCTGAGGAAAACCCGGCGGCCACCATAAGGCCAAACAAAGCGGGTCGGAATCAAAACGGTAGCAACAAGTCCACCACTACTATGCCCACCAGAATCCGGGTCGGATCCAAACATTTCCCCTAAAAATACTTATCGAATCCTGCTTAAAATCGCGCTACAATGGCCGCAAAAAGCAAATGAACAGACCCACAAAAATCAACCAAAAACAAAGCAGTAACAACACCAACACCTCCCAAACCCAGCAGAGCAGTAAATCAAGATTATTACAATTAGGGTAAAAATTGAGGGGAACTAACAGCTCACCAAACTAATGGAAATGCAATTAATCTTAAACTCAATAATTGGGAGAAT
Organism: Agrostemma githago; assembly: GCA_958450325.1. NCBI lineage: Eukaryota > Viridiplantae > Streptophyta > Magnoliopsida > Caryophyllales > Caryophyllaceae > Agrostemma > Agrostemma githago. Next base: position 71,571,305 of record OY288249.1, read on the forward strand.
TATCGAACATTGACCCATTAGAGTATCCAGAAAAGGGTATTTTTTGCAATAAACCAAACCTAGAAAGATAACAACATAGGATCGAGCGAAGTAAACCCTAATTTGAAGTGGGTAATGAAGGAATTTGGTTAAAAGAAAAGGGGGGAGAATTGAAAATCACATGGATTAGTAAATCGCCCAAAATAAAAATTAAAATAAAATAAATCCCTAAATTGACAAATCAGAGGAGAGAGAGAAAGGGGGAAAATGGGGAGAGTGTCGACAAATCATCGGTTGAGAATGGAGGATACAATCGACGGCTCTTATTCATATTAATACTTATTTTATTTTATTTTATTTTACTCCGTATTTTAAATCCATAATAATTTTGATTTTACACGGTAAGCTAAAAAATTTCCTCTATATTTATATCTTCGTTATTAAAAATATATTTTCATAAAATAAGACAAACGTGTAGATACAGTATCATACTACAAGAGTACGAGGGAATAAAATGTGACCTACACTGTGGCCACCATTTAGTACATTATCTATACTCATTTTTTTACATTAAATTACTATTCTGCATGTAATTCGTCTCAGGTATTTGTCTATCTTTAATTAGAATACTCTTAACAAATAATATAAAAAGTAGACAGATAACCGAAACGAAAGTGTAATAAGGAGTCTGTAACTTTGTCACACAGTACAACGATTGTACGGTATAATCTTTGTTTGTATAAAGATCCGAAGGTAACAAAAGCTACTGAAAATGGAAAGTGAAACGATCTGATTTTAACGCTTATTACTCCCTACAATTTTTATTTATTACCTCATTTTAATACAATACCCCTCAATCATTCACATATATTCATCAAATTTGACAAAAATCAAAGAGAGTACTCCCTCCGAGTTTCTATTATTTTCTCACTTCACTTTTTGGGCTGAATTTGATTTTTGTCCCACTTTCTTTTTTAGATCATCAATATGTGGTTCACAATTACTCTCAGACAATAATTGAAACTCGGAGGGAGTATATTAATATGAGATCGTGTTAGGGTAGAATTTAGGAAGGTGAGTAAGTTTCCTCGTTATATTAAAAAAAAAAATTAATTAGTTATGGTTTGATTGCCCTATTAGGTGTTACATCCCCTCGTGTGCATTTGTGTAGCGTTTTCTCATATTTGTCTAACACCATTTCACTAATCCATCATCCATGACCATGTGCTACCCTTCCTCTCTTCACTCCTTTTCACTAGTCTAGCTTTCGTGTCACTTTTTCAATGGTAATTTGACTTTACTTTACATGTATGCACTTTGGAGACACGGTTGTATTGTAATCCCTCCGTTCAATATCTTTTGTCTCGTTTCATTAAAATAGTTCTCAGAAATAATAGTGAAATGGCATAAAAGATTCTCATTTCAAAGTAATAGGGAGTACTCTTTAATGTACTCTGGTAATGAATCAATCCGTCATATCTATCATGTAATCGTATATACGGAAAAAGTGTAGTAAGATGTTGAGTAAAACAATGACAAATTGACAATATCGACATCTAGACATGTCATTGGGGCGGGGCGGTGGTGAGCGTAGGCTCCCTCGCCGCACTACCCCCAAGTAATACTCAAACCCATCTTCCCTCATCAGTCATCAGTCATCACTCATGGCGGGTACAAGTTTTCAAAACCGTATTTGATACACGGGTGTAAATCTAGTGCTTAAAGAGACTGAAAGTCCTTGAACTTTGATCCAAAAGTAATACTCCCCACTCTGTAGGTAACTATCGGGGAAGACAGAGGAAAAAAATGTTAAAAGTGAAATGAAAAGTAACCTATGAGATAATCTTGATAAAATTTAAGGGTGAGTGAAAAGTTACGGATTACTCTACTTGGTATTATTGGTAAGATTTGTTTACTACACTCTTACAAAAGACCAAAATACTCTTACCCCACTTAATTGCTTAATTTGAACTTGAGAAATATGGTATGTTTGAGAATTTGTTTAAGAAAGAATACATTTCTTCTAAATCTTTTCCCTAATTGAAAACATTTTTCTAATGAACTTAAAATTTAAGTGTCGGCAAAATCGACTCATGTTTGGCCACCGAATTCCAATTCTAAGGATACCCCAAACATGAAAATGAACACACAAAACATTATCTCGTTAATGAAAAATCGTGTCTTCTAAGTTATAACTTACTGTAGTATAGTTTCATGCCCTACGAAAGGCATTAGACACCACATCAGGATATCAGATTTATTTTCGAGTTTTAAATTTAGGACACTACTGTCACTGTCCTCCGGCATTGTGATTTTTATCTTTGCACAAGATCCGACAGCACCACCGGTTACTGAAGAAAGCAAGTGTTCCAAATAGCTTGGCAACAGTCACATTGGGATGAACTCCAAGCAGTATAAAGATATTAATGGACACCAAAATTTATCAGATTTACATTCAGACCGACCATTGTCCGTTCCTCCTTCACAGGCGACTCAAAGACGTCGACATATTTACATTGACTAACAGTATCGACAGTCACACAAAAGTCGGAGTCCAGAATAAATAGCAAAAAAAACTCACAACCCCCAGACGGCCAGACCTAAATGAACAAAATTTAGAGCAGTAGTCCCCCCGATTCAATATACACTTTTCAGCTTCTCCTTCCTTTTTATTCTTCCCCCCGCCCGCCCGCCCCCTCTTTATTTATTCCTTTCCGGAGGGCGGGGGTGATGTGATGTGATGTGATGTGATGCTCACGGTCTCTTCCTATACTTATCTTGGTCACTGTCCCTTTGAATGGACATATGACAGTACATATAGCAGCAGTATAAAACTATGATCAAAAACCTGTCAAAAAAGGATGTTGAGGAGGTATGTGCAATCTAAGTCTCTACTGAAAACTCAACTTCGTTTTTATGTACTCGTATCAAAATATGATTGGGAAAAATGAGTGGGGAGGAGGAATAAGGGCAAAAAACAAGCCTCTAGGGCGACATTCATCTTTCTTTTCACCAAAGTGTGCTGCCGTGTATCATCTCATCTCCGCACCCAACCACAGAGCCTGCAATCGGAATATTCATCAGTGAAGACTTGAAAGCCGACCAATAGCACTCGGCCTTAAGAGTCTTCTAGGATAAATCAAGGGAATGAAAGACACACACATGTCACGGAGTACTAAACTAAAATTTACACAAGAATAAACTGGTCCCGCTAGTTGAGTTTGGAGTTTGGAGTTTTGGACCCTATTTTCTGACTCCATTGTGACAGTTACCGTAATGCTTCAAAGGCTTGTCCATGTCATAGTAGTAAATATCAGTTCAGTCACAATCGAGAGCTCAAGGGTATCAGTTGTCGCAACCTAATCTCACTAAATGCATCATAAAGCCAAAGACAAGTGAGTCGATGCCCCCAATACACATAAAATTCACATATCATACATATCACGACTCACGAATTCACTAATCAGTAGGTTCGGGCTGTAGCTATACTACTTTACTCTGTTGGTTTTCATTTATCAAGTACACGTAGCACCCACACCATGAAAGCCACTCCACAAAAACAGACAAACTGATTCTTCATATATTGACGTATATATGAAGAATTGCTCTTGGAAGTTGGAACTGTAAAGAAAGAATAACAAGGGAACAAAATTTTGAAACAACCACATTAAAAGAGTGATCCATTACCCCTAGAAAGTTCTGATCGTACCTCGGTAATTTCAGGGGGGTGTTTGAGCAATCTTTATCTGTGGAATATCGTAAGAAATTTCAACTCTATCATCTGTACAGGGTTTGGTTTTCCAGCATGTGCTCTGAGCCACTGGAACAGCTGTGGATGGATCTTATAGACCTGCGTAAAAACCATTGATAAGACTCTGTTGAAACTAAAAAACATATCGCTAAAACTCATAAACGATGATCTCACAAGCGAGAACGGCCAATTATCTATCCCATACAAAACTCCTAGAAAGAATACTGTCGGTGCATCTGAGCAAAACCAAGAAAAGAATCGACATACAGGTAAAAAAAGGTATTTCCAGATCACTTTTTGGCATATGTTGAAAAAGAAGCATGCCTTCTTTAGCCACAGCAGCGTCACTGCTCTGATGTACACCACTTAGGTTTGAGTTAGTTGTTTAGAGCTTCCATTGCAAGCCGCACTAGATGCAAAAGACCGCCTACATCATGGAAGCTAAAATCAAGAACTCTTTTGATGGAAGATACTCCCTCCTCATTTCCCGCCTGTGAAAGGATGGGATTTGCAACGCCAAAAGCACTTTGGGACCTTTTGGAGGCCTCCATTGCAAGATTAATATCGTGTGTCTGCAAACAAAGGTATAAACACAGTTCAAATACTTTAAAAATATACATGGGAATTTACAAGGCAACAGCATCCATCACCCTGGTACCAAAAAAAATAAAATAAAAAATTAAGGGCTTCAGATGAAGTCTCCCCACCCCAAAACCTGAAAGCTGGAGAGAATGTAATATAAGGCAAATCTATTAGCCAGGTAATAAATGGTGTGGGGCTTCCTTATTACTACAGTCTACACCATCGAATTCAACTGAAAATATTACTGTAACAAATAAAAGACATACAAAGTTTAAAAGCCGAAGAAAATTCGGCCGATTTCTAGCTGATATAACATGATTCCGGTGATCCAGCACAAAATGCCCATCCTTAACTGAATCTATGGCCACTTGATTATTCAAGTTGTCAATATCTGAGGCAGAAGATGATGGCGACTCAACTGCAATGATACAAGGAGGTGTTACAGACCTCGATGGTATTTTTACTGCATTAACTACATACCAGAAGACTTAAAAACAGGAGTAGAAAAAATAATACTAACCCCCAGGGATTTTAAACTACTGTGTCACCTACCTTGAGGAGCAGCTCTTACAGCCATTTGAACCTCCATCCGATCTCTGCTCGCAGCAACGTCATTATCATAGACCACTCTCATGTACGCAACCTCCATGCATTTGTAGGCCAAAGCTGCTGAGGCCATGTCTTGACACTTCTCATATTCATGAGCACAGTATCTACAAAAATATGGATTTTGTAAAAAAAAAAAACACAACATTTCCACGCCAGAGAGAATCACGACTGCATACTGTTCTCATATTAAAGACTCATTTTAGTCAGAAATAAAAAATATGCAACATAAGCTGACACAATAGATACAATGTGACTCAAATCTCGAGTTACTAAAACTGAACTAAAAAATCTTTTAAACCACATATCATAGAATCGCATAGCATATACTCTGTGTACTCTTAATATCGAACCACTATAGGTTGAATACTCGGAAGGGATTGAGAAATATTAACAAGTTGTCAACATACTCGCATAATTTTGCAGTGCTTCTATACACTTCAGTAGACACCATCTCCCCAATTCTACCATTTTCAGTGTTCTCAGGTTCTAGCAATGATGCTCCATGAAGAAACTTCAATGCAGCCTGAAAGAAAATCCCAGTGCTGAGTCCTGATCCAGCAGTCTATTGGCAACACAAACAATAGTCAGACAACTACTACTGGACGGAACTCAAGTTCGCAACCAAAACATACAGAAGTGCTGTTACCTTCAGACGATTAGCTGAATGTTTGAGATCTTTAGCCTCTTTCAGGGCCGTTTTAGCAGCAGTGTGGAAGGTATCATTTTGTTTAGAGCTTGAGGTCCCAATATCCTTGGATGAATGGGCCGTATGTTGCTGGTGTTTATAACTCATATGGTCATCCAGAACATGTTTAGAGACCTTCACATTGCCATTATCAACTCTCGCTGAATTAGATCCACTGCCTTTCTCCAAAACACAATTGGCATAGGTTGGCAGATCCTTTTCGCCGCCCATTTCTGGAACACAAAGTTTCGTTCCATTCAACGATGCTCCATCGATGTGGGACCCATTCGGCTTCTGATTTTCCATATTTTTCTGGGAGGCTACAGCTATTCCGTCTTGATTCCTGTGATCTAGATTACCATCACGACGCTCCAATTCATCAGGCTTTGTTTGAGAATCTATTCTATGGGCACTACTATCAGACATCACACCAGGAATTCTGGAAAGATTGGATTTTCTGTCCTTAATTTCTTCATAATGTGGAGAAAACTCGTGAGATGCAGATGCACCTTCTGCTCTGAATTTCAGCCTCTTTCTAGAAGATGATTCTTCAGGTTCACTATATGAAGCAATAAACTTATTCGTCCCTGTATCAGGCTCGGACTTACAAACCTTAAAAGGAGATGATGAGATTGACCCTACAGGAGAACATTTCACTTCCATTGCTTTTACTTTGACTTTCTTGGAAGCCTTTGAAGAGCTTGAAGTGGTTGCATTGTCTGACAAACCCAAATCATGAACATTTTCAGAAGATTTTCTTCCACCTGTCATCTTTCGAGATACTCGGTCTGTGTTATACTGCTCCTGAGAGCTGGTCCCTACCCTGGACCCCTTGTGCTGGCCGTTAACATCAGCATGATCAAGATTATGCTTACGGACATTACCCTTAATCCGATGTCCCCTGACTTCACTGCCCTCTCTTGCCTCAGTGGTTGAAGTGTTTGTCTCCCTCTCTTTCCTAGGTTCAGAGCCACTCATCTTCCCAGTAAGTGGATTCTTCACTGCCTGCTGGCCATTACCAAAGGGTTCTGCAGATTTTTGTCGATCATTCTTAATTTTTCTCCTCTTTTCGGAAATATCATTTCCCTCATCTTCCAGGGTTGTTGTCACACTCCGGCCTCTTTTCTTAATTTTCAATGAGAGATGCTCTGAACTCCCTGGACCAATTTTTTGTGAAGTTCGAAGGGCGTCAGGATTTTCATTTTGACCACCACCTTTAACTTTTGGTGGCAAAAGCCCAGCTACAGCTAAATTTCCTGTAGATGGGTGATGCACATTCTTCGCCTTCTTAGACACTCCAGATACCACAGCCCCAGGTGTCCTTTTCTTCGGAATCTTTGATGGCTTAACAGCACCTTCAGCTGTACATGTAACCAGCTAAGTAAGGCGCCTTGCCGTCAACAGACACAATGATCGTGCACAGATAATTAATTTCTAATTAGTGTACATCACTTTCCCCTTGATTAGTAAGAAGCAGAGCAATTACTTGCTTGCTTATTGCATATCCAATTTGTTCGCAATAGTCATTTCAGAAATTTTATACTTTGTAAGAGAATACAAGAGAGTCGTCACAAGTAAATTAGTTTAGGTGTTGATAAAGTAGCTCAGATGAACCAAAGAAAATGGGCCAACCAAACATATCATCAGCAGCCAACACTAATCAAGGCTTCTCAGAAAATGTACCAACAACAGAGCACAGCCATGTTAATGTAGAGGTCGAACACAAAAGAAATATTGTATTTAACTTGTCCACATCTCCACTGGGCAATCATTGAAGAACTTAAAGAAACGTAAATAACATAACATTCAGACAGCCAATTTATTCTCCCCACTTCAAATAGAAACAACAAACAAGTAAGAAGTATATATAGACATAACCACGTGATTACTTACCATGCATGCTACCCAGCTGATTTTTCGTCAGATTCTTTGAATTTCTGATTCCACCGGAGTGTATCTCCTTCTTGATAGGTCTATGAAGCTCTTGAACGCCATTTTGCCTAATTGCATCAATTTCTAGTTTTGATGGATTTTTCTTTTTGTCGCTGCTGAGTGAAGCATCAATGGGCGTAGCTATGTTAGAAAACCCAGCATTTTGGGAGCTAGATGAAGCTTTTACACATGCAATTCCATCCACTTGAGCATGCTGGTTGTTCTGCGTTTGTAAAGCCAGGCCCGCAGCTGAGGGCATATACAGTGCACGGAGTTTTTGAGTTGTTTCATCCTCACTGACACTACACTTGTTCATCCCCGGCCTAGAAAACAGTTTAACAACACAAATCTCTAAGGTCTAAAGTAAAGGAAGGAACAACTATAAGTTTAAAGGCTTGAAATAGAAATACGGAACAAAGTTTCATATTTAGTCTCGCCTAATTATTTTCCAACTAACATGTTCCTAGATTTCTACTTTTACATCCTCTACAACAATTACAACTAGTCTATTATAGATGCACTAAAAACAATTAATGACGAAAATTTCTAACATCCACAGCAAAAACAGATGTAAGAGCAATTAAATAAAGTAAAATGACATGTAAACTATTTTAATTTCTTACATTATAAAGTTGTTGGTGCAGTACACGAGATTTTTTGTTAGGAGCCATCAGAAAGCAACCTCTTATTATTTGCAACACAAGGGTAAGGTTGCATTCATTTTACCGTATTCCTACTGTCAGTGTGGTAGTAGGGTACTAAGGTTAATGTTATTGTAAACAAAAGAGATACGGAGTAATATTTAGCATGCGAAAATAAACTTACAGCCACGTCAGCATGCTACAAATCCATTCCTTTGGAAGGGAATCCGGGTTTGTGCCAAATGGCAGAAGCCGCCATTGCTGACATTTTTCACATTGGACCCAATCATCCATTTCTAATGGAACTAGTGAATCAACAGGCTGCGGAAATTCACCAACATGAATCCTTTCCCTCGAGAAATTACCAACAACCCTGTCTCCTTCCAAATTACGCCCAGCATTGACGACACCAGTTCTCTTACTGCTCAACTGTTCATCTACATTGCTTGTGGATGCCCTGGAAGGTTGTACATCTTTTTCAGGAAGTGCCATCACAATTACTTTTGAGCTCACTTCTTTTCCTCTCCTGCTAGGTTTCTCAGTTACAGTAACCTCACCGCTCTTCCTCGTTTCTTTAGATGGATCTAGGTCAGCTCTTTTACTAACCACGCTTTCTCGTGGTAATTCAGTAGAAGAGGCATTAACAGAATTAGAATCCTTCAATTTCTTTTTCACTACAGAAGATGGAGGCTCCTCCACACTGAGACCCGTCTTCAGATGAGGCATTTCTTTGATATACGACTTCGGCTTCGATGACTCAAGCTTTTCAGATTCATGTTTCTGATTGTCCTTGACATCTTTCCTAGAAACCAAACCTACCTCCTTATCTTTTGAAATCTTTTCTTGCTTTCCACTCTTTTTCCTGTTCCCGTCAGCTTCTTTGGGACCAACTGGCTCAAACTCTTCAACTTTCACAGTGTCCTTCACTGCAAGGTTTTCTTTCACGAACTTGTTTGTCTCATCCTCTCGGAATCCAAACACATTACGCTTGTCTGTACCAGGTTCGGCTTTAGGAATAACAATTTTGTTTTTGTCCTTCTCAGTTCTGCTTTTTATCTTAATCGAATTCACTTCTTCAATCATCACCTCCTCTTCTACTTTATGTTTAAGGACAGGAGCTTCCTCTATCACACGTCCGACTTCACTTTTCTTCTTGATCGCAATAGAAGGTTTGTAATCGGATGACTTGCCAGTTTCATTAGAATGGGCATCAACTGCACTAATGGGTTTGTGAGAGGCAATATTCTTACCCACTAATGTTATCTCTTCCCTACCGATTGCATTGAAGTCACTAAAATTTGCTGAAAATTCATCAACCTCTTCCACCAATCCTGCAGGCTTCTGCATTTTTATATTTTGTTTTGCTTTCCCTTTCTTACTTGCCTCCTTTTGTTTCAAATTCCTCTCCTTTCCTGAATCCTTAAGCTCCGGCTTTCTCTCGTCTCTGGCTTCCTTCTTTCCCTCTAAGTAGGCATTGTCATGTATAATATTGTCAAATCCTGCTCGGAAAGCTCCAGGTATACTGGCCTCCAAAGTTTTCTCCACTTCCATCAGGCATAACAAGTCATCATGAAGAGGTGAAATCAGTGCACCATTTGGAAGCGGAATAGATGTCATTACCTGATGCAGATAGCAAAAAGTTAAAAAAAAAAAAAGATGATTGAAAACTGAAAATGTAGATCCAAACCGTTGGGGAAAGAGATGTTAAATTCAAGATCACCTCAATAATGAAAGAAGGAGATTCAGGTTTCGTTTCTTGCAAGTCAGGCAAATTCCTATCAAACTCTAAGGGAGTTCCCTCCGGCGATGAAATAGGAGACATATCAAGACCAAGGCCACTGTAGATTGCAGTGTTATCCCTAGACAAAGCATTCTCAGTTGGCTTTTTGAGTTTGAACTTCAGTGAGGTTGGTTCAGAATTATTCATAATAGGCTTATTTGATTGCTGTTGATGGGTAGAGCTCGTAGAAGCACATTCCGCAGAGCTTTTAAATTTAGATTGGTTGTTTACAGCAGAAATCCCGGAATCCATTGTATTTTTCTCAGCCTGAGAAGAAGATATGGGTACAGGTTTAACTGACATTGCAGTAGGGGCAGCAACAGCAGGATTCCCAGTCAAATGCTGCAATCCAAAGATTTCAGAAACATTGTCAATGCAGGATACTTTATGAAAGTCGAAATGAAACTCTCTTCATCCCATTTTTATTGTCCCACTATTACTTAGATTCTCAGACATTGTCCACGTTAACAAACAACTTACTCAAATATATGTAGAATTAAATGTAAATTTGTCGCAATTATATTATCGGAACACCATCATTACTCATAATAAACTCTAAGTTAATTCAGACAAATGGGGACTATAAGACGGAGAGATTTGATAGGATAAGAGAATTGGATTGTCATACATTCGAAACCTTGGATGGAAGATTAAACGGATACTTTGGAGTAGCATGGCTCGGAATCCTCTGATTAGGCAAAAGTGGAGGAGAACGTTCATACATTGGTAAGAAAGATCCATAGTCCCCGGATCTTGGACCTGTCAAGTGCACATGTTTCTTTGAATTAATTGATACAGCGGGCTTCAAAAAATACCATACGTTATGGTACTCCATGAGCACAACTCACCCAGACATCTGGCAGAAAAGCCGCGCATAAAATCTTTTTGATGATGTCCCAAGACACTTTCAAGCTTCTGGTCCTACAGATTTAAAATAAGTTTAGATGAGGAATGACCTCCAAAAAGATGCAACTAGGCTGAAATTAAAAACCTTCACCGTGAGCAAGCTATAAATCATAAATTTTGTAATTCAAAGGCAGAGAAAGCGATGAATTACATACAGAGCACACAACAGCTAGTATAAATCAAAGCAGACAGAACTTTCTAACAATTTTTTTTATGCTTTTTGATGTTTATCTTTACCAAACAAGCGTAAAATCGATGAGTTTGACCTCAGCACACAAGCCACCATACACACGAAAAAATTCACCATAGTTCTAACAAAAAACAACCAACAGAACAGAAAAAGCACCTCATTTAGGTGCATAAATTCAGTACGTCGACAGATTTTCATATGACTAGGAAATGAGAATTAATTGCTTGATGATACTCGTAACTTAAATGCTCTAAACCAGTGATGTTTGGCAATTTGCACCTTAATCGGAAGGCTGAAGTATGAACCTGAAAATGGTACTATTAGATAAAGGCTCCATTGCGGGTCTATCAACGCCCATCACAACCACTTTTTAAAGGTTTTGAAGGTTACCAAACCGCATTTGAGGTTGAATTGATCACATTTATGATACAATTACATAATAGATTGCTATGAGCAATTCTAGGGCTATGATAAAAATTGGTACTCCATCTGATTCATTTGATTCTTTACATTTACTTTATCACACTTGTCAATGCACATTTTGTTTTGCTTATATCTTTATTTACATATTATTAAGACAATTCAAAAAAGTTCTACTATGTTTTATATTATACATTAGAAACTATATTAGAGATTCTCTCCACCCATGAATAGTACCAAAAAGTAAACGTAAAGAATCAAATGAATTGGAGGGAGTATTTGATATAAGGGTGCGGCTGCTTTATTACTTTGGCTGGGATAAATATGACAGGCGAAGAGCAATTACAGCAGCATTTATGATGGAGGAAAGGTGGAAGAAGAAAACTATGGTTGCTACGTTAAAGGACTACTTTTTTTAATATCTTACTTCAACTTAGCTTTTCAAAGACATACAAGCGGGATCAATAAATTTCGTGAACAGAGAAGATACAAGTCTGTGTCTTATTTAAGGTCAACAAGACAACAACCCATGCTGTACAGATCTTTTGTTCTACAAGGAATAGGCTTCAAGGTAAGGAATATGATGCTAGTGAGATTAACTGAAAGGACAAATCTCTGAAGCACTTTCATTTTCTGTAAACAACAAGCGAAGGTAATAGTACCTATTTGACAGCATACAAAATGCTGAACCAAAAAAAAAAATATGCAACTCAGAAGAATCCTCATTATATGACATAATGGTATATCACATTTCGATTGCATAGCATATGAGATCCAAAACTAAATCAGACACTCAAGTCATCAGCATGTACAGAAAGTACATCGAAAAATATACTCCGTAGTAACAGTGGAGTCAACATATGTTTTTGATGACCAATTTACATGCCAGAATGGTGTCGCACGTTAGAATTGCATACAACCAACCATCTCTTTTCCAAAAGATGCTCGGGCTGATTGCCAGATAGGACAATGCATTCTACGGAGTATAATTTAAGACCATGCTTTAAAAAAAACAAGAACTATACCGACAATAGAGACATTAGCATTTTAAGTATCAACAACATCCTCGCACTAAGAAATAGACGAAAGCAGACAATTCAGAAGATCACATACAATCAGCAAAATGTTTCTAATGACAAACCAAATTAAGAAGACGAACTTTGTCATTCAATAATTAACTTTTGGAAACGAGATTGAAGTTAAATTGCCTTCATCGCTTCAGCTTAAAAGTTAATCAAACTCCATTAGAAGTACATGTATCAAAGTATCATACTCGTCGACATATCATTCACATTACGATCACAACAGCAATTAGCCAATCCCACAATCACTTCAATTCACCATTGACATACAAATTCCAACAATGTCTATTGAGAAAAAAAAACATAGCATCGCTGACAGTCACGACACATTTACATGAATAATCAAATCCACAACGCCTCAACGCAATTGCAATCATACCGTCTGGGGAATTGGGGGAAACCTAAACTATATGATTGAATTCCAATGAAAACTGAGCAAAACTGAAATCAAAGGAGTAAAACGATGACGATTGCTTACAAGATAGGAGAAGTCCCTGTCAGGATCAATGTTTTCATCATCATCAACTTGAAGAAAGAAAGCCTCACCTTCTTCAATCTCAATGTTTCTCATCTTCAACCCCCAAAAAAAATAATTGAAACCCAGAAAAAAAAAACCCAACTCACCAAATTAAACCCTCTAAATTATTGTAATTGAAATAACTTAACTAAAAAAAACCTGAAAAATCACTCCAACAACCAAAACCCTAAGAAAAAAACCCCAAATTTCGAGAACAAAAAAGATGATAACTTTATAACGATTAATATCATGAATCAATCAATCAATCAGAGTGAAATCTGATCAATCAATCCAAAGAGAAAATCAAAAACCCACTTCGGAAATCCAAAACCCAGAAAAACCCATGTAATAAATCCCTCAAAACTACCATTATAAGCCACAATTACACCCCCTTCTCAAAACTCAACCTTCAATTTTTTTTATTTTTTTTTATTTTTTATTTTTTTGGGGTGTAAGAAAATCAGAATCAATGAAATCGAACTCAATCGGCGCCCAATGTAAGCAGAAAAGGGAATAAAATCAGTGAAAATAAAATTCAAAAGGGGGAAGAACAGCTTCCTAAAAACGCAAGGAATTAATCATACATACCCTTCCTCCAACATTAATTACACACACCCATCAAAATAAAAATAAAATTGAAATTAGCAGCGCCGATAATAATAAAAATTATAATTATTATTAATAATAATAAAAATTTAACAATAATATCAAGTGTTGTTGTAACAAATGCTCTTTGTTTCTCTGCTCTTCTCTCTCTCTTCCCACCCCCTTTCTTTCTCCTTGGGCTTTTCTGAAGAATTCTGAGTGCTGTCTCAACAGGTCAAAATTAAAATTAATAAAATAAAATATTACTCACTACAAGTAAATAAATTTAATAAATTTGTTTCCTTATTTTGTGTTTTTTTTTTCTAAAAGAAAAGAAAAAAAAAAGTTTGGTGGGTAGAAATATCAAATATGTACTCGTAATAAATCTCTCGTAAGATTGTATGAAAGACGTGTTATAGTATTAAAGTATCGGTGAAAATTTCAGAAAATTGACACGGATTTACTAATTATACACTGAAAACTAAACATAATTTAGGTACTCCGTATCTTATACTACTCTGTAAGTAATAAACTTAACGTGAGATCGTCCTTCAGTTAAAATTATTAGGTACTCTGTATCATCCCTCAGTTCAAGCCCAACATTCCTCTTTCTCTTTTGGACACTATTCACAATCAAGGAGAACTTTCGACATTCACGACAATCTATTAGAGAAAATGTATCTGTGGGATATTGTTTGATTCGTCTTTATTACGATAAACGTAATGTAAGACCGTTTTATCAGGAGGGCAAGGGGTATTTTGGTCATTATGTGAGAGGTTACATGAAAAACTAGTATGAAACCGTCTCATTAGAGAACAAGGGATAAACATGAAGAGGTGTCAAGTTTTTAAGAGCAGGAGATGATTGAACCGGAAGGGGAAAGGGTATTAAGGTCATTATTGGGTTTAATGCGTGGACCGTGTTGACTCGAAACGTTTTTCATGAGAATTTGTTGGGAAGTAGTTATCGGGGGTGGGGAATTGACGGAATTACCCTTTTCCTCGTGGTTGTGACTTGTGGGGATGGTTTTCTTTTTGTGTTTGGAGGATAAAAAGTGTGAGAGATTGATTTGTCATTTTTTTGACATGTTTCTTCACATGCCCTTTCACTTTCCTCACCCTTTCTTATCTCATTCTTAGTTCTTACCACAAGGTAAAATTCCGATCATGTGTATGTGTTGATTGTTTGATGGGGATGGGGATGTGGTCATGTGGTCATGGGTCCATTAGTCCATCGATATCGGTCGGTTTACATTGATATTTGATCCGTCATCAAATTGTGATGAATATACTGTATACCTGTCGCAATAAGTCATTATTGTAGGGTTGAATATTCAAGTATGAAAATGAAAATTAAAGAGCACTAAAACAATAAAGAACGATACGAATACAAGCAGTTTTTACGTGAAATACTCTTGTAAATAAGGGAAAAAACATGGATATTAAACAGAATGAGTTTCATTAGTATTGTAATTAAGCTGCTAGATGGAATAGGACATTGGAAATCTAATATAGATAATGTCGAAATATAAACATTGTTTTTTTTGATGATTTTTCGTGGTAGGGTTGTAGTAGAGATATATGTTGAGTAGATGTCTCAAATTTTAGCCAAAACGGATCTCAATTCTCACATCTACAAATGATAAGAAGTTTCGATTTATGGAACAAATTCAACTCCGATCTTCCAGTATTGGGCTGAAAAATCGGGAGTTCATCTTTTTTATCAACCAACTAACATCCACTTTTTCTTCTACATGTTGTAGTCATGCCTCCTTAGTTAAGGAACAAATGTCTGTCTTAAACAACCACTTCCAACCAGCTTTGAAATGGTTATAGTTGTTGGAGAGAATCTCATCGGAGCAATCCTAACCCGACTTCTGATCATATTGCATTACTTGATATGATTGACGTAAAACTTCAAGATAGACCAATGCATGCAGAATTGATTTCATAATGCATACTCCCTCCGATTTTTAATTATCTTCTCATTTGACTTTTGGGTGAAAAATAAGGGTGTAGGGATGTGTGGTTCAAAAGAGAAGAAGGATGAGAGAAAAATCCAAGGGTAATTCTAGGGAAGATAAATAAAAATTGGAGGGAATAGTTGATTCGTAATGTACAGACAGCATATAATGCAAAGGGTCTTTAATTTCTGCATGCACTGGTGCACTATGAAGACAAATACTACATTGATGCATCACTTTACATAATTCCATGGTATATAGATTCACAAAAGTTATCGTGATGTCAATGATATAAACTGAGTTTCCTAAATTCAGGAACTTTCGGAAGACAAAATAAATCAAGTGCACCATGTAAAAGGAATTGCAGGTTGCATCCTGAATTCCTGTGTTGGGGTATCAATACTAGACTATATTATCTACTAGTTTATGCACACCTGCAATAATTGTGAATGTAAAGAATAGTGTCGCACTGTCGCGTTCATTTTTGTATTATGAACACAAGAATCATGTATTATCTACTCTAGGTTATCTCCAAAAAAATCCGTCTTCTTGCTTTGTTTTCTGATCTGCTCCATACTGCGCTCGTTTTCTGGTTTAATCACGAAGCAAAGACAGTTTTATGAAACATTCAGCCATTCAGGTAATTGCATCAGATATATAGTTTGAAAATGAGGGTAAATGTTTTCGGAACCACAACCTTTGGTTAGAAGCAAGAGTTTACAATGCGTGCTTTAACAACCACTCCAAGCTCTGTCAAACAAAACCAGGCTAACTGTCTCAACCATAAGTCGCTTACTTTCAAAACTAATGAAAACAGAAGATCTGCAGAGAAGCACGTACCTTTATGCATCCCGGTAAATCATCATCTTTTGTTCTAACGTGAACCTGCACAAGTTTAGTACAGTGAAGTGACGGAATTGAAAGAAAAAAGTCATCAGCGACTGAAATTTCGACCTGTCACAAGTCTGATGTGACTCACACGAGACTAGCAAACGGATACAGTATGAGCAGACAAACGAATGTGTGAACGTGATAAACGTTGGAATGTTAAAACAGCAAGAGTTATCAACATCATAGATGTAACAACGATATCAACAATGTCTGATGCAAAACTGGAGTGAAAATAGGATACCTCCATGATTCGTTGGCAGGATTCTTCTCGTTCTGCTGAGAGGGAAACAAGTATCACTAGAGCAGCGGCTACTGACGAGGGCCAAAACCGCAGCTGCATATGATCAAGCAAAGTCAAACTAGCCAGGTACTCGGCTTTTGTCTTCATCTGTTCGTTAGCATCAATAGCTTCAAGGTAGAACCTGCAATAAAACGCAGAAACCAGTTAGGGACTGCATACCAGCAGAAACATTCAGAATTGAAATCTGAGGATGCTGAAACATCAAAACAAGGTGTACAAAATCAGTTTATGGTCGAATGTACAAACCACAGGAAGTTATAGATTGTAGGCGAGATGCAATGGAAGTGAAGGACCTCTTGCACCAACCATTCCATAGCAACAACTTCAGTTTTGCTGTAAATGTTACTCCCCACACAAAAGCTCTTCTGTCGGATACTGAAACTCATCAAGTCAGACCTCGAATTAGATTTACTAATCATGCCAGTACAGCAGTAGATAGCAGCATGAAACAGTAACTTCGTAAAATGACCGAGTAGATTGGTTGACTAATCATTACTCAGTTACTACCTGTTATAAGGCTGGTTTTCTTCGATTCTGACAGCCAGGGTGAGGCAAGCTATGGCAAGAATTTGTAAGTTTCTTCTGCTAGCAAAACACCCTTTGCTCAAGCACCGATCGAAGAGACGCACACCAAGGAACACTGTTTCATTATGGAAGTCCTTTTTACGCGATAACTGCTTGTTCAAACGAGTATATTGACACGGTAAGTTGATCACGAAATACATCAAGTACAGAGGACACATTAGGACATACGAGTAAAGAATAAAGCGCGGCACACTGTTAGCTAGTTGGAAACAAGTACATTCACTGATTGTACAGAGGACAAAAACTATAGTCAAATGTCAATTAGTCACCTACTTAATGAAATGATGGTTTGAATTTTCTGCTGCAGTGAAAGTGCAGCAACATCAACCAAGCCATTTTAATGGCTGTAGTTATGTTAGTAGATTGAATTACACAATTCGTTTTCAGCAAAACTTATTTTCTACCTTTAAATGTTTTACACCGACTTTATTTGACAAATATATATGCATTTACGCTCGATTTAACCACATAATCATTTCAAATCCTACAAAATTGAAGTTGTGTAGATAGAAGAGGCTTAACATATACGGAATACATTGGTATATGAACTTTATCTTTGTATGTTCAATATACATTTTAGATTAGATCCGCTAACATGAAATGATGAAATATAATGTCAACGTATTAACAATTAAAAGCGGAATGTAAGTCGATCACAATTTATCAAATGAAACTTGCTTAAACGAAGCTTATGTTAAATCTCAAAGTAATACAGGAATAACATTGGCTAAATGATCGTTCTCTGTAATTAACCTAGTGTAACAAAAACAAAAAGACAGTACGATTAAAGTCGAGACAACAGCTAACCGTTTGAAAACAGAGTAACAACAAGATTGTAAAGATTCATTTCATGCAAAAAAATTAACAATAGTAGAAACAAAATCAGGAGTAAATAAATTGCTGAGAAATTATTTGAATAATCTAATTCACCATATGAATTAGGTAAAATGTTAGGGAAAATTACTTGAATAATCCAATTGACCATAAGAAGACGTTGTTCAACGATTATTCCACCGAAAACCGTTTCATTATTGTACTCGTCAATGTAGTTCGTCACTTTCGTCGCTTCATTCCTCTCTCTACTCCTCAACAGCTTGTAGCTCTCTTCATATTCCTCATTTTCAAACGTCCAGTACTGCAACCAAATCGACAATCAATTAATCAAATTACAATTACAATTAATTCAATTATGATAGTTAAATTGATTAATTAAACGAGCTTAATTAAGTAATTACGGTAAGTTCTTCGATGTATTGATCGTTGTTATTGAGAGATGAAACTTCGCAATCATCATCATCGTCATCAGTAGCGTACTGAGAATTGAGGTAGAGAAACTGTTGTTTGAACTCCTGTAAGAGAGAGAAACTAGGAGAAGGAGGAGAATCGTCGTCGATAGATCTCTCAGAGAATTCACTAGCGGAAGAATAGCTCATCCACATCGACGGCGTATACTCGTCGGAGCAATCCTCGAACTCCGAATTACAACCTCCGTTTCCATTACTGCTCGAAGAAAACTCAGATTGAAGCTCAGTGAAAGATTCATCGCACTCAAGATCATCATCCGCCAGCTGAATTCCAGTAACGTAATATCCACCGGAATCACACGAGCGAACCTCCGCCGATTTCTGATCGACCGTCGCCGTGGTGTTCGCCGGCGAATGTTGCGCCACCGAGGACGAAACCGCACCGTTCTGATTAGACTCCGTATCCGCCGTCGCCGCGGCGGCAACAACAGCGGAGCAGGACTCAACACAAGACCTCTCCGAGACTGACACTTGCTGCTGAGGCTCATTTTCCTTCGGAACGACGTCGTCGCGGTGTAAGACGGCGGAATGAAGCGTCGTGTTGCAGGAGACGTCGTCGCATGTGTTGGCAACAGAGTGGAGGATGATCGGAGAAATGTGAGAGCGCTTTCGGCGAGGAATCTTCGAACGGAGATTCTTCGTAACAAATTCACCACCGCCGCCGCCACCACCACCAGCAGCAGCGGGAGGAGATGGAGAAGGTAGAGTATCGTGTTGAACACTCTTCCTCTTCATGATGTTTGAATTGGAATTTGTAAGATATTTTGAAGGAGAGAAAGGGGAAGGGAGAGAGGTTGAAGGTGAAACTGCATGCAAAATGAAGCAGAGGAACGTGGGGAATGTGAGACAGTGAGAGTATATATATATAGAGTGAGAGAGAGAGAGAGTGAGAGTTGAAGAGTTGACAATTATGGTTGGTTAGAAATGAAGAAATGGTGTGGAAAATGGGGTCCGTGTTCAGTGTTCAGTTCATTACCCAAAGCGTCTGAGAAGAATTGTAGGTTTCCATTTTATCGTGGTTGGTTGCAAACTTGCAATTTAACTGCACGTTTTTTCTGGTTTTGTTAACCATTACCATTTTTTCCGAGTCTGATATAGGACGGTATTATAATATGATTATCGTGAAGTTTTTCATATGAGAAGACATATATATATATGTAAGGACTCACAATAATCGTATAGTGAGACTGTCTCACTTAAAGCACACACAAACCTGTTTTGGTATGGCTCAGCACGACACAACACGCTATGAGTCGTGGGGCGTGCTTGTGTCGCAGATTGAGGAAAAAATTGTGCTTAGGAACAACATGACACGTCTAAAATGTAAAGAAATAAGCCTAAATTAAATGATTTCGTTAGGCACGACACGGCAGGCTACGGTTCGTGGGTCGTGCCTGGGTCACTCTTTCTTTAACACTGGCACGACACGAAGCCCACTTCCCTATGCATAGGCCGTGCCATTTCTTGCTCCAGGCACAATGGAACGATGACAGGAGGCACGTCGCCGGGAGGGGAGGGGGCGTCTATAGAAAGCGCTAGGCCACCTTCTTCATTGGTTGTTAATTTTGGTCTCATATCTCGGATGAGTCACAAATTCCCAATCTAACGGAGGATATTAGAGTTTCGACTTTGCATTCCTTTTGAACATTTCAAATAGTAGAGGAATTAAACTCATATGTATCTCAAAACAAAATTCATCCATTGGTCAAAATAAGTGAATAACTGTACTCCAATAAAAGAGAGAGAACACTATAAGAGTTATGTTTAACTAATCATATACGGAGTGATACATAAGTATTTGGAAATAAATTGAAAATGGCGCTTGCCAGAGGCCCACAACCAAACTCTGTAGATCAAATGATATCCTTATTAGACTCAGGTGCATCTTAAGGCAGACATATCCATCTTAAGAATAAAACATGTCACTTAGTGAGTTATACAGATCGATAAACCAATTGTTTTGTTAATCCAATCAAGCATATGCAATCCTGCCTTATCCATCATATTTGATCTGCCGTCTAAAAGTTATGTCAGATATATAACCATCTTAAATAAGAACGTGACAACACTAAATCCCTATGTATTTGGACTTGAGATTGTGCGCATCTGACCGTAAAATCAAATGAATAAGTCGTGAACCGATAGAGATTATCTATACCCGTCAAAAACTTCACCGCATGAACGCTTATAGTATATCCAAGTGGGTGAATGCGGATGCAATTTGTGGATCATCTAGCTAGCATTATGAGTTATGACCCCCAGCTAGCACAAATTCTTGTTTGTGACGGAGATATCCGTCACAAACGTATGACGGGTCAAATAGGTATTAAATAAGTGGAATAAGATAAAAGTGAGGTTGGTGGGACCCAGATAAATTATTATCCTTTTCTCCTCAAATGGTACTTACTTGACCCGTCTTACGCTTGCGACGGATATATCTTGCCCGGCTAGTAAGTTAGTTAGGTTAGGTTACTCGAAATAGATAGGTTGATAGCCCTCAAGTTGGTCCGGTCCAGTAATGTATAGAGGATACCGCAGTGTGTTACGGAGGGACGGAGGGAGTATTACGGTATCCTCTATATAATGTATTGGGCCTTTTTTTGGGTAAAATTGAGTGTGTTAATGCACTAAACACTAATACTAGTCAGAGAGTAAAAGCAGGGCCGGTCCTGACATTTCGGCGGCCTAGTGCGAACGTTGAAACAGGGGCCCTTTCACGCTTCGCCTCGTATTTCATGCACTTTAAGCTAACACCACCATTGGCAAAAAATTCAAATATTATATAAATATATATAATTTTTTATACCTTTAATAAGATACAATGTACAAAATATATACTCGTACTAAGAAATTTGAATAAGCGACACGTGTCTCTGTCCTTGTCTTTATAAAATATCCTAACAAAAATTAATTAAATTATTTTCGTTATTAAGCAAAAGGTTACGACATTTTATTCAGTAGTGATCTATGATGCATATTATCCTACATAAACTTATCATTTATGAAATATTACAAATTTCGTGTAAATTTCCAATAGCTAAATTTGTTAATATCGTCCACCTAATTCATGAACATTGAACATTGGACATTTTATTATTTGATTTAACGATATATTTCAAAATTCAATTTGATCAAAACAAAATGTGAGTTTATTTAAAAAAAATAGATGTGACGGGTCATGGAAATAAATGTACGATTGTATTCCCTAAACTATGTTACAATAAAATTTGCGCCATGACCTAACAAACAAAATAAGCTTTTAAGGTCACACCTACCACTACTCCACTGCACTATATTTGTTCATACTTTTCATTCAAATTAAATAAACAAATTTAAGTATAATAGCAAACTTTGCCCTAAAAACCTTGGGCCCAGTGCGGCGGGGCTGCACTGCCCCAGGGCCGGTCCTGAGTAAAACCTAACCACAAAAACCTCATCTTCCCTTCAACTAACATTCTAACAAATTCTCAAATCTGGTGTTTCTGCATGTTGTTATCATCAATTCAAGGTATTCCTCATCAAACCCTACTATATATATATACTTCATTTATGTATATACTAATGTATGAGTTTGATTTGCTCACCTTTGTTTGAATCAATGTTTTATATAAATCCTTCCGTCTTCAGTTATTTGTTGTCTTTTATATTATTTGTCACGAGTATTTTAATCTAATGACAATAAATGATTGAGACGGATGAAGTATATATGTATTATCGTATTGTTATTGTTATTGTGATTGTGTTATTGTTATTACAACTTACAATCTGAAATGTGTATTTATAGTAGGATGGAATAATTAGGGCATTTGGGTAGAACGAGTTAGATAGAACGTGAGAGAAGAGGGAATAATTAGGGCAAATTCCATTGTATCATTAGGGTTGTGGATTCAAATCGATTGTTTTTTTATATATGGTGTTGAACGATACCAATAATGTTGAAAAGAAGTTAAAGTTTTTTTTTTTAAAATACGTTTTTCTTTTTAATTGCTAGTACCTCTTAGCTTACATGTTGGTAATTGTCATTTTAAGATAGATGGGTGCAACACTAATTTTTTTTGAAGACCCGAAAACCGGGTGCAACACTAATTTTAAGTTAGTGAGACGGTCTCATCGCAAGATTAAATCTTATAGATTGTCAAAAATATATTTACATGTCGAAAAGTGCCGCGTGCTCAAAGTATCATATTCGCCAAAGCAAATATTAAGAACAAATGTAATGTGGTACAAAAATGTTAAGAACAAATGTGATGTGCAAATATTAAGAACAAATGTAATTTGTTACAAAAATATTAAGAACAAATGTGATGTGAGGGAGTAAGTGTTTTGTTGATTTAAAGATTAAAAGAGCTAAAGATATTTTGGCATGATGCTTTTTGATGCATTTTTTCTACTCACTTATTGAGATCCATATATCCGATATTATGGTTATCAAATATCCGGGTTTTCTACCTCATTTTATAACTAGTATCCTTATTTGATACGGTTTGTTTTCATTTTATACATATAGAATTGAGATCCTATACGAACTCAAGGTTGGGTGTGAACTTTACGAATTATATGGGAATGGGCAAAATTATAACACATACATTAGCATCTCACCCTAACGACGGTAGTCGACTATTGGTCTGATTCATAGGAGCACTTGCCTGAGGGGGTGAAAGATATCGGCGACGATTGGTCGACTGTGGTCAGGTTATTGGTGTTCGTTGTGAGGTGGCCAATGGTGTTGATGACAGGGCTTGGTGGGTGGAGGTGGGTGGTGGTGTTGTGTAAGGTGGTAGTGGTGGGGTGAGTGGTTGTGGGGGTGGTAGTAGCGATGATAGAGTGGATCGATGGGGTGTTGGGTGGTAAGGCGAGGGGGTTCAGTGTAGGGAGGCGAGGACATTTTGAGTGAACTTGCTTACTTAGTACTCCCTTCAATTCTTCGGAATTGCAACAATTTTCTGATAATATTGATCTTCCCTCGGATCGTTCAAAGCCCAACTTCATATGTTTTTCTTGAGGCTTAGACGGTTAAATGTCTTCTTCCAACCCGCTAGCAGCTGTAGCATAGTCACACCAAGACTATAATGATGTGAACTCTCGAGTCACCTGAAAACAACAAAATAGTTAACTTAGAATAAGTTGGTATATTTTTTCTTCATCATTTATACCCATATTTTGAAAAATCCATGAAGTACAAATATATACTTACAGTTGTTGTCAATGTTAGGGTCGATATATCCCGCAGTCATGTTGTATTTCTCTGTTTTGTTGAGTTTTGTCGATCCAAAATTGTCGGGTTTTGTCGATCCAAAATCGACAATCTTTGCTATGTAATCCTGAAATAGTAGTCGGGGTTAAAAAATATAATGTCTCGTAGTAGATTATTTATAAGTGAAGAAGGAAGATAGTTACCTTGGTCAGCAGAATGGCTGACTTGATATCCCTGTGGACTAAACTTGCGTCACGTAAGCATTGAAGTCCATTGACGACCCTTTGAATATGGACAATATCTTACCCAGTAAAGTACTGCATGCAAAGGGAAGTAGCTGGTATACTATGGGGAGTATTGGTCACCGAGCAGTTACATGGATGGGTTTTGTGCTAACATAAATCTATCCATGAGTAAAACTCGAAATAGTTTTCCAACCTGCTACAAAACAAATGAGGTTGGCACCACCACGAAATCAATCATCTTCCTATGTAATCCTGAAATAATAGTTGTGGTTAAAAAATATAATGTCGTTCGCAGAAGCTGATTATAAGTGAAACCGTCGTGGTAACTAGTTTTTTTTACCCACGAGGAAAATTGTGGTAACTTCTATTTAAATAGAATCTTGTTTGATATTCACGATTATAGAAATAAATAATTCATATAAAATATTTTATATTTCTAAATTATGATAAATAAATAACAAAATAAACAACATAATAACGATGTATTCCGTGAAATATTTGTCACAATTAAATTTAAAAAAAATAAATTGTGACAATTGTTTTTGTATATTTTCTGATAAATTGTTCATTACGAAAAAAATATTCAATTTGGGTGCAAATATGACATGGTAAGAAAATTGGAATCCATCGGTCAACTCACTTTAATTTTATCCAGGCTTGTTAACACTAGTAAATGTTGGACGATTGTATTCTTAACAAATGGATAGTTTCGGAAGCACAAATCCATTGGCCATTGTGTTTGACCATGTCTTCAAATTTTCTGACAAGATGGATCTGGATGGAAATATGATATGGTAAGAAAATTCAAAATGCTACAAAAAACCAACTTACAAAAACGACTTAGAGCCTTTGGCTGTCTACGCTTTCTACTACGATCAGTTTTCGACTAACTACTCTACCCATAAGCAGTAGGCACCTACGACCGGTATTGAGCTTCAATTTTATCCAGACTGGTTAACACTATAGCAGATGTTGGACGGTTGGATTCTTGATAAAGAGACAAGCCAGAAACACAACTCCATCGGCGATTGTGTTTGAGCAAGTCTTCAAGTTCTCTGATAAGATTGATCTCCCCTCGGATATCTCGTTCAACGCCCAACTTCAGATATTTTCTTGAGGCTTATACGGGTTAAATGTCTTCTTCCAACCCGCTAGCAGCTGTAGCATAGTCACACCAAGACTATAATAGTGAACTCTCGAGTAACCTGATAGTTCTAGATAACTCTACTGGAACAGGTAAAAGAAAAGATGAGGTTATTATGGATGCCTATAAATAGGCAAAAGTAATCATCGCTTCATCAAAACAAAAGAACAATTCCAGAATTAAAGAAAAATAACGTTCCAATACTAATCTTCCCCATATTTCAAAATTACCATATAGGAGTCGGTTTCATGGTCTTGCGAGAGATAGAAATACTTGACGACCACATAGATGTCGGGGTGTTTTCACAGAACAAGATAGATTGTCCCATTGTTATTCGCCAATTCATTCGACGTACTCATGAGTCGTTTGATGTGTAGCCACTTGAATATAGCTAAATCATCGTCGGCTTGCTGCATTAACAACGAGACACAATTTTAATCGGAAAAAAATGGAGTCAAATCGAAGGAGACAAAGACAAAGACGGAAGCTTTATTTACCTCCTCAGCCGACTCCTCTATCTCGGACGAGGTTCCTTTTGACGACGAAAATGCATTGTAATTAGTTTTTTTACCCGTGAAAATCACGTACATAGTTCAGTAAAATTGTGATAACTTCATTTAAATAAAATATGGTTCGATATTCACGATTATAGAAATAAATAATTCAAGTAAAATATTTTATATTTCTAAATTATATTAAATAAAATAATAAAACAAACAACATAATAACAATGTATTCCGTGAAATATTTGTCACAATTAATTTTTTAAAAAAAATTGTGACAATTCTTTTGAATATTTTTCCAATAAATTGTTCATTACGAAAAAAATATTCGATTTGGGTGCAAATATGATATACTCATTAAGAAAATAGGAATCCATCGATCAGATCACTTAAGTTACCATATGAAAAGTATATTAAAGCACGTCACATAAAAAACCTCCTTCCCCACGATTCTCTAGCGGGAGGAAGAAACGGCAGAAACAACAATAGGCCTCCCAACTGTCGGATCATTCCACTAAGAGTCATCTTATCCTTCACACTGATATAAAGAATATCAACAATTGTCGAAACTTTCCCATAATCATATGGCTAGAAAAAACGATGACTCATCAGTTTTTCAGAAGTAGCCCGGGTACTTTTAGGATAAACCGGAAATGTCACACCGAGTAATCTTGACTTCAAATACTGATACCGATCATCGCTTAATAGTCTCAACAACAATATACAAATTGAGAATACCCCTGCTGACCTGCTGTTTTTGTCCAAACATCTGTCAATTTAGAAAAGTATGTCCATTCCAAGAGATCTCCTTTTGAGCCACACCCCAATTCTCATGAACATTTCAAGTTCGTTATTTAATTAAATGGGTGACTTGGTTGATCTCAAACCAGATGATCTTATGCAAGAATCTATGATATTACAAAGAGATTCAAATAAACTATCGTCATTCATAATCTGAGTAAGATTAATTCATTCTCTTTATACATACTACAAGAGTTAAAGTCTTGGGCAACTGAGCTTAGCTACTATCAATTGTCGCTAAAAAGAGACGTGCGACTGTTAATAGTCGCTAAGCATCTGTGGCTACAGTTAGTCGCATTTAGCGACTGATTTCAGTCGCTAAAACAGACGCGCGACTGATTTCAGTCGCTAAAATTAGCGACCGAAATAAGTCGCTATGACGTCCCTTTAGCGACTGATTTCAGTCGCTAAGAGCGTCAGATTAACGACTGATTTCAGTCGCTAAGGAGTGTGACGTGGCATCTTTGAACGTCCTTCGGCGACTGAAATCGGTCGCTAAATGACAAAATTAGCGACTGAAATCGGTCGCTACCGAACTAGAAATAGGCCGGTTATATTTATTATTTTTCTAGCCAAAATCTGCAAAATAAAACAAACCAACAACCACAATACATCCCAAACATCATTCCAAACGTTGTTCCAAACGTTACGCAAGCTTCACACTCCAAAATTGGCAACCAAGTACGCAAACGTCGTGAATACACTAAATTAAAAGTGTTGTTACAAACTGTTTTTTCAACAAGCATTCAGAAATTACAAATTGTTTTCATTCAATCTACTCAGCTAACAGGGAAACTAGCTGACGCACCACTACCACCGTAACCGAAGGGGTCTCTAGGATCCGGGAATCGGGGGGAGGGGCCGGAGTTGCAGTCATGTTCCTAAGACGCCGTAACTCTTCCAGAATTTGCAGGTTAACGGACTCCTGCATCTTCAACCTCTCATTCTGCTCCTTCAGCTGCTCAGCCATAGCCGCCCGTTGCGCCCTCTCCTCTCGAAGTTCCGACCTCATCTCAGCCATTTCGGATGGTACACACTCCGTCGAGGTCGCATGGGCCCCCCGAACATTGTGTGGTGTCCAGTACAGGGAATGAGTGTTCCCCGTACCGTACACCGCTCCCTTGCGGTACCCATCCGCGACTCTGAACCAAATTGTGCTCGGGTCCACACCTACATTCTCGGGCGCTCTGGTGGCCTCCATATTCGAATCCTACAAGAAATTGGAGTCATGATTAGGTGAGTTCTAAATAAAAAAAAGTAAAGATGCCTTATGCTTGAAACTTACCCAAATTTCGGCGTCCTTCTCCGTAGCGAACGATCGACCGGTGGTGTCGTCCCCCTTGGTCTTCATGGCGAGAAATAGCTGCGCAGGCGGAGGGTATTCTCCGGTTTTCTTCTTCAACTGTTGGCAGTACATGTAGATTTCTCATTTATATTTATAATGAAAACATTAAATAAAAATCCAAAATAAAAATCAAAGGTAAGGAAATACTAACATTCACAGCCCGCTGGTGCATCGACTGCGACCCATCGTAGTGGGTGCGCTCCGCCTCCACCTCGGGGTCCCCTCCCCGCCTCTTGTTCTTCTTTGCCTAGACGGATCTTTTAAGGAACTTCGGGTCGGAGCGGGCTGTTCTGAACTGTTGGATGGCGTCACCTACAATTTATACACTTTGAGATCAATAAGTGTTTTGAAGATATATACAACTTTCTATTCAAGTACTAACACTAATTGAGTAATCGAACCTTTAAGGAATTTCTGTGACCTTTCATCGTTCGCCAACTTATACATCATGTCTTTGAGTCTTTCCTTCGCGACATCCATGTATCGGTCTTTCACAGCCACCTCGAGACCCACGTTGTAAAAGTGTTTAAACTGCAAGATCGTTTGTTGTCATTGTATTAGTAATCCGTAAACAGTAGCAGATAATTAATAAAATTCAAAAATTGGTGTACCTTGAAGTTGGCAAACCACTTCTCCCGTTGCCACAGAGGCACCTTTGACCAACTCGTGCAGTAAGTAGTCAAGTCATTCATGAAACTGTCCTTGACACCAGTCACCACCGCACGAGTACGAAACCTATACCAAAGAGTGAAATAAGATGATGTCTCACAAAAAAAAGGAAATACAATGTCTCACCATGTGGCCTCGGGGCCAATAATTAGGCGCCCGTCGTCTGTATATCGAAGCCTTTCATCCTGTTGTGGTTGCTCGTTGTTCACCTCCTCCTCATTATCATCATGTTGGACCTCGTTCTGGTCCTCTAGCCGGGTCTCTTCCTGGTCCTCCTGCTGCTGCCGCCCCCTGCTGCTGCTCTCACTACCATACCGCAGCCTGCTGCCCAACGTCATATCTGCAGACATAGTAGAAATTATTTCCTCTAAAGTAATTTACTAATATATATACACTAGTCAAATATTCTGTAAAATTCTCAATTCACCTAAACATAGTACTATTTCCACCCAATCCGTCCATAATTACATCACTAAATCGGCATAATTGTATTTCAATTCCAATTTCCTAACGCATCAAAACAACCCAATTCATTCAACTACTTAACCACAAATCTTAATTTTATACTAACAATCTACCTATTTCAAATTGGGGAACCTAATGGGCGATTAACATTCTAACTACACTAAATATTCCAACAACTAAGAAACTATCCAACCCAATAACTAATTTATTTAAATCGATAAAAACAGAAATTAACAAATAATTGAAACTAAATAAAGATAGATAAATATACCTTAATGAAAATGGGATAATTGAAGAAGGAATGAAGAGGAAAGGAGGAGGGGCGAGTTTTAGAGAGAGGGGGGGGAGGGTTTTTAGAGAGATAGAGTGAAATGGGTGAATGAGCCGGGGGGAGGGGGTGTTCGTGAATTTAAAAAAATTTAACACCTTTAGCGACCGAAATTGATCGCGCGCCACTTTTTTTAGCGACCGATTTCAGTCGCTAAATCTGTCGCTATTTCACTAATTTAGCGACCGAATTCGGTCGCGCGCCCATAATTTTAGCGACTGATTTCGGTCGCTGAGGATAATTAATTTTTTAAAAATTCGTCTCCTCGTCCAGCGACTAATATCAGTCGCGCGTTGTACTTTCAGTTGCAAAATTAGCTACTGAATTTATCAGTTGCGCGTGGTTGGTAGCTATATGAAGTATTTCTTGTAGTGTATATTAATAGTTTAATTAATGCATCCTTTTGTAGACACCCACATTTGACCGCCAGGTGTCTATAGTAGTTTCCGACAAACACCCGATGATGATCGGACGCTAACATGCTTTAACGTACTCGGAAATGGGCTCGAAATGATGGATATTGGGCCTAGGCATTTTAAGGAGTACAAATCTCACAAAACCAACCTCAAATTCAGGCCCAGTGGGTCGTTTCGAGTCAAATAACACTAATTTGGGTCGAAACCGTCACCAGGGGTAAAACCGTCTTTTAGCGACCGAGTCAAAACCCGGTCAAAGATATTTTCCGTAACCTTCGGACTGACCGTGACACCTCACGTGTCCAGTCCACACTCCAACTCTGCAAAATCAGCTTCAAAAAATAATAAACAATTCCGTTTAAGGTAGAATTCGATCCCGAGTAGGAATCCTATCCGAGAACCGACTCAGACACCTAACCGAGTGCAACCACTCGGCCAATACCCAA
Organism: Agrostemma githago; assembly: GCA_958450325.1. NCBI lineage: Eukaryota > Viridiplantae > Streptophyta > Magnoliopsida > Caryophyllales > Caryophyllaceae > Agrostemma > Agrostemma githago. The sequence continues at coordinate 71,601,565 of OY288249.1, forward strand.
ACCAGCCGGTTTTTTTCCTCTTTTCTTCTCTTACAAGAAAACGGAATTCTCGTTCTCCTCAGCTTCTTACTCAAGCGGTAATTCTAGCTCAAACAGGAGTCCTATTCAAAAACCGATTCGAGCATCCGACCGAGTGTAAAACACTCGGCCGAAACAGCCCAAAACAAGGGCCAATCCACCGGTTTGCCTTTCTTCCTCCACAAGAAAGCGGAATTCTTATTTCCCTCAAATTCCTCGTTTCCTATCCTAAGCGGTAGTCAAACTCTCCTAAGTCAAGGTCGGGAATTCCCTATAAATAGGACCTCCCGTCCAACACAAAACATAACGTTTTTACACACCCATTACACCGAAAAACAATAAATTTTTTTCGACACAAATTAACCATCAATAATTTACCGAAATTATACACATACACACATAATTCCTTAGCATCGTTAGACCGATATTACGTCACAAACCCGAAGGAAAACCGGTTCCCATACCCGAACCTTCACCCGTCCGAGCCACACCTCCAACCGAACCGAAACTCGACGCTCCCGTGCCTAGCCACATTCCGACGAGGCCCCGATCCGAGTCAACAAGAGCATGTAGGTTGAGGGTGCAACAAAACCCGATTCCTTCCTTTCTCTCCTTCTCTTCTCTTCGTCCTTTTTTTTATGGGTCAAGAGTCGTTTTTATTATTTTTCTAATATCGTTATTAACGAAAAACTATTTTCATAACGAATATTCTTAAACATACGACATCGATTTTTCTATAATCGAATATCGTATCAAAAAGAATTATATTAAGATTTCGACGATATCAAAAATCGTTACATCATTTTCGTTCAAAAATTCTTTTCTTTTACTTTTCGTTCAAAACAAACTATTTTACAAAACCCTTTTTTTTTATTCATTCCGAATATTCGATATCGATTTCATAATCGAATATCGGATACGACGAATATCGAAAACGTGGATCGAATACAAGCTAATTCATAATTTGTACGCGATTCATCAAAAATAACAATTTTCGAACAAAAATAAAAAACCCGGACAGACCCGCACGCGAGTCGCGCCAAGCCCGAGCGACTCGCGCGCAGGCCTGGAAACCCGAGTCCCTTTTTTCGAGTTTTCGTTCGTTTTATTTATTCTTCGATCGATTTCTAAAATTAACATCTTTTCTAAAACTATTCCAAGTATTTGATATTGATTTCATAGTCAACTATCGAATATAACGAATATCGAAAACATTAAGTCGAGTACGAATCATGCAATATTCATACGCGATTTAATACGAACTTCGAGCTTTCGAAAACCGGACCCGAAACAGGCCACCACGCGACCCGCCGGCGTCCCGGGCGAGTCGCGCGGCTGGCTGTTTGCCGCGACCCTTTTCCATATTTTTATTATTTTTCGAACTTCGTTTTTTATACAAAACAACGTTCTTTTCAACGATATTTTTTCAGATTTCGATTAATATTTATTTTCTCGATTTCGCATATTTATTTTTGCTATTATTATTTACAAATCGATACTAACTCGTTTGTTCATCTTTTGTAGCAAATTCATCCTTTTTATTTCATTTGTTTTATTATACTAAAACGAATCTCACATGTTAAATTTGACTTTGACATCAATCAATTTTCATGCATTAAACCACTTAGCAACCCATTCAATTCCTCACATGCTTAGGAAAACAATGTTTGCATATCATTCATCGTATTACTAACGCGCGCATTAAAACGTCATTCGATATCCTAGTAGAGGCCGCTAATGTGCGGGCGGGGTTGGGTGTTCTTAGTGAACTTCCCAACACGTACCCTCACCCCTTACTCAGAACCGTGGTTTCCGGATGTCCGAAACCATTGGCAACGAGAGTCATTCAATATACGATTAACCGCCCAGTCGGCATCTATATCGATATGCAAAAGGGACGAGCCCAATAAACTCTGACATCGGAAATGGGCCGTATTTTGTACACGGCCCACTACGACATAGAGTGGGCTCGAACGGTTCCGAATAACCATAAAATTCGGTGGCGACTCCGACTTCGATTTAAATTTCCATTTGACCATCTCATGGAGATTCATTCGCCTCCCCAAACCCGCGCGTGGCCGCGTCGGGGTGGACCTATGTCATGTCCACAATTTGGCGACTCCGCTGGGGATTTTCTGATGAGTTAATAACCTTCAGTGTCCTCAGGGTGAGACTCGAATAGAAATCGTTTGACTAGTACAATGCGCGTTTTAGTTTTACGGTTCATGCATAAACCCCATTTTCCCGGGCCGGTACTCGCGACCGACGTCCCACTATACCGTTGATATAGTCCAAACTGGTTATGTCAAAGGTGTCCATTAGCCGATTCATATGGGTTTTACGGCATGTCCTAATCTCAACTCGAGTTAGGGAGTCCGCCCCGATTCTTGATAGGCTGTGTACACTGGTATAGACCCTTACAGACTGACCGAGACTTAGCTTAAGAGCATACATGGCGTCATTATACTGTTTCCATGACTACGTGCTACTTGATCCACATCTTTTTCAAAACCGTCATCTTTTCAAAATTTGCATCCTTTTCAAAATATCCAATTTTCAAAACCCGGGTCATATACCGAACTTAGGACTTATGATTTTACTCAAAATAGCCTTTTTCTTGCCGGTATTATGCCCAATTCAAAACTCGAAAATATTTTCGAAATTTTCAAAACCCGACATCCGGCCCACTCCTTTTCTTTTCGAAAAAGGGCCGGATTTCTCCACCCGAATCATTTCGGGCTTTTCAAAATTCATATTTCAAAACTTCCTCTTCTTGGACTTCCCATATTTAGCAGTGTCGGGTCGTGTCATAAGTCGTCAAAGTCTTTAGCGTCGAAACTCCGTCGATCTTATATCACGAGTTTCCCCCCTATCCTAGTCCGCCTTACCTAACTAAGGCAAGGCCCACCTACGTAGGACATACTCCTACAAAGGTTGGCCCGTTTACACAATCGAGTCTAAAAGTCTGGGAATGTCTTACGTGAACCTTTTCTCCGGACAGGGCCCAACCCACAGCGTTGGATCCTGAGGAAGGCCCACCTCTTCACAAGTCACCCGTCTAGGTGTCTTTTCCGAGTCATTTACCGTCTTTTTTAGTCTCCTTCTTTTTTTCCCTTGCTCGGGATGTACTTTCCTTAGGATTCGGGTTAAGTTGCTAATTACGTGGTGCTCTTACAGACAGGCCACCCTTCACTCGAACCATGACGCAAAAAGCCATAGATGAGTTGAACACCACATTGGCCCAAATCCAGGACCAATTGAGGCAAATGCGGGAAGACCAGATCGCTATCGTCACTCGGGTTAGTGCCGTAGAACAGGGAACTCCTAACGCCTCGATCGATGACGATGGGCCCTTAGCCGCGCTAGCCGGCGCAGTCCAAAAGCTGCAGGAACAGGTCCACTCGACCACCAGAAACACCATTCTCACGGAAAATGCCCGTACCTATTCGACCCTAACTGATGAATTGCCCGCTAACCTTAACTTAACGGGCTTACCAATGTTCGATGGGACTGAAGACCCGGTACTTCATATTCGGGCTTTTAAGGACTTTATGGCTGTCAAGGGGGTCAAATCGACCATGTTCAAGCATCTCTTTGCTTCCTCTCTGGAGAAACACCCAAAAGCCTGGTACTACAGGCTCGACCCCAAGAAATTCAAAACTTGGGACGATGTTGCCATCGAATTCGCACGGAACTACGCGGATAATGCTGAAATCCAGACTACCATGCGTACTCTGGAAGTTATGGCCCAAGAACCAAAGGAGGGTTTCACCAAATACCTCCAAAGGTGGCGGACCGAAAGTGTGAAGCTAGTTGACAAGCCCGGCGAAAAAGTTCTAGTGGAGGCCTTTGTCAAAAACCTCCTCCCTGCTTACCGAGTCCATCTCAGGTACGCTATTATACCCGACTTCGCGACTTTGACCGAAATGGGTACCAGAATCGAAGACGATTTAAGGCAAGAGAGCCTTACTAAGGCTTCTACCAAGGGGTATCAAGGAGCTAGTTCATCCTCCCGTAAGCCCGCCAACACAACGTCGGCCCGAAGCATCTTCGACGAGGTAAACTCACTTGACACCTCAACCAAGAAGAATACTCCAAATCGGGTATTCACCGACATTGGGACAACTTATGCTAATGCCTTACAAAGGCTATCTTCAAAAGGCCTAATCCAACCGATAGGCCCAACTCCGGAAGTTCCCGTAGAAAAACGGTCTAAAAGCTACAACATTCAGGCCTATTGCCACTACCACCAAGGCAATGGGCATGACACGGAGAAATGCTGGAAATTGAAGCATCTTATCCAAGACCTGATCGAAAATGGAAAGATACCGCTGCCTAGTGACAAGCCAAGTAACAAAAACAATCCTCTCGCTACTCATGCCATTTTTACCGGAGAGGTAATTGACTGTTCTCATCTCATTTCACCCTTCATTTATCAAATCAACGGGATATGGAACGACGATGAAGACGACGTTTACCTGGCTAAAGGGGAGACCGTCCCCGTCACTATCGAAGAAGTCCGGAGGGCTAAAGCCAAAGCTTTGGCCGGTACACACACCATCACAGCCACCCCGGAAACCATCACTGAACCTTCCAGGATGGAAATCACTCCTGAAGAGCCAAACAATGACACGGCCCTAGTCAGACAGTTGAAAAGGGTCCGAACCGACATTACTATATGGCAGCTTTTGGTTAGTTCTCAGGAACATCGAGCGGCACTCACTAAGGCCCTCGATGAAATCAAGGTCGACTCATCGGTTACCCCCACTGAAATGGTAGTCACGATCATGCCATATCTCAAAGACAAGCCCAAAGGAGAAGGCCCACTCATTACCTTCTCCGAGTCCGACCTTCCACCATTTGGGACCACTCATAACTTGGCCCTGTACATTACGGTGATTTGTCGAAACAAATACCTCCCGATGACCCTAATTGATGACGGGTCCGCAGTTAACGTCCTTCCTTTAAGGACAGCCAAGGCCCTCGGCATTACCGAGGCTGACTACCTTCCGACTGCAAAGACTATCCAGGCTTTTGATGGGAGCCCAAAATCAGTTGCTGGGGCCGTTAAACTAACCATCATAACAGGCCCGATCGAGAAGGAGTTAGAATTCCAAGTGATCGATGTTACTTCATCTTTCAATCTGCTACTTGGAAGACCGTGGATTCACGCGGTCAAGGCTGTGTCCTCTACTCTTCATAGAAAGGTCAAACTACCCCTACAGGACGGGATCATCACCCTCGAAGCCACTCCCATAACCGTGTCAAGCTGTAACACGACGGGCTCAGCCGACCCACGAGGATTCAACTTTGTAGGAATGATCGAAGAAGAGCACCTTTTTCAGCCATACTTCACCGTTAGCATCTATACGATGCTACAGAACCTGGGTTGCCTACCGGGAGTCACTTCAAGGCCATATCTACCACCGGGAAAGATCATCGAAACCCTGAACAACAGGCAATCTCACCTCGGTCTAGGCTATACTATGGCATCCGGCTACACGAACCAAACCAAGACGGTCACGTTCGTCACCCCGGTATTCGAAACCGTGCAAACAGGCCTCTATCGGCCCACCATCTCATATCCCGGGACCAAACTGGCTCGGGAATGCAATTTCATTCCAGACGACATATTCGCCCTTATCCAGGCCGAATCAAAGGAGGGCCCAAGCAACACTGAGCCCATCTTAGGACTACTCTTTGGGGAAGACAAGGTCATCCCAACCCCTAAACAGGAGCTGGTCAGCCTTATCCTTCGCAGCAGCAGGTTCGATCCAACTAAGCTGATCTCTGAAGTTGGTGTCGACACTGGGAAGAGAGCTTGGAGGAAGACAACCAAATGGACCGACAGTCAGGGTCGAGTCTACAAGCTAACTACTGGCGAAGGAGATATGCATGCTATCGAGTCTGAATCTGAGTCCGAAACTGAGTCAGAGTCAGAGTCGGGGTCTGAGTCAAAGTCTAGAGGGTCCAGTACTAGGATCGAGTCTGTAACCCCTCTCCCTTCTCTAGCCTCACCATCGGGAGCCCCGGAGTCTGTCCCGAGGGCTCTCCCTATCCCGCCTCTGACCAACGATCAGATGGCAGCTCTCTTTGAGCTCTTTTCAAAATTTACTATCAATAATAACGATAACCGTTCTGCTTACGACTTGGCTTATTTTCAAAATGTTTTCAAAAATCTTACTTGCAATGACATTGAGAAACCCGACGAACAGGTACCATTGCCTCCGCATCTAATCGAGCAACTTGAACAAAGGGAATCCCGAGATCCGGTAATCGAAGAAACCGATTCCATCAACGTAGGAACCCCTTTAGAGCCTCAGATACTTAGGTTGGGCCTATCTTTAGATCCCGAGGAGAAACAACAATTCGCGGACCTTCTCCAGGAGTTCAAAGACGTCTTTGCATGGTCCTACAAGGACATGCCGGGAATAGACCGGGAGATAGCTGAACACCGAATACCCATCAAAGACGGGTACAAGCCGGTAAAACAGAAACTCCGAAGAATGAGGCCCGAATGGTCTCTCAAAGTCAAAGAAGAAGTGGATAAACAATTCAAAGCGGGCTTTATTCAGGTGTCTGAATATCCAGACTGGGTTGCAAACATAGTACCAATGCCCAAAAAGGATGGCAAAGTCCGGGTATGTGTAGATTTCCGGGACCTTAATAAGGCCAGCCCAAAAGACGATTTTCCATTACCACATATCGACATACTGGTGGATAACACGGCCGATCATGCCCTTCTATCATTTATGGACGGGTATGCCGGATACAATCAGATCAAAATGGCGGAAGAAGACATGAGTAAGACCACCTTCATCACACCTTGGGGGACTTACTGCTATACTGTGATGCCATTTGGGCTTATTAACGCTGGTGCCACTTATCAACGGACCGCTACTACTTTATTGCATGACATGATGCATAAGGAAGTAGAGGTCTACGTCGACGATATGATTGTCAAATCCAAAGACCGGAACGGGCACATTGCAGCCCTAAGGAAGTTCTTCACCCGACTACGCAAGTACAACATGAGGTTAAACCCTCAAAAATGCAGTTTCGGGGTAACATCGGGCAAGCTACTGGGCCACATTGTCAGCCAACGGGGCATCGAAGTTGACCCAGCAAAGATCAAGGCAATAACCGAAATGCAACCGCCTAAGACCGAAAAGGAGATAAGGGGGTTCCTCGGGAAAGTCCAATACATAAGCCGATTCATTTCGAAGCTAACCATGGTATGTGAACCCATTTTCAAGAAACTGAAGATAGGAGAACGAACACTATGGGACGACAAATGTCAAATGGCTTTCGACAAGATCAAGGAGATTCTATCCTCTCCACCGGTGTTAATGCCACCTCAGCATGGGTTGCCTCTATCACTATACTTGACAACAACCGAGACCGCCATGGGCGCTATGCTAGCCCAGACGGTCAATTATGAAGAACGGGCTATTTACTACATCAGTAAGAAGTTCTTAGAATACGAATGCAAATACACCATGCTCGAGAAGACGTGTCTAGCATTAGTATGGGCCACTAAAAAGCTCCGACATTACATGCTTAGTCACGAGGTACATGTGCTATCCAAAATGGATCCAATCAAATATCTATTCGAGAAGCCCATCCTTAACGGCCGTATATCCAGGTGGACTTTAATGCTAGCTGAGTTTGACCTCAAGTTCGTACCTTTAAAAGCCATCAAGGGCCGGGTAGTAGCAGAATTCCTCGCCGATAGTCCGGTATCCGAGGAAGATCACACCGATACTTGGGCCTTCCCAGAAGACATATTCCATACCGACACTGACACATGGGATCTGTACTTTGATGGAGCGTCCAACTTTCGAGGATTTGGTGTCGGGATCTTGCTAATCTCACCGCAAGGTGAACATACCCCATTATCCATTAAGCTAGATTTTGACGTGACCAATAACGCAGCCGAATACGAAGCATGCATTCACGAGTTGCAAGCCGCTGCCGATTTAGGGGTAACGAACCTCCGGGTCCACGGCGACTCATCATTAGTCATAAACCAAACCCTACAAAAATGGAAGACTCGGAACGCAAATCTCGTGGCTTACCAAGCACGAGTAAGGGTTCTCGAAAAACAATTTCGAAAAGTGGAATACATTTATCTGCCTCGGGAAGAAAACCAGTTTGCAGATGCTCTGTCAAAATTAGCATCTTTACTGAATATCCCAGCACATCTAACCAGCATGCCCATTTGTGTCGAAAGATGATCTGAGCCAGCATACGTCAACGTTATTCAAGATATCGAAATAACTGATCCAGAACCTTGGTATCAGGCTATTCTAACCTACTTGACGTCAGGGGAATATCCTCCGGGAGCTGAAAACCGGGCCAAGAAAGCTCTGCGAAGATGGGCAACCCAGTTCATCCGCACAGACGATGGACAGCTATACAAAAAGACAGCACAGGGGGCTTTACTCCTATGCATTGACAAAACTCGGGCCGAAAGAGTTATGGCCGAGGTGCACGATGGCGAAAACGGTCCACACATGAATGCCCATATGTTGACCCGGAAAATCGCGAGACTCGGTTACTATTGGAATAGCATGGAAACTGACTGTCAGCTGTATGTCAAACACTGTCATAACTGTCAGATTTTCGCTAATGTTCAGCATATGCCTTCATCCCTACTATATACAATGACATCACCATGGCCATTCTCGACATGGGGGATTGATATAATCGGGAAAGTGAACCCTTCTGGGGCAGGAGGTCACTGTTTCATTCTAGTGGCTATCGACTATTTCACCAAATGGGTCGAAGCCGAATCATACCGGATCTTGAATGCCAAACATGTGGCTAAGTTCATCCAAAACACAATTATATGTCGATATGGGATTCCACACGAGTTCATCAGCGATCACGGGACCCATTTCCAAGCTGAAACCGCCACTCTGCTGGAAGAGTACAAGATCCAAAGGCATACATCGTCACCTTACCGTCCTCAAACAAATGGAGCGGTAGAGGCGGCCAATAAAACAATTGTCACCATTCTTAAAAAGATGGCTGAGAATTACCGGGATTGGCCCGACAAGATACCCTTTGCTTTATGGGGATATCGGACATCGATCCGAACTGCAACTGGAGCAACTCCGTACTATCTGACATATGGAATGGAAGCAGTCCAGCCGGTCGAACTAGAAGTACCATCCCTTAGGATTCTGCTCGAAAGTCAAGTACCTGAAGCGGACTGGGTCCAAGCCCGATATGACTCGCTAATCCTCTTAGACGAACGGCGATCCCGGGCTCTGAATAATATTCAGATATATCAGAAAAGAATCCAACGGGCTTTTAACAAAAGGGTTAGGCCCAGAAATATCAAAGAGGGCGATCTAGTCCTAAAATCTGTTCGAGCTTTGCTACCAGTCGACCCAAGGGGAAAATTCAAACCTAATTGGGCCGGGCCATATTAGTAAAGAAGATTCTTTCAGGAGGGGCAGTAATGCTAACTGACTTGGACGGAAACGAGTTCGTCAATCCAACAAACTTGGACCAACTGAAGCGTTACTACCCATAAGCCATGTCTCAATGTCATTTGCAAAATTTATAAAATGTCTTTTTATGAATTTTCAAAATTTTAAGCAAGTCAATAAGTTAGGATCATTTATCCTACCGTTGCACATCTCGAATTAATAATCTTGATGTATTTCGAAAATTGCAAAAATGTTTCTGAACTACGGAAGGTTTGATTCCATTAATTTTGGATACGTAGGCAACCCCTCAAAAGGGTACAACCATTGCAATAACGAAAAGACGGGAACGGTATTCACTAATATGTCTTTTTTATTATTTCAAAAAAGGTACATCACAAACAAAAAAGGACAACAAAATCACACCACAAAAAATAGTAGTAATACTTAAATAATAAATTTAGGAGACTACTCGTACATTTTGCCCTTTCCCTTATCTTTCGGGTCACGTGGAGCCCGAGGTCGACGGGGTGGGGGCGAACGTTCCCTAATCACAAGGGGAACTTCCTTTGCTCGAACCCGCTTTTTCGATTTTGGGTTTTCCACCCTTTGCACCGGTTCAAGCCGAGCCCTAACCGGCTCGGGGAGTCATTCTCGAGGACCAAGTCGGTCCTTAGCAGCCAGTCTTGGCCCTAGTCTCCTTTCTAAGTCCATCTGGGGGCTCACTCTCCCCCGTGCACCCTTATTACTGGACCCTTCAGTCTGAGTCTTAGATTTTCTTTTCTGACCTGTCGAAGTATCTCCCTCAGTAAAGAAGCTCCTATTGTCCTTAGCATGCTCCCGGCGTAACAGGTCATAAGCCTCGTCAACTTTCAGGGCAGCTCGGGTCTTAGCTGAGTCAGCTCGGGTCCACCTCACATAAGAATCGGTTACCCAGATCGAATGAGAATTTTTAAGAACAGGCCAAGTAGCTCGTGTATACCACCTTTGTATCCAGGTGTCACACATCACGTCTGTTAGCTGAGTAGGCTCACTCACAACGGCCTCGATTTCTGGGATTCTTTGCGCCCGACCATATTGCCTAAGTATGCGATCGGGAAAGAGATGAATTGTTTGCCTAAAAGATAGGATTACCTGATATCTAGCCCTATCTCGAGATTCCAGACCAGTCCAAAGGTAAATCGGCCACCATGGCACGGCCCAACGGATCAACAGGCCTCCATGGAAAGATAGCACCTCATCCCAATATTTTTGGGTATTGAAGCGGGAAAAGGCAATAGCTCGTCTCCTTGACATAACTTGCCTGGGTTGATATCGGCTCACATTTAAGGGAGGATCCAAGATCGATAACCTCTCAAATAGCCACAGCTGAAAAATCCAAAAGAAAATCAAAATTGCAAAAATCGTCAAAATCACGTAAAAAAAAAAAAAAAAACGTGAAAAGGCGTGAAAACCGAGAAAACCGCAGAAGCCGAAAAATCGGGAAAAAAACCGCGCAAAACCGGAAAAATGGGAGAAGCCGGAAATTCAAAAAATTCAAAAAATCAGCATACCTGTAGAAGCCGAGTACTCCCAGTTAGCCGAACTGACGGATCTCTCTTACGATTATCCAAGCCTTGAATAATCTCCCCTGTAATTAGCCAAGCCGGGCTGTGCTCCGTCTCCATCAGGTCAGTCACGGTGAAAAGTTTAACGTGGCCCATACAAGATAACAAATCCATATGCCCTTCAAAAGCATAAACATGGAGCATACAAAAAGTGAAGGCCCTACGGCTATGAACTGGCCTAACCCGGACATCATCTGGGTTCATGAATTTTTCAGCCAGGTCGATCAGGGAAACGGTATCTCCTTCTAGCATACGGGATACCTCCATATGGGAAAGCCCTAAAAATTCCCTTAACTTCCTCCTTGGGTCAGAAACCGAAAAAGGGATAGCAGGGCGAAGTATAGGATTCCATCCTCCCGCAGCAGCAATTTCCTCAGGAATAGGGCAAATCTCTCCTCGAGGAAAACTAAATACATGGTATGTGTCATCCCAATAGGATAGGCAAGCATCCAAGAAGTGGCAGTCTACTTGCATCTGACGGATCACGGACAATTGGGTAACGCCATTCTGATTTAGGATAGCCCTATCGGCATCCCTAAAATATTTGGACCACTCGTGCAACATTCCGACTAATCGGTCGATTCCCATATTTGATTTGCTAAAAGAAAGAATAAATTTTTCAGGGCTTATTCTTTTCTTTAATTAAGGAGTTGGGAGGATTATGAAAATTTATGAAGCATGAAGGGGTATTTATAGCATAAAAATAAGTTCTCCTCCTCACCTTAGGATTCCCAATCCTTGAGCATCTAGCATACAAGCCATTGTCCTAAGGCTTAGCTAAGTCATCCCGAGCATTCCTATTCCTTTTCAAAGTCAAAACAAAAATTCTCTAATTTTTCAAAGACTTTTTGCAAACTCAAAATTCAAACCTTTTCTCAAAATTTTTATTCCCCAGCACGAGTCATTTTTCCTACAAATATTACATGCAAAATTTTGCAGCTTTGCATAAATATGTACAGGACGACTCAAGCAGACCATGCAATTTGCATAACTCCCCAGCGGCATTTAACGAGATGAGCCGACATACAGGCCCATTTTAAGTCTCATGCGACGAATTCCCCCACGGAGTTATCATCAATTCAGGTACATTTCTAGCCCATGGCCGGCGGGCCCTCCACGCAGGTCTAATGGACCCTAAACGACCCGACCGGAAGCTGCCAGGTTTTAATCCTTGATTGACCTGGTGGCTACTCTGACTTTCGCCCTGTCCAAGCCTCAGTCAGAGTGGGGTCTTTGTAGACACCCACATTTGACCGCCAGGTGTCTATAGTAATTTCCGACAAACACCCGATGATGATCGGACGCTAACATGCTTTAACGTACTCGGAAATGGGCTCGAAATGATGGATATTGGGCCTAGGCATTTTAAGGAGTACAAATCTCACAAAACCAACCTCAAATTCAGGCCCAGTGGGTCGTTTCGAGTCAAATAACACTAATTTGGGTCGAAACCGTCACCAGGGGTAAAACCGTCTTTTAGCGACCGAGTCAAAACCCGGTCAAAGATATTTTCCGTAACCTTCGGACTGACCGTGACACCTCACGTGTCCAGTCCACACTCCAACTCTGCAAAATCAGCTTCAAAAAATAATAAACAATTCCGTTTAAGGTAGAATTCGATCCCGAGTAGGAATCCTATCCGAGAACCGACTCAGACACCTAACCGAGTGCAACCACTCGGCCAATACCCAAACCAGCCGGTTTTTTTCCTCTTTTCTTCTCTTACAAGAAAACGGAATTCTCGTTCTCCTCAGCTTCTTACTCAAGCGGTAATTCTAGCTCAAACAGGAGTCCTATTCAAAAACCGATTCGAGCATCCGACCGAGTGTAAAACACTCGGCCGAAACAGCCCAAAACAAGGGCCAATCCACCGGTTTGCCTTTCTTCCTCCACAAGAAAGCGGAATTCTTATTTCCCTCAAATTCCTCGTTTCCTATCCTAAGCGGTAGTCAAACTCTCCTAAGTCAAGGTCGGGAATTCCCTATAAATAGGACCTCCCGTCCAACACAAAACATAACGTTTTTACACACCTATTACACCGAAAAACAATAACTTTTTTTCGACACAAATTAACCATCAATAATTTACCGAAATTATACACATACACACATAATTCCTTAGCATCGTTAGACCGATATTACGTCACAAACCCGAAGGAAAACCGGTTCCCATACCCGAACCTTCACCCGTCCGAGCCACACCTCCAACCGAACCGAAACTCGACGCTCCCGTGCCTAGCCACATTCCGACGAGCCCCGATCCGAGTCAACAAGAGCATGTAGGTTGAGGGTGCAACAAAACCCGATTCCTTCCTTTCTCTCCTTCTCTTCTCTTCGTCCTTTTTTTTATGGGTCAAGAGTCGTTTTTATTATTTTTCTAATATCGTTATTAACGAAAAACTATTTTCATAACGAATATTCTTAAACATACGACATCGATTTTTCTATAATCGAATATCGTATCGAAAAGAATTATATTAAGATTTCGACGATATCAAAAATCGTTACATCATTTTCGTTCAAAAATTCTTTTCTTTTACTTTTCGTTCAAAACAAACTATTTTACAAAACCCTTTTTTTTTATTCATTCCGAATATTCGATATCGATTTCATAATCGAATATCGGATACGACGAATATCGAAAACGTGGATCGAATACAAGCTAATTCATAATTTGTACGCGATTCATCAAAAATAACAATTTTCGAACAAAAATAAAAAACCCGGACAGACCCGCACGCGAGTCGCGCCAAGCCCGAGCGACTCGCGCGCAGGCCTGGAAACCCGAGTCCCTTTTTTCGAGTTTTCGTTCGTTTTATTTATTCTTCGATCGATTTCTAAAATTAACATCTTTTCTAAAACTATTCCAAGTATTTGATATTGATTTCATAATCAACTATCGAATATAACGAATATCGAAAACATTAAGTCGAGTACGAATCATGCAATATTCATACGCGATTTAATACGAACTTCGAGCTTTCGAAAACCGGACCCGAAACAGGCCACCACGCGACCCGCCGGCGTCCCGGGCGAGTCGCGCGGCTGGCTGTTTGCCGCGGCCCTTTTCCATATTTTTATTATTTTTCGAACTTCGTTTTTTATACAAAACAACGTTCTTTTCAACGATATTTTTTCAGATTTCGATTAATATTTATTTTCTCGATTTCGCATATTTATTTTTGCTATTATTATTTACAAATCGATACTAACTCGTTTGTTCATCTTTTGTAGCAAATTCATCCTTTTTATTTCATTTGTTTTATTATACTAAAACGAATCTCACATGTTAAATTTGACTTTGACATCAATCAATTTTCATGCATTAAACCACTTAGCAACCCATTCAATTCCTCACATGCTTAGGAAAACAATGTTTGCATATCATTCATCGTATTACTAACGCGCGCATTAAAACGTCATTCGATATCCTAGTAGAGGCCGCTAATGTGCGGGCGGGGTTGGGTGTTCTTAGTGAACTTCCCAACACGTACCCTCACCCCTTACTCAGAACCGTGGTTTCCGGATGTCCGAAACCATTGGCAACGAGAGTCATTCAATATACGATTAACCGCCCAGTCGGCATCTATATCGATATGCAAAAGGGACGAGCCCAATAAACTCTGACATCGGAAATGGGCCGTATTTTGTACACGGCCCACTACGACATAGAGTAGGCTCGAACGGTTCCGAATAACCATAAAATTCGGTGGCGACTCCGACTTCGATTTAAATTTCCATTTGACCATCTCATGGAGATTCATTCGCCTCCCCAAACCCGCGCGTGGCCGCGTCGGGGTGGACCTATGTCATGTCCACACCTTTCAACGAGAATCGTTTCCAAAAATCTTTGATGTTCAAAAGTTTTCATCTTGAAATTTAAACGAGAGTTGTTGTGCCTTAATCCATTCAATTTATTTAAAATTCAATTCAAAGAATTCCATGATAGAAACACCGACACATTGAAATCTTAATGAACCTATCGGATGGATCCACTGACTCTATTGATCAATAATTCGATCAATAATTCATAAATAAGCTTATCGAGAGTTTACCTTAATTTAGATTAAATTATCTCGTAATTCTGCGTTCTGTCACTTTTTCTATAGGCCATCTCATTTTAACTTCCTTCAACACCATTGTGATCCATATTACCTACACGACATACCCTTTTGGAGGGAAAAAAATTCATGAGATGTTGACACTTAAGCACCTACTATTCTCTTAATAGCCAGAGGATTATCAGTCATATTTTTTAAGTATGGTAATTAAATGTTAACATTTCAAATTTTCATGATAATTTGATTTATAATCGTACCTTAATTAAGTTATTAACATGTGTCAAATGGACATAAATTAAAAAAATCGATTTAATTAAGCTATTAACATGTGTCCTTGATTAAAATAATTTTCACAATGAATATAAAACAAAAGAACGGGAGGGAGTATACAACTATACACTACACGAAAAATGCATGAGGAAACAAATACCAAAGAATGGTCATAACTTTAGCAATTTAGCATGCTCATGTGGAGAATAATGTAGGATTGAGATTTGATTAAGGAAAGCTAATAACTATAAACAATGCATCGAATAAGTACATAATCAGAAATATATGAACAATGTGATTTTGTTGCTTAAATACTAAATCCTTTTTCGAAACACAAATGATATATAGTATAAAATCGTTGTACCGTGCGACAGACCTAATTTATGATAAAAAGTTACCACTTTATGTTATTTAGTGACCACTTTAAGTTCAATAGTGATTAGTGACGTCGCATGGTACAACGATCGTACACAATAATTATTGTTTTCGAAATATATTAAGCCATGGATCTATAAATACACCATTTCTCACTACTACAAAATAATCAAACAAAACTAAAACATTACATATTTATTAGCATTAATTATTACAAAAATTAAATTTAAAAAAAAAAATGAAGGCTCCTTGTTGGATCATCTTACTTTGTTTTTCCCTAGTATTCTTCCTTGGTTGTGGGTCAAGCATTGACGACATCGTTGGCGGATGGAAACCCGTGAAAAGCGTGACCGAACCTCAAGTAGTAAAAATTGGGGAATTCGCGGTGGTTGAGAATAACAAGAAGACCGGAGAGTCATTGGAATATGTGAAGATCGACAAGGGCGAATATCAAGTGGTTGCCGGAACTAAGTACCGTTTGGTTGTTGAGGCCAAAGCCGAGGGCAAAATAAAGAGTTATTTAGCAACTGTAGTTGAATTCAGTGATCATCATTTGGAGTTGATCAGTTTTGTTTCTTTGTTGCAGTAATTAATTAGTTTAATTAAGTTATGACATTGTTATTGTTATTATCTATCTCATAGCATGCTCATAACACATTGTTGTATTTTGATGTGTAATGCTATGGGCATTCATTAATAAAAATCACCTTATTTAAAACAGTTTTTTTAACGTGTGCCCAGTAACATACTAATTAGAGAAAAAATTACAATGATATTAACAAGAGAAATTGAAATATTAACTAATAATTATCATACTTAAATGACATAAATGAGATTCTTTCTATAATTAACATCTTAACGTGTGCCCACTGAGCACACGCTAGAAAAACTGTATTTAAAAAGAAAAGAGTTTTTCTACGCTTACCTTCCTGTTTTCGTTTTTTTAGCATGTATCCCTCCTATTTTCTAAACCCCTACTTAGACCATGTAGTTGATTAATTTCATTAAATGTGACATAACCACAATTTTTCCAACTCTTTAAAATGTAAAGGTAATATTATTGGGAAAATTAATTGCAGGGACAAAGTCGTCATTTACATAATTAATGTTGACGGTATGAAGTAAAAGTGCCGATGGTAAAGAGTAGACCCCATTTATCGTGAGGCGAACGAATGTGCCTATTGGTTGGCTAGCTAATAAAGGATTCTCTCAATTGGCTTGATTATCGACTGTGGAGGGTTCTGAAATCCCGACATACTTGTTCCAACTTGTCTAGCAGGATGTACATGTGGGTGGTACTTAGTGGCCTCGACTTGTGTCGTTCCCGCTTTAGCCCGTAGTGTAGTGTTAGTTTTTTAGTCTGTTGTGTTTACATTGTTTCATGTGCTTTTTAGTTATTTCTTCGACTTTTGTCACGTCTGTATACCAAAAAAATTACCTTTCTCCTAACGAAAGAGGTGTGATCCCACCCAAACAACTTAGGCATCAAAGAGGTTCCACCGGATCCCCTTGAAGCTCAACTTTGGCCGACCCACATCATCCAAATAGAATCAACAATTGAAAGTTTGGATCCAAAACAAATGTAAATAATTAACACAAAACTACTGTTTCAAAAAAGAAAAAGACGAAGGCAAAAATGCGATCCATTGCATCACAATTCATGAACCTAGATTACGAAAAAAACAATTTTGAGTGTCTCATATTAATTTATACGGAGTATGAGACAATGAGAGGTCTCTGTGTCATACTCTCTCTTATTATTTGGAAAAATACTATTTAAATAAAATATACCAACAATTTGAATAAAAAGTGTGCGTTTTTTTCCAGTGAATGGAGGGAGTACCAATATAGATTATGTCGTAAATTATACAATTAGTTGTACGCAGCTCTATATAACATCAGTGGTATAATATTCCCTCCGTTCAAATTCAAAGTGCACATTACTTTTTTGGATTGTGGAGGGTTCTGAAATCTTAATGAACCTATCGGATGGATCCACTGACTCTATTGATCAATAATTCGATCAATAATTCATAAATAAGTTTATCGAGAGTTTACCTTAATTGCATTCTGTCACTTTTCCTATAGGGCATCACATTTTAACTTTCTTTAAATAACACCATTGTGATCCATATTTCCTACGTGACATACCCTTTTGGAGGGAAAATTCATGAGACGTTGACACATATAAGCACATATTATTTTCTTAGTAACAAGAAGATTATCAATCATATTTTTTAAGTATGGTAAATAAATGTTAACATTTCAAAATTTCATGATAATTTGATATACAATCGTACTTTATTTAAGTTATTAACATGTGTCGAGTGAACATAGGTTAGAAAAACTGATTTAATTAAGCTATTAACATGTGTCTTTGATTAAAATACCTTTCAAAAATATAAAACAAATGAACTGGAGGGAGTATACAACCATACACTACACAAAAAAACGCATGACTGCATGAGGAAACAAATACCAAATAATGGTCATAATTTTAGCAACGATTTTTCTAACGAGTGGGCACGCGTTAATAAGTTAATTAAGGAAAGATTAATCATGATATTATATAAGTATGCTAAATAAAGTTAATATTTTAACTTCTCATGATAATATCATGATTAATCTTCCCTTAATTAGGTTATTAACATTTGTCTACTGGACACGTGTTAGGAAAACCGTTTTAACAATTTAGCATGCTCATATGGAGAATGTAGGATTGAGATTTGATTCAAGGAAGTGTAGCTTTTTCGATACAATGCATCGAATAAGTATGTACATAATAAGAAATATATGAAGAATGTGATTTTGTTGCTTAAAAAATAAATCTTTTTTCGAAATGTATATATTAAGCCATGGATCCATAAATACACCATTTCCCACGACTACAAAATAATCAAACAAAACTAAAACACCAACAACTCTTAGCATTTTAATTATTACAAAAATTAAATAAAAAAAATGAAGACTCCTTGTTGGATCATCTTACTTTGTTTTTCCCTAGTATTCTTCATCGGATGTGTGTCAAGCATTGAGGAAGTCGTTGGATGGAAACCCGTGAAAAGTGTGACCGACCCTCAGGTGGTGAAAATTGGGAAATTCGCGGTGGTTGAGAATAACAAGAAGAGCGGAGAGTCATTGGAATATGTGAAGATTGACATGGGCCAATATCAGGTGATTGCAGGAACTAAGTATCATTTGGTTGTTGAGGCCAAAGCCGAGGGCAACATAAAGACTTATTTAGCAACTGTTGTTGAATACAATGATGATCATCATTTGGAGTTGATCAGTTTTGTTTCTTTGTTGAACTAATAATTAGTTTAATCAAGTTATCACATTGTTATTGTTATTATCTATCTCATAGCATGCACATAACATATTGTTGTGTTTTGATGTGTAAAGCTATGGGTATTCATTAATAAAAATCACCTTATTTAAAAAAAAAGAATCCTGTTCTCTTTTTTCTAACATATATTCCTCTTATTTTCTAAACCCCTGCTCATACCCTGTAGTTGATTATTTCATGAAACGTGACCTAATCACAAAATTTTTCCAACTAAAAAAACCAATTAATCTCCATTTATGTCTCCTATGTTTTCACCAACTCTAATTTTCAAGCATAATTTACGATTTATTTTTTCATTTTATCATAATTCTTTCACTCTTCTTTATTTGTCTTTAAAATTCATGATCATACAACGTCAATGCTTTGTTTGTTGATGTAATTGAGTTAATTTCGTTAGAAATCAGTAAAATATCATTATTTCAAGCAAAATAATAATTTGAGGAAAAAGTGGAGAGAAATCAATGAAGTAAAAAAGAATAAGAGGTTGATGTGTATAAAAAGGAGAAAATTGAGAAAATTAATGAAATAAGAGGGAAAAGTTGAGGAAAGTAAAGTTAAACAAGTCACTGTTATCAAAACTAGTCACGTCATAGCATAGACATTGTCATGCCATCCAATTGACAGAGCATTAGACTACTAACGACTGCGATTAAGTTACGTTTCATGAAGTTAATCAACTACAGGGTATTAGTGGGAGTTTAAAAAATAGGTGGGGTACATGATAGAAAGCAAAAAAACATGAAGGTACAACGTAGAAAAATCCTTAAAAAAAGTGTCTTCTTGTTAACACATACTTACTAACTCGTACTCCCTCCGTTCCAATGAATTGTTTGCCTTTGATTTTGGCATCAAGGGTAAGGGATACCATGAGGAAGTGACATGTGGAGCAAACTCATGAAAATAGTCAAATTACACATAAAAAACATTCCTAAAATAGAAAGGCAAACAATTCATTGAGACGCCCCAATATGGAATAGACAAACAATTTATTGGGACGGAGGGAGTATTTACTTTCGCAACTCCATGCATGCAAACTCGGTATATACTTTTGTGGCGAGTAACTCTTCTTTACAAGAGGCCTGAAATAGAAAACCAAAAACTTGAAAGACGAAAGTAAGTAACCTTTGAAATGCGAAATTGGGCCTTATATAACGTCAATTCCTCATATTAATATTTCGAATTTGCTCCTTTAGAGAAGATTTGTGAAATACTAAAAAAGAATTTAGTATTTGAGTGAGTTGAATCTCAAATAATCAATTTTATTTCAAAATATTTCAGTAGACACGTCAAACAAGTTACTAGTGTTTAATACTTTGAGTTAGTGTTACCTTTATAAGAACTTGGTTTTAGTTTATAATGATAATTGATAATCGAAAAGACGGTTTGATTATCGAGTTTTAATAACCCGATACTCTTTAAAATGTAAATGTAATATTATTTGGAAAATTAATCGCAGGGGGCAAAGTCGTCATTTATGTAATTAATGTCGACGGTATGAAGTAAAAGCGCCGACGGTAAAGAGTAGTCCACATTTATCGTGAGGCGAACGAATGTGCCGATTGGTTGGCTAATAAAGGGGTCTCTCAATTGGCTCGATTATCGACTGTGGAGGGTTCTGAAATTCCGACAGACTTGTTCAAGCTTGACCAGCAGGATGTGGGTGGTACTTAGTGGCCTCAACTTGTGTCGTTCCCGCTTTAGCCCGTAATGTAGTGTTAGTTTCTTTAGTCTCTTGTGTTTACATTGTTTCATCTGCTTTTTAGTTCTTTCTTCGACTTTTGGCACGTTTGTATACCAAAAAAATTACCTTTCTCCTAACGAAAGAGGTGTGATCTCACCCAAACAACTCAGGCATCAGAGAGGTTCCATTGGATCCCCTTGAAGCTCAACTTTGGCCAACCCACATCATCCAAATACAATCAACAATTGAGTTTGGATCCCTAACAAATGTACGTAATTAACCCAAAACTACTGTTTTCAAAAAAGAAAAAGCCGAAGGCAAAAATGCGATCAATCGCATCACAATTCATGAACCTAAATTACGAAAAACAATTTTGACAGTCCCACATAAACTTATACGGAGTATGAGACTATGAGAGGTCTCCATGTCATACTCTCCCTCATTATTTGGAAAAACATCATCTGAATAAAATATATATCAACCATTTGAATAAAATGTGTGTCTGCTTTTTCAGGGAATGGAGGGGTAGTAATAAGTAGATTATGCCATGAATTATACAATTAGTTATACGTAACTTTATATAACACCAGTGTATAATACTCCCTCCATTTAACTTCACTTGTCACTATTCATTTTTACACTAACGACATCTTTCAATTTACATTAGCAAAAATTATAAAAAATTAATATTGTTAATGTACTCATAAAGACGAATCAAACAAAATTACACGTAACTCTATTCTCATTTATAGATTATCGAGAATATCAAAAATCTTACTCAAGTGTCAATAGCGTCAAGAAAAAAAATGTGAAGAACGGAGTTGAATAGAGGGTACTATTTTGGGTTGTATATACAAAGATTTTACGGAGTAATTCGAAAAACATCACAATCCCATAACCAACCTTTGATTGATTGAACACTAACAACATACACGCATCATCCACCATTACTACCACCACCCACCGTCCTACTTCCCTCCATTCCCCGATCTTCAATGGACTTCTTCAAATCCGTCTTCTCCGAATCCCCTCCCGATTCCCCCAAATCCCCTCCCCCAGATCCCCACCCCTCCGAAACCCTAACTTCCGACACCTCCCCCCAATCAACCACCACCCCCAGATCCCCCTTCACCGCCATCACCGCCGCCACTGGTGCCTGGAGCTTCGGCGGCCTGATCCAAACCCTCTCCACCAAATCCGAATCCGTCCTCGAAACCTACCGCCGCGACCTCCAGGAGTTCAGCACCGGCCTCAAGAACGAAACCCAGGTCCTCAAACACGTCGCCGCCACCTCCCTCGACGTCGGCGCCGCCAAAGCTCAGGTCTCCCTTGAGTCCGTCGGCCTCGCCATCGACTCCCTCGGCTCCGCCGTCTCCGACATCATCTTCCACTCCGCCTCCGACACCCCCGACCACTCCCCCTCCCCCTCCCCCTCCGCGTCGCACCTGCAGCCTCCCTCCGACGTCAAGTACTCCCGCTTCGAGGCCCAGCTGAAGGCGATACAGAATGACGATGCCACCTTTCTCGAGGATCCCATGGAGGACGGGGACAAGGGAGAGTTTCAGAGCTGGAAATCAGGGTTTAAATTCAGCGAGTTTGCGGCCGAGGCAGCCGATATCATGGGGAGGAAAGATTGTGGTGTAAAGGGTGTTTATGATCGTCTGGTGATTGATTCTGGTGTTGTTGATCCGGAACTGTTTTGGTTGAGGTACTTTTATCGGGTTGACAGGTTGAAGAAGGCGGAATTGGTTAGGACTAGGCTTGTTAAACGCGCTATCGAGGCTGATTCCGATGATGAAGAACTTAGCTGGGACGTAGATGAAGACGAGGTTACTGAAATCGAAAAGAAAGACGATGCTAATGCTTCTCTTATCGAAAAGAAAGATGATGTTAATGTCGCTGAAATCGAAAAGAAAGATGATGTTGATGTTGCTGAAATCAAAAAGAAAGATGATGTTAATGTCGCTGAAATCGTAAAGAAAGATGATGCTGATGCTAATGTCGCTGAAATCATAAAGAAGGATGATGTTAATGTTGCTGAAACCGAAAAGAAGGATGCTGTTAATGTTAATGGTGCTGTTGCTGAAATCGAAAAGGAGGGGGAGGGGGAGAGTGGAGTAGGGGAGCAAGGGGAGTCGAGTAAGGACAGTGATATATCAGTGGTGTCGAGACCGGCCTCGTCTCACGAGGAGGAAGATATGGGGTGGGATGAGATAGAGGACATTGGTGAGAGTGAAGGGGATGATGAGAAGAAAGAGGGTGGGAATCGAGTAGGGAGTCCGAGTAGGGCTGAGTTGCGTAAAAGGCTGAGTGCGGCCGAGGAAGATGAGGATTTGAGTTGGGATATCGAGGATGATGATGAACCTATCAAGAGTTGATGGAAGGAAGGTTATGGCTAGGTATATTGTTTGCTCATATATTTCATGTTGCCTTTGTTTCTTTTACTTTGTTTTTTCTTTCGTTTTTTCTTCTTCTCTATAATTTGATTGAATGTGTATAAATTACGCCATTAAACTGCACTGCACTGCAAGCAAAGTTTAGCTTCTATAATGATCTTTTTATGGAGTATAATCCATGTTTCCTCGTATCGGTTTACCCTTGTCTAGTTTTTGTGTGTATTGATCCTAGTTGCTTGCATTCAATGTAACTTAGCAGTGATCAGTTGGTGTTTTCATGAAGCGAAACACGTTGTTAGAATGGTCATTTTAGTTCAGAATCAGATAGAGAAGATATTGCATTCAGAATTGTATTTGCATAACCATCCATCCCTTGCGACAAACAATGTATACTGCGAATAAATGCTGAGGACAGACTGTTTCCCACACAAAAGCTCTTAACATCCAATGCCATGTTATGTGCTACAAGGGCATGTGTCTGGTTGTAAACATGCTTTTGGTCGAAAGGCATATCAAAGGATTGGTTTGAATGATTTAAACCCTAGCTTAACGCAGGGGTCGTTTAGTTTGTAAGAGGGAATTGTAGTTCTCGGGAAATAACAGTTCCCATGATTATGCATTTCACGTGAATTGTAGTTGGGGAGCCTGCCGAGATAAGCAACTTCCTTCGTAATGTAAGTTGATCTTAAAACTGTTAAAATTGCCCTTCTAGTGCTTATTTCTTGTGAAATCTTGGTTGAATCTTGTAGCAATGCTTTTGATGCTGTTGGTATTAGACTTATCTTAGTGCACTCCCAGGTTGGACTTGCAGTATGTGTGTACATCCAAACCGCTGTATTTCACCATCTACACTGGACCTTGAAACGTTGGATACTGTCCTTGTTGTAGGTTAATCTAACTAACGTGATGTCTCCCGTTGGTCTCATAGAATGTTGACAGGCTTTAGATGATAATCGTCGATTTACCCTGTCAAGTTTTTAATGTGTTGTTGAAAATTTGAGAATCAGCTTCTGGTGTCGCAGGTTTACATTGAGTTAGGCCACCTAGCGAAATAGTGGGGCAGATACCGATCCCACATCGGCCCCTATTCTGATTGAATATTGTTTGACAGCTTGTGTTGTGTAGTTTTAGGGTGAATGGTGGGCGAGGGCGAGGGCGAGTTGAGGACAGTCGACTGTTACTGCAGAAGTGATGCTGGTGACACAATTTTGAATGTTGATGCTCCTGAAAAATCCTGTTCATGCCTATAAGATTAACTGCACACCAAGTCAGAATTGTCATAGTGTCATCTTAAGGAGAATTAGTACCCTCTTAAGAATGATATGGCTTACCAAGATATACAATTCAGTATACGGTTTCAATTATACGATTTTCCATATATATATATATATATATGATACTCATAGAATTTAATTACTACAATCGTATTTGTGGTTTTGACACGATTTAATTTAATAATTTTAAAAGTCGAACTTGTGCTATTCTTACCCGTGGCAATTTATCAATTCTTACACGGAAATTTATCAATTTCGTCAACCAGTTGGCAATTCTTTGTATGATCGATCGGCCCACAGCTATCCACAACCGAAACAAAAATAAACCAAAAGATCTAGGTGCAAATCGAACCCTTGACCTCATGTAATCGATTACGAAAATCACATGTTTTAAATGGAAGATATCACATACAATATTTAATATGGAATGTATGATCAAATTTTATAAAAAAAATATAAACATATTGTATTCCGTTTTAACCAAATAGTTGCATTATTTTTGTTAATAGGAGATTGCACTATCCCGTACAATATTTTACATAGAATATAAAATAGTTATGATTATATTATTGTATATCTTTCTGATCATATTCGAAAATCATATTCATAACATCGATATAAAGTTTAGTAACTATATAAAAATGAAATATATATTTCGATTGCTCTTACAAATCCTGATACATAGTAAAAACTCACCGAAAATTCTCTATATACTACTCTAAGACAATAACATTTACTAACATTTTCCTCAAAAATACACTAATTTAAATTGAGAAGTAAAAGAACATTTCACTAATAAGTTCGCAAACTATTCATTTTCATTAATGTTAAAGAAATTGACAAAAAAAGCATCTTTTTACGAAAATAATTAGATAAATTTTAAGATATAATGTCATTAACCTTGCGAAAAAAATCAGTTATAAAAAAAATTTATTTTTGAAATGAGCTATTTACTTCAACTTTTACAAAGATATAATCTCCCAGTCCTAATGAATTCTTTGTCTATTCCATATTGGGGTGTCTCAATGAATTCTTTGCCTTTCTATTTTAGTATACACTCACTCGATACCACTAAGATCTTCTCATTTATTCAAATGTGAGGATTATAATTATCATTATTTTGGTAGGAGAGACTACAAAATACGGAATATACTATTAAAATCCATATAAAAAAAGTTTCACAAATTACATAATATAAGTCTTACACCTGAGACGGTCCATTTTTAATTTATTTTTTAATTTTCTGATGAAAAACCTGAATAATTTTTTACACAAAGAGAACGTATCACGGCGTGCTAACCATTAAAAAAAAGTACATTATTATACAATTTTTGATAAATATTTATGTATTTTATGGTAGGTTAAAGAGAGAAGTGGGTATCTCGAGATTTGAGATGATATAAACCGAGTATATAAAAAATACTCCCTCTATTTGAATGAAAGTTTCCACCTAAAAATGACACATTTTTAAAGGATAATAATAAAATATTCAAAAGTAAAGAGGGTGTAGAGTTGGTGGGTCACCTGGGTAAGAGTGAAGTGTTATACCAAAAAAGAAAGTGAAGAAATTTACGAAAAATGAAAAGTGAAAGCTTTCAATGAAACGAAATGAGTATAAATGATATTTTCATTAATTACACGTTATTTAATACTCCGTGCATTTCAAAACATTACTCAAATATTTTGATTACTTTTGCGATTTAAAAAATATTTTCCTATTTCTAAATTATACAGTCGATAAATAGTAGAAATAAAATAATAAATTTTTTATTTTAAATCTTAAATGAAATATTCTTTAAGATAAATATAATATAAATACCGTGCATTGCACGGGGTCTATACTAGTACCGTATCACACAATTTGGTTACATGTACAGATGTATTGTATATGTATGAACACAAATAGCTAAAATCCGTTATTGTATTGCAATTAAGTACTCTCCACGTTGAAAAAAAAAACAATTTGGAAACACGTAATTAGACTTGGCAAAGCTGATCCGACCCAAATAACAACTCGACACCTAAACTGAAGACCCGAGCTTGACCCAACCTCATACGAATACTATTATACTCCGTTGCAAACAAGCCAATATTCTTAAAAAAAAAAAGGTGGAAAACAACCCAACCCTGACACCAAATCAACGTGATTTTTCTAATCCAATCCGACCGACCCGTTTGCTAGGTCTACCCGTGACCGTGAGGTTCATCTCCTTCCCATTTTAAAGTCTGTAGGGAGTAGTTAAGAGAGCAAAGAGTGAGAGACCTTCAAAAAAGCAAGGAAATGGCGTCCTACGTTGCAGTCCACCTCTCCCTACCTTCTCTGCCTCACTTCCCTATTCATATGGTAATCACCCTTTCTTCCACTCCTTGCTTTAACTTTAATCTCTTAATTTTAAATTACTCGACTAATTTGTTATTCAATCATGGTATTCATGGATTCCGTGCAATTTAGGTGTTTAATTTGATATATATTGCAATTGCGAATTCGCAGTATGTTAGTAATTTCATATCTAGAGGTACTTGTAATTGTTGAATTTCGACCCGAAAGAGTTAAGTGGAGTTGGATTCGAGTTCCTGATTAAGAATTTAGGTCCTTAGGTATATAGAATGTAGGCACTTTATGCAGTGACGGAACCGGGATTTGAAAGTTGGGGGAAACTGTGAGACCGTCTCTTTAAAGTTTTTGCACTGGGGGGAAGTGAACTGAAGTGAGGTGAGAATAAGTTGAAAAGAAGGAGGTCTTACGGCAAAAACTTGTTATTATAATCGTTCTAAGATGTTATAATCGATGCCATTTTCAATAAGAAACGAGGGTTGTTTTGACTCTTGATAGCAAATGTGGGAATCCGGCATCAAATGAAATTAGTTTGGGTTTCACTAGGATTTGGTATATCCGAGTGTTGTATACTTGTATGGTGTATTGTGTATTTATTCTGTTAGGCAGATTGCTCACTGAAATGGAGCAGTAGCGTGATATAGTTTCCAACGTTGAAGTACGAGATATTTCAGGCTAAGAATGATTCTATTAAAGTGGAAATAAGTCGAGACTTGAGGTTTAGAAATTGAGCTTACTTGGAAATTGATCATAGAAGTTGTAGATTGTAGTCAACACTAGTGTTATGACAAAATTGAGGTATTGGTATCGATTTTCAGCTATCCCTTGGATAGATTTAGGCAAATGGATCCATACATCTCCTTTAGGCAAATTAAGTTTTTCCGACATAGGAAAAGTTTTGGATGGAAAGCGACACTGTTTCATTCATCTTGCCTTACCCTCCACCCCCTTCACTCTGCTTTGCTCATATCTTTCTATGGAAAATTTCTAAGTGATTCTCTAATGAAGTCATGTGTATCTCACATGTGCACATACACCCATCACTCAAATATGAGCACATGCCCTTTCGAAGCAGTAAGCAGTAGGCCAAAATGACTCCCAACGCTTAATGTAGGCTTGTGACATTTGGTGTAAGCCACGGCTAAGAGGAGCAACAGTTTCAGTACAGAGTAGTATTTTTTATTCAAGTTCGTATACTTGATTTTATTTTTTGACATGCTAGTCCTATTCATAACCTAAAACCATTATTGTTCCACAATGTTTCTTTTGGGAATACAAATCTCTTTGCAAAAATCGTGCACCGTTACCTTGCTCCCCGTTTCCTTATTGCCTCTATGGTCCTCACACTTTTTAACCTATGATGCGGAGTAATTGGTTATGTTAGTATGCATCCCGTGTACCTATGACTAAGTTTCGAAGCTTGTATGGGAAGTGTGAATAAAAGTTCAAATTAGGTTCCAAATGTGTCATTGCCGGTGGACATTTTTCTGGGAATCTAATTCTGTGCTCAAGGGTTGTCTGTCTTTTCATCTCCCCTAAGAATATACCTATTGGAAACGTCTTGTAGACTGCGTCATGGGGTTTTAACTTTTGGTAGAACAGGAATATATGAGAGTTGAGTCACCAATATCTGTTAGCAAACGGCAAACCTTCTAGTATTGCTGAAATTTTTATATTTACTCCTTTTGTGTTTGATATTCAGTTTATTCTTGTTAATTTTACTGATCCAAATTTTGCCTTCAGGAGAAGCGGTTAAATAAAGCAACTACACTTGCATGCTCAAGTCCACGGCTCAAGAAAACATGTAAGTTAACATTTCTCGTTGGCCCTGCGTTTTCCCCTTCTGTGTTTGCCTTACCCTCTTCCCAATTGATACAGGATATTATCTTCTTGAAACAGTGGTTTTGATGTATTTTTTGGACAAATATTTTTGACGAAAATGTTAGAACTTAGAACCGCTCTGTTTGTAGTATAATCTGCTGCTATCGCCTCTTCTTGCAAACTGTTAGTTTTATTTTGTCGGTCAGATAAATGTTTTATCTTCTTTAATTACTCGTACTGCCAGTGATTGTAAATTTGTAACTCTCCACCATATATTCATTTACTCCATATAAATTTGAGTTCTTTTTTCTTTTCAAAATGACTATTTATCATGTTCTTTTTCTTTTCTCTCAATCGTTTTTCTTTTATTACTTCATCTATCATTGTTTTAATTGACGATTTATGTAATTTGACCCGAAATCAATTTTCGATTAAGCTCTGCTGCTGCTTCTGCTCCTGCTCCTGCTATTGTATTATTCTGACCTGTTTACCATCTATATGATATATTTGCAGCATGCACAGGCATATCATCTTCTCCTATCAGCAGCAGCATCACACAGAATTTGCTGTCAGTGCGTCTCATCGGAGTACATCATACTTACTCGCCTGTCGCAGTTTCCTTTATCTCGAACAGAGTTCACTGCTCTCGAACTTTATTCGGCTACTGGGTGGGGCCTGATTCCGAGGATGGTTGGGGTTTTGTACAAGCCCTCGTCGATGAAATTATTTGATGCTTTTGTGATTAATTAGTTTCTACTTTTCGATCAGCTACATTATTAGTGAGTTATGAACAACCCCAGTTTAGCTTTGATTCTCCCTTACTCTGATGCCTGATTGTTCTACCACATTGCCTAAGATCCAATTAAGAGAAGCGTAGCTTAATCCAAAATTGATTTCGGCTCAAATTACATAAAGGTGAGATTACGTATATTTAACACTCCTTGCAATTTTAGGTCATTTTTGTTCTAGACCTCCTATCTCTTTAAACCGTGTATTATTATGCTCCGTATACATTTTGATTAAATTTGAGTCATTCCAAGGGTTGTATTCAACTTGTATCGACCCATGTTTCATTTCCTCCCATTATTTCTACCACGTGCTAGAGTTCGTTTCAGAATACAAGAGGTTCGATTTCAGGCCTAAACACCAAATAGGCATTGCTTTTGCATGATTAACCTCCTTTTTTTAACTCTATTGTACAACGGTTGTATATTATACCTTGAATAATATGTGCAAATGGTCTACATTCCTACCATCCTTCTAGATCCTTAATGACAAATTAATGTGTATGACGGGAATATCCGTTACAAACGTGTGACGGGTCAAATAATACTCACTTGGATAGATAAAGACAAACTCATGTGTTACTTTCAAACCAAGTCTTTTCTAACCAAGTGATATTATTTGACCCGTCGTTGATTTGTGACGGATATATCGGTCACAAAGAGACCTTCCTTCATCTATAATTCAAAAAGACGGTAAAAGCCGTTAAATTCATATTTCCCCCTCTTTTTCACATCAACAAAAACCTCAGAAATCAGCAAAAAAAAAACACCACCAAAACTACAACTAATCTGATGATCAAAAACATAATTAACACTCCCAAATCAAAATTATTCTCCTTAACCACCCTTAATTTTCTCCACACTCTGTCTCTTTCTCCTTACAAATCCAAACCCAACAATTGGAACACCAAACACACCTATGTCGAATCAAACGGACTCCTTTCGGTCCTCGAAAAATGCAATTCCATGGCTTTATTCTTCCAAATTCAAGCTCAAATGATCACAACTGGGTTGTTCTTAGATGGGTTTGCTTCAAGTCGTTTGATTGCTTTTTGTGCAATCTCAGAATCTGGTGATCTTAAGTATTGTGATAGAATTCTAGGGTTTCTCGATAACCCGAATGTGTTTTCGTGGAATTCCGCCATTAGAGGGCATTCCGAGGGTTCAAATCCTATTAAAGCTATTGATTTGTACAGGGAAATGTTGATAAAGGGTTCGTGTCGACCCGATAATTTTACTTATCCTATGTTGTTTAGGGTTTGTGCTAGATTGTCGTCGCTTTTGATGGGTTGTGTGATTTTTGGGCATGTTTTGAAATTAGGGTTTGAGTCTGATTTGTTTGTGCATAATGGGGTTTTGCATATGTTGGTTTCTTGTGGGAAATTGGAGGATGCACGCCGCGTGTTTGATGAAAGTCTTGTAAGAGATTTGGTTAGTTGGAACTCTTTGGTTAATGGGTATGTGCACTGTGGAAAGTGTTACGAGGCGTTGGAACTTTTTGAGGAAATGAAGGTGAACGGTGTTGAACCTGATGAGGTGACGATGATCGGGATGGTTACATCTTGTGCACAACTCGGGGATTTGGGTCGAGGGATTGAGTTTCATAGGTTGATCAAGGGGTATGGATTAGATTTTACCGTCCGGCTTTGTAATGCGTTGATGGGCATGTATAGCAAATGTGGGGATATTAAGTCGGCGAGAATAATTTTTGATAGCATGAGGAAGAAAACCTCGGTGTCATTGACTACAATGATATCAGGATATGCTAGATTTGGCATGGTAGATGAGGCAAGGAAGGTTTTTGATGAGATGGTTGATAAAGATGTGGTTCCATGGAATGCCATGATCGGAGCTTATGCTCAAAATAACCGTAGTAAGGAGGCATTGAATTTGTTTGACGAGATGTTGGAAGCAAATGTTAGGCCTGATGAGGTGACCATGATGAATTGCCTATCGGCTTGCTCACAGCTAGGAGCGCTTGATGTTGGGATTCGTTTCCATTGGTATACTATGAACTATAAGATGCTATGTCGTGATGCTTTGTTAGGCACTGCTTTGGTTGATATGTATGCTAAATGTGGCAACATAGAGAAGGCACTTGAAGTGTTTCACCAACTTCCGGTGAAGAATTCCTTTACTTGGACTTCTATTATCGGAGGTTTAGCATTTAACGGTTTTGCAAACGATGCTTTATCTCATTTTACCAAAATGGTCGAGTCTGGATTCAAGCCGGATGAGATAACATTTCTTGCTGCACTAAATGCTTGTTGTCATGGAGGGCTAGTGAACGAGGGTCGTGAATATTTCGACCAAATGACCTCCATATACAATCTCACCCCAAACCCGAAACATTATTCTAGTATGGTTGACTTATTAGGTAGGGCAGGAAAACTGGAAGAAGCTGAAGCACT
Source organism: Agrostemma githago (assembly GCA_958450325.1). NCBI lineage: Eukaryota > Viridiplantae > Streptophyta > Magnoliopsida > Caryophyllales > Caryophyllaceae > Agrostemma > Agrostemma githago. Next base: position 71,633,381 of record OY288249.1, read on the forward strand.
TATAAGGAGCATGCCTATGGAGCCGGGGGTTGTTGTATGGGGTGCATTGTTTTTTGCTTGTCATATGCATGGAGACGTGAAAATGGGAGAAAAAGCAGCTCGAAAACTGCTTGAACTCGACCCTGAAGACTGTGGGATATATGTTATGTTGGCTAGTATGTATGTGAATGCAGGAATGTGGGATGAGGCGAGGAAGGTGAGGAAAACGATGACACAGAGACGAGTCGATAAGATACCTGCGTTCAGTTCAATAGAGATTGATGAGGTTATGACTGAATTCACCATAAGAGATGAAACACATCCTCAGTCAGAGCAAATACATGAATGTTACTGGAGATAATGGAAGCTGTTTCTGGTATCAGCACTTCATTGACTGTGAGTTCTGTGTAATCTTACTGCATTTATTCACCTATATAAACACATTCCTATTTGTGACGGGTCAAATATAACCCACGTGAGCACTTGAGAATATAAGTCATTTATTTATTCCTTGATACCGTGATCTTTATCTTATCTAAATATTTGACCCACCACAGGTTTTGTAAGTTGTACGAGTTGTATCTTTTCCATAGCCTTATTCCCAATAATTGATAAGTTTCACCTAGGTTAACCTTGTAGGGGTTGGAAATGTCTCATCTAGGTACCAACTGAGAGGCTAGGTTTCACCTTTTACCATCGGGGGCATCAGCTTTTCAACCTCCTCATGGCTGGTTTTACTACCGGTTGCCAGCACCCACGTGCTGTAAATTAAGGCTTGGGGACCGACTAAGGTAAACCTTAGGCCGAGTTTTTAACATAATTTTTAGAGCTCTACATGTCACCGTTTCAATTAGGGTTAAAACAATTTCGTAACCTCCTTGTAACCCGGTATAATAAATACTCCTTCCGTTCCACTGAGTTGTGCACCTATTTTATTTTGATCAAACATTCATTTGTCCACTAGACTACCATCCATAATAGACTCATCAGAATTTACCCAACCGAGAATTGTTCAAAGGTAAATCCATGAGTAAAAAATAAACACATGCAAGTGTAACTTATTGGAATGGAAGGAGTATTAAATAGTGATGGTTGATTGTTGTTGTATATATTCATTGTGTCATTGAAGGCACAAAAAATTGTAGGATTATGATGTTTGCATTCACACATAAAGCTCCTAAATAGTTTTGGATACCCACTTTGGTGATTGAATTGGTGGATGTAATGAATGAATGAGAGGTTAAGTTTCTTCATGCAGAAAGCCTATTTCTTCAGAATTCTGTCTTAGGAAACTTCTATTATTCCCTCATTAATTAGGCCACTATACTTACTTACCTAGCTAGCTACTCCATAATGCAACTTGCCTCTTCTAATCTTCAAAAATCAGTTTATTATAATTGTGTTTTTGTGTCTTCTCGGTTAATAATTTAGGTAATCATCGTAAAATTTATTCAATAATTGATCCAGGATAATCATTTGGGAAAATAGGATTATACACTTGATTGGTTGTACAATAGTATTGTACAATCAACGGAAAGTTATTAAGTTTTTGTGTATATTTACTGAGTTTATAAAAGTTTCTAAGTTGAGTTGTAAGTTTTTGAGCTTAAACCATTATGTGATTTAACTTGACAACTTTACATTAAAACTCAAAAAGTTTACAACAAAACTCAAAACCTTTGTCATAACGCTCAAAATTTTACAACCAGTTGTACATAGAGTTATGTACAAGTGATTGTATAATCTTCTAATTGAATCATTTGATGAATCTCTCTGATTGATTAAGAACGTTTGTTATTAGTTCTCATGTTTGAAATACATTATGAATATTTAGCATTTCTCTAAGATGTATATATGAAATTAAGGGTAATGTTATATACAACCCATAGGGTTGTATTTTAGCATTTAAAGTATTCCAATTTTAGTATAAACAATATGGATTTTAGGACAAATTACACATACATCAAGACAATAAATACATGTATTAGTGAATTATTTCCTTATTTGGTCTCTTAAATACAACCCTATGGATTGTATATATCATTTTCCTGAAATTAATAATCCCGATATATAAAATCGTCTAATCAGAATATGTGGAATTAATATGGCGGAGTTAACATGGTACTAAGTTGTATGGAGAGTAATTAATGATGTCTTTACTTTCTTAATCTACTCTACTAGTTATAGATTTGGGTGAGATAAGAAACAATCAAACAAGTATAATGAACAAGAATTTGAATTGACTAGTAACTTACTAAGTACATACTAATTAATACTAATCACATGTTAGTAAATGATTAAACTATACAAGTGCATTATTGAGAGCATATCTAGTATCTACATTTCCCTCAATTCCATTTGATTGTTTGCGTTTGTTTTTTCATACTTGTCAGTGCACGTTTTTTTTTTCTCTATATCTTTAGTTACGTGTTTCTAAAAATTATAAAAATTTGATATCTATAATGTAATCGATTAGACAATTTAAACGAGATCGCACATGACTATATTTTATTTTATATATTAGAAATTACATTGACGATTTCACTCACCTGTGAATAGTGCCCAAAAAGTAAAACTGGGATTAGATCATAGAGCACAAAGCTAAGTTAGGTCACTATATAAAGGGTTGTAATATGCATCTATTGTGCATCAAAAACCAACACATTCTCTCTAAAAAACTAAGTACAAAGAGAATGAGGAGGAGCCATGGAGTACATATGCTACTTACATTGTGCTTCTTAGCAACTAGCCATGTTTTAGGTTTTGATCATTATACCTATACCTCGCCGCCGCCACCACCACCACCACCGGTCCACTCACCGCCACCTCCTTACCTATATGAGTCTCCGCCTCCACCAATTGTCCACCCTCCGCCGCCTCCATTATATATATACAATTCTCCACCACCTCCATATGTGTACAAGTCCCCACCACCGCTGCCATACGTATACAAGTCTCCACCACCACCACCGGTCCACTCTCCACCGCCACCATACGTATACAAGTCTCCACCACCACCTCCATATAAATACAAGTCACCACCGCCTCTATACATATACAAGTCTCCACCACCACCTATATATAAATACAAGTCACCACCACCACCGGTCCAACCACCGTCTCCACCTTATAAATACAAGTCTCCACCACCACCAGTCCACTACTCTCCACCACCTCCTTACATATACAAGTCCCCACCACCACCGGTCCAACCACCTTCTCCACCACCTCCACCACCACCACCACCGGTCCACTCTCCACCACCTCCATACATATACAAGTCTCCACCACCAACGGTCCACTCTCCACCGCCTCCTTACATATACAAGTCTCCACCACCACCACCGGTCCACTCTCTACCGCCTCCTTACACATACAAGTCTCCACCACCACTGGTCCACTCTCCACCGCCTCCTTACACATTCAAGTCTCCACCACCACCATTGGTCGTCGTCCAACCACCTTCTCCACCCTACATATACAATTCTCCACCACCACCGGTCCAACCATCTTTTCCACCGCCTCCATACATACACAAGTCTCCACCACCACCGGTCCACTCTTCACCACCCCCATATATATACAAGTCTCCACCACCTCCTTACACATACAAGTCTCCACCACCACCACCACCGGTCCACTCTCCACCGCCTCCTTGCACATACAAGTCTCCACCACCACCACCGGTCCACTCTCCATCACCTCCTTACACGTACAAGTCTCCACCACCACCACCAGTTCACTCTCCACCACCTCCTTACATATACAAGTCTCCACCACCACCACCACCGGTCCACTCTCCACCGCCACCACCAGTGGAAACACCAATGATTCCATACTATTACGCTTCACCACCTCCTCCAACACCTTATTGATCGATCATGATAATTTATTTATTTTACAAAAAAAGTTAATGTAGTACGTGATGAAGCTAAGTAAAATCATGAATTTGCTTGTAATGCGGTTAAGAGTCTCTAAGAATAATATCGATCATTCGTTCTGCTTTTATGTGGGCAAAATGATAATGACTTTTCAATGTTTACGTACTTCTTCCATTTTCTTGTACTGCTAATCTAATTACTAATTATGCATGCAATCCATGCATGTAATCATCGTCGTGCATCGGTGCATGCCTACAAGTTATGTACGTAATCTTTATTTCGGTCAATTATTTACTTTTATATCTGTGATCGAACTTGAAGAGTGAATTTTTTTTTCGATTCTGGTTTTCATAGCAAGACTAGTTTCATTAATGACTTTTGCAAACAGACGTACGACAAGGAAAGGGAAAAAGATAATAACGTGTAGGAAAATTGTTTGAAATAAACTCTACTTCGTTAAATAGTTTTTCCACTTCCTTGTACCAAAAAAATTCAACACAAAAAGCGAATAAAAATAAATAAAAAATTGGATGGTGCATCCGTACATATATCAACTTAAGGGAAAAGATTTTGAAGTATTGAGTTTTGACATCATCCCTTTCATGTCGAAAAATCGAAAATATAGAAACCATAAAAATAGTGGATCTTACCTAAGACACTTGAGAGAGTGATACCGATATTCAAGACGACCCGATGACATTATTTCATTATGAATTAAGAAAAGAGATCATAATCCACAAGAATGCATTTTATACTTTATGCCAATTCATGTGCTACATATGTACTTACATGCCAATCATTGTCAAAATTCAACAAATCTATAAAATGTAAAAGTAATATTATTTCGAGAATAAATAGCAGAGGCAAAGTCGTCATTTTACGTAATTAACGCCAACGATAAAAAGTAGTTCCGCAATTTGGCAATAAAACTAGAAAATTTGAAAATAACGTTTCCTTTTTAAAATAATAATAAAAATACTGTCTATGGACAGCAGTTTTAACTACGAGTAATAAACTAAGACATCGTCAGTTATATGGAATAATATCGAATAATCGAATATTATTTGGAAAGGGAAATTGGAAAGATTGGAAGAATAAAATTCAAAAAAAGGAAATTGGGCCAAACGGATTTGAAATTTGTATTCAAATAGGAATAGTCCGGTAGTTGTATATATAGACTTGGGTCAATTCAATAAACTATTGTCCTCCGCCGGACCGACGTATCCCCCTTCTTCTCTCTCTCTCTGCAAATCAAATCACGCTCTTCGATCTAATCAAATCCCCCTTTCATCGCCAAACCCTAACCCTAACCCCAATTCGATTCACAGGTATCATCTTCTTCTTCATCTTTTCAATTTCAATTTGCAGTAATTACATCCGTCAGTCAGTCGATTTTGTTAATTGTTCTTGGAATTTAGTATCTCTTTGAATTTGTTCGTTCCGCCTGTTTTTTGTTTGAGACTTTGATTTACGTGATCCTACCTTCAATTTAAGAAGTAGTAATTTTTTGATTTTCGTCACATGTATAAGTAAAGGAGCGGATATGATGAACTAGTTGTCGATTGAGAAATTGGTATATATGATTATAACTTCAGATCCTGGAATTATGTTTTGATCTTCTTAAATTAGGTGGATTTTTGCTGTAGGATGTGCTAATATTTCTAGAACATAGTAGATGAGAGTCCATAAGAATTGGAAATCTTTACCTTTGGTGGTGTCGATTTTACGATTCGGGTTTTGTATGTTACTGATCATAATCCGCTATAGAATCAAGGTTTTCATGGAATAATATGATGCAAAGATAAATTCTTGACTGATTTATTGTTGGGCTATATGTTTTTTTACAAATGGTTACTTCCGCTGTCGTAGTTTTATGATTTATATCGTCTGAGTTTTGTTTCGCCATGTGAAGCGAATGGTATAGTAATCAAATGAATACTATTTGGAGATGGGCCAAATTTTGGAAGTGTCAGTTGTGAAAATTAGTGCTAGTGAGTCAAAATTTTGAGGGGATGCATCTTTTTCAAATTTGTTCATTTGCCAGTCTTCTTCTTTTTGAAAAGTAGTGGTTTATCACCTGAATATTACAAAAAAAATATTGTCGATATTTTGAAACATTAGTTGTCTCCTGCAAGATCCATGTTTGTTACCGTCGAGGCAACGTCAGTTTGGGATTCTGATACATACTGTAGGCCGTGTCTTTGTACGATATCCCAGCATATTTTCAGTGGCACAACCTTCTTTTTTGGGGTTTTTTGAAGTATTTTACCGATTTAGAAAGCGGTTCATCTACTTGGGAAGGTCAGGCTTAGAGTGACTTTATTGTCTATATCCTCCGTAACAGGTTTCCCTTTGTGTGGATTCTTTTTTATCTCATCTAAAATGACTGACAAGACCTGACGCCTTGCTCCGGCCCAGTACATGATACCTCTTTTAGCTTTTAAAGTCTACTTTTTAGTTCAAGATTGTTCTTACCAAGTGGAATCAAAGAATTAGTAGATTGTATTTCCGCCGAAAATTATTTTGGCTTAGTTTTGATCCTTTTGGTTGAAATTTACTGTCAAGTCCATAAACTCAAATGTCATACCGTGTGCCATCTCCCAATCCCAGCGTAGTTAAGTTTTATTTGCTTTTGGGACCTCTAATGCTTGTTTCATGTGGTTGTTCGAATCCATCATGGTGGCATTTGATGTGATCTTTAATACATGTGTCCTTTTTTGTTCATTTCAGAGTTCAGTAATAGGATCTCAAGATGCCGGCTACGGCAGGTCGGGTTCGTATGCCTGCCAATAACAGGGTGCATAGTAGTGCAGCCCTTCAAACCCATGGCATTTGGCAGAGTGCAATCGGTTACGATCCCTATGCTCCTAGCAAAGATGACACAAAAAGTGCTTCTCAGAGTAAGACAGAGGATGAGCCCGAGAATCCGTATGCAAATTTCCAGAGTTTGCTTGCTCTTGCTCGTGTCACAGGCTCAAACACCGACGAGGCCCGTGGTGCGTGTAAGAATTGTGGCCGTGTTGGGCATCTCACTTTCCAGTGTAGGAACTTAGTGAGTATCAAGGATGGAAAGAATGAGAAAGATTTAGAAGCAATTCAAGCTAACGTCATGGCAGAGTTGGGAAAAATCAAGGGTAGTTTGGGAAAGCGCAGTAACAAAGCTGGTGCCGAGATTGAAGAAGAGAGCTCGGAGGAGGAGTCTGAGACTTCAGATTCGAGCGAGGACTCTGAAATGGAAAGAATCATTGCTCAACGTTTTGGAAAGAAAAAAGGCAGTAGCAAGTCCAAGTCTCTAAAGAAAAAGAAGGATTTGTCCGATGATGAAGATTCTGAACCAGAAAAGAGGAAGAGAAGGGGAAGGTCTAAGAAAAGGAGTGGAAGAAAGAGATCTGAGAGTGTTTCCGATGATGATGATGGTCGAAGGAAGAGGAAGGAAAAGAGAAGGAAGAGAGATGAAACGTCAGATGAGGAGGAACATGGTCGTCATGGGAGGAAGAGTAGGAAGGAAAAGAGAAGAAGGCGGAGCCATAGACACTCGGATGATTCTGAAGATTCCGAGGAATCTCTGAGACGAAGGGATAAGAGAAAGAGCAGGAGGGCCAGATCTCCTTCAGATTCCGAAGTCAGTTACTCGGATGATTCGAGGGTTGGGAGGCACTCAAAGCGGTCTGACAATAAGAGCCGCAAGCGCACTCGTGAAGATGATGCTTAGTCTTGTTCTATTACTGAACAAGATCTATTGTAATAATCTTTTCGCTTGTTATTTCCGAGTGTTGTACCAAGTACTCGCTGTGTTGATTTGAACGTTGTTATTGGTTGTGCTTTGACTATGCGTGATACTGTTATGACAGTGATGCTACACAAGCTCTAGCAGCTTATATATCCTGAGCTTTACTTCATCTTTGGTTTGCTTAACTTACGTAGTGTCGATTATATATCCCCAAATTTTTCGGTCTGGCCTGTAATGGCTGGTTTTTAGAGCGTGATCCGTCAATGCCTACCACATTATTGGTAGGTATGTTCACCTTTGATGTTCAGATTGAAATTAGTAGGTTGTATAGTAAGCTACTTAAAGTGTATTAATTCTACTTGTTAGCCAACTCGTATGGTAATGTCATCAAGCGACAGTACTTGATACCTTCAATAACCAAGTTAGGAAATCTAGATCCAAAACCCGTTAGAACAAAGCGCCATCTATTACTCGTGTCACAAGTTCGAAACATATGATGATTTAAAAAAAAAAACAATCAATTGTTATATAGGCGTAGACATTTCCTGTATGAATCCATACTAGTATACTACCAAATTCAAGATTATTGTGCCTTCAAGCACGAAAATCTTAATCCTACTATTCAATAGTTTGGACCTCACACACTACAGAAAAAAAGAACAGGATACAATATGAGACTTGATCTCCTTTCTATTTGTTAATTGACAGCAGAAGGTACCGAATATGTTGATAGTAACTAATGAAAATAGCCGAGAACAATACCGCCAACATTTTGCTTGATGGCCTCTTCATGATCCATGATACCATTTGGGGTCGTCATCACCAAATAGCCCCACTGCAAAAACAAAAAGCCGTTATATGAGGATAGATTCACCAAAAGATTGAAGAAGGAATAAAAGATAAGCTTGGTAAACACCAAAACATAATGAAGAGTGAATAAAAGATAAACTTCGAGGAGCTTCTCTTGGTAAACCCAGAAAACTGCAACTGTGGAAACAATGAGTCGAGTCTTGCTCTAACGTGAGAGCAACCTAAATTCTTGTGTATTCCTTGTTTGATTGTAGGTTAATGAGTTGCTCTAACGTGTAAGAACATCTAATACTCCGTATAAGTTTTTGTTTTGAGGAAATACACAGAGTCTTAACTTTGTTAAGATAATGGAAACTTACCACCTCAAATTTGTTAAGCAGTTTCACAAAACAGATTAGGAAAACAAAATTCAAATGGCTAGGAAAAACACACCTGTCGAGTTGGAATTTTGCGAGATGTGTACTCTTTGATTTGCTTTGCTTTCAACTGTTGATGATAAGGGACAACTTTGACCTCGTTTACCCTTCCCAAAAGTTCAACAGTAGCCTTGCCAACTCTATTTGGAGCCTCGACTTTGAAGTCCTTGATATATCCTGCACATAAGATAACATAATGTATCAGCTATAACCATGGTATAAAAAAAATGTCACGCTGCATCATGACCTAGTTATCGAGGTTTTGAAGGTTAGTACGATATCATTTGAGGCAGCATGAGAGAACTGCAGACCCAGATAATACTCGTATTGTTTTCAGGGTTCTATTGCAACTTTGAAGCTGTATGTGACACAAGATAGACTGGTAAGAATGGGTATCACTTAGACTAATAGGTGTTATCTATGAAACGAGATCATGAAGGGGATGAGAAACGGGGTATGTAGCTGAACATGAAGTCAGGATGGTATAGGGTAAGAAGAACCATCATGAACTTGTTTCTGCTTAATCGTTGACGGTGAACACCCCCAACCTCAGGGTTTCACCAACCGCCCTTTCAACATTCTGAATCTATGAAATTGGGTCAATAACGGAAACTACGCTACATATCTTGAATTCTCGGCCAATCACTTGCTGTCCCCGAAGGCTCTATGTCCCTCCAATAAAGTTCTCACATAATGCAAAGTTACCAAAAGCTATATCGGTCTATAAAACTATACAATCCCCTGCAAATAGACGGATTTTTCCGAGTACTGTGGAGACGTGGGCTCTAATCCCGCCTTTGTCATATGAATGAATATGTAACATAAATCAAGAGAGTTCAGCAACCATTAGGGCATATACTTCCCCAAATCATAAGGAGTATTTTACTTAAGCGAGGCAATAATTTGTGAACGGAGGGACATTTGAGTAGTAATTACATTCGCAAAACCAATAAACTTTGTCACATCACCCATCCTTTTCTCTTTACCATCTTGACTTTGACATAAACTCGAGTTCTGACTTCTGAGCATAGAACAATGAGTACCATATAATGAAGAAACCCACAGAATAATCCGCCATATTCGCAAACTTTGATCTCGATGCGAATTCGATGTCAAAATACTCACTCCGTTCCAATCAATTGTATAGATTTAATTAAATGTATAGAATTGATTGGAACGGAGCGAGTATAAGCAAAACCCTAAGAATCCTTGAATAACACATGTATGATCTATCAATGTCGAATTCTAGTAAAAGCAATACGAAAAAAAGGAAGAAGAAGAAGAAGAAAGATACCTCGGTATTTCATGATGGTGAGAAAAGAGGTGATCATATTGGAAATAGGCTTGAGTTCAGCGGACGCCATGTTCCTCCTCTCTGCGTTAACTATTGTACGAAGTGCATCGTTCAGTATCCTCCTTCCCGCCATTGATTCTCTCTGCTCTCTCCTTGAAGATTGAAGATTGAAGGTTGAAGGTTGAATGAAGATGGTGGAGATTTCAGGGGGAATCGACTAAGCAGGGTTTTGGATAATACTTTGGGCTTTACCTGCTTTGACCATATGATATGGGTTGCTTCCTTACAAACTCGGGTTTAAAAACTGATCTGGATCGTACGGCTCGGTCCGTCCGGATCGGGCACATACCGGTCCGACATTCACTTTTAAATAATTCTAATTTTAGTCTATTTTCTGATCTGCTCCAAACCTGGAAAAATCTTAAAGATGGTTTGGTTCGGTGTTCGGGTTTGGATTTTTTTTGTAACGGCTTCAGGTCAATTCAGTCCAATCCGAATTTGGAACGGTGCACCTCCCTAAAACTCACAATATACTTAGGGGTCATTTGGTTGCCCTCTTAAATCATGGGAAGTAGAACTTCCCATGAATTGATAAATTGGGATGCTGTTTGGGAATTGCCCACTCCCCGAGAATTGCCACTTTCTCCATAATGAGGAAGTTACTCACCAAGCCCCTCTTGGTGTGTAGAACTTCCCGTGAAGTTATTTCCCACATGCCAACCAAACAATATTTTAGTAATTCCCATAAAATACAAATTCACGTGAATTTAAGTTCTCGGTAACTCCATCTTTCTACGGTAAACCAAACGAGGGAGGCTTTCTAGGTTAAACTAGTCCATCTCTCATGAGTCGAGCTTTAACCGACTTGATATCTAGTTGCTCATAGCCTCTTTAGTCTTGCTATCATCCCTAGATTTATTCTATAGATGTAAGTGAAGATTGTTGTTATCATGGAATGATATTGAAGTTTTAAGACACAAATAAAGCTACATTAGGGCAATTGCAATATTCAAAATCGATATAAACCATCAACCCTCTAGAACAATTTTACGATGGTCACCCTCGATTAAAATTATATTCCATGTGTGAGATAATAAAGTCTACGCTCAAGATTCAATGAATGCTAACATACCAGTAGTGAAACAAAGAAAAATTCTTAGGTTCACCGGGTGTATCACGTCATCGTATAATCTAACCAATAAGAAACCAGTGCAACGACATGGTGCACCCTCATAATTTCTCTTGAAACAATATCGCCGCATCGCTTCATTTTACATACTTGCCAATACATTCGGGTCTGACCCGCCGGGTCTGGGTCGGGTCTTAGATCCACTGTCATCCCTACATACGAGCTACATACTCCAACTAATCAATTGGTCGGGTCTTAGGTTCACCGGGTGTGAGTTGGTCGGTCCGTTTCATGTTAGAGGGAATTGGAATCCATTGAATTCAATCCTCCATGTATCCAACTCCATTGATTTGAAACACAAATCACCCGCCTTTTTCCCTGTATGTCTTGTCTTCTGATCTCTTCCTTTGAATTCAATTCCTTCTCTCTTCTATTCACACTCATTTCCCTTTCTCAATCCCCTCTTTTCATTCCTGATTTCCCCAGATCTTAATTTGACCGCCATTTTCAATTTCTCGAGATTTTGACACTAATTTAGGGGTATGATTTTCAGTTTAACCCTGCACTATGCTCATATATCGTAGTTTTTTTTTTTTTTTTCTCATTTTCTGTGAGTGCTTAATCGAGTGTCTGTAACGTGTTTGATGAAATGCCTCAATGACAGGAAAATGGAAGCAACAGAGATGTATGGTAGAAGGGCATGTCAACTTGTAAAAGAGCTTGCTGCTGCTGAACCTGGGCAGCTTACCGAATTCAATGTCAGCCCTCGCTTCTTTCTTTCTTTTTTTTGTTTATCATGAGTATAATGATGCTGTTGATGCTATGATTGCGATGTTGTGTGCTTGGAATTGTGATTTACGATATGCAATTCGGGGTTTTCTTTGGGGCATGGTTAAAAGCAAATTATATCTTGTCGTTTACTATAAATACACATGGCTCATACTCTAAATGAGTGAATCATGAATTGTAAAAGTGTATTCATAGTGAAGCCGGTAACCATGTTTGGGGGTAGGCTAATTGTTTTGATGCATTTATGTTGATGATTTGTTGCTGTCCTTATAGCTCGGAGTTTTAAGATGGGGTTTTCCTTAAAGCTGGGATTTTTTTTTTCCGAGTTTCTTCTTGTTTTTGAAGTTCTCCTTTGGCTGAAATGATAAGATGGGCTTTTAAAGGCTCCATCGGGCGAAGGCATGTCATAGACACTATAGAATTGCTGCATAGTTGCTCCTGAAATGCTATTCAGAATAGCAGCTGGAACCAGGTTCTACAGAGACTTTTTCAGATGGTTTCTGTATACAACTATTCAACCAGTTCGAGAAGATTTCTTGCTATTGAGATGGATAATGTCTTATTGGTTTTGTCAACCAGCTTATGATTCTTGTGTATATCCTAGCCTCATTGATAAATTGCAGTATTTATTAGCTTTATTGGTTTGTCATACAGGACGATTTTAATCAGGTGATCGAAGAATGTAAAGTACACTACAGCCAATTCTATGAGCTTACTAGGTAGCTTTTATATCTGAATCTGTCCATCAGCTTTTAAGTTTTGCCGTCTCAATTCCAAAGTGTAGTTTTATGCTTTTCATATCATGCTTCTCTAGTTCCCTTGCAATCTGGGACTCAGCCTAAGTAAGTCTACTCGTATTTGGTGTCATTTCTCTCTCTCAGCCTAAGTAAGTCTACACCATGATTGAATACAAAACAAAAACGATTTTTTAAAGAAGAAACCAGACTAATGGATCATTGACCTAGGTTGGTTGTGGGTTGTGGCTAGTTTGTTTAGGTCGTTCAAGTGCGTGACACTTTGTGTGGGATTGGATAATTAGAGGTCGGATTTGTTTTAGGTTTCCCGTTATCTAGGTCGTTTGATATCACTTTTGATGTACATTTTGGGAGGTGTGCAGCTTTACCTATGTGGTTGTTCTGGATGACCGGAATTGGTTATTGCGGTTTGGTCATTTACGGGGTCAGGTCACAGGTGGCTTCTTATCGAATCAATATTGGGTTAAACAAAGTTCTTATCATGTTCGGATAATGGATACAGACTTTACATTTTCTCTGGTACTCTATTTCGCTGTAGGGTCTAAATCTAAATAAATTTGATATTTGGACAGAAAAATGCAGGAAGAAGGATTGGATGTCCAATCATCTAGAAATGCTGACCACTTTGGAATGCTTATTCACCATCTTTCCTTGTTACGCAACAAACGCTGCCTAATGTCATATGCGTAAGCATCGGCTCAAGATGAATTTTGTTTGTAATTTACTGACGTGGCAATCTTTCCGTTGAATACAAGTTCATTTATGAAAGTAAGTCTCTTGAGAATCGCAGGTATAAACGAGCAGAAATTATAAGGAACCTTAGCTGGAAGATGAGTCATACGCTTCCTGATGTAATAGAGCAGAAGCTGAGTGAGCCTGAGAAGCTCTACGTTAAGAGTCATTCTTCGGCTATACATTCATATATGAGGGAGATGGATGGCCTCGATTTGACTGTGGTATGCATTACTCACCCTCCACTTTGACATTACCCCATTGTTGAAAGCACGGTATTAAGCATGGTACCACAGCCTCTTATATAGTACAATTACCAAGATCAGGCTAACATGACCGACTCTCATTTCTGTTTCAAAGCTAGATTCAATAACACTAGCTACAGTCCAAGAACATGACACGTCTTCTAAGTTCTACCCCTACCGCCATCACACATTGATAAGCATCGTCTAATTGAGGTGGTCATTGTTTGTAGGACATGATCCCACCAAAAGATCCATACATTAAAGTTAGGGTGCTGGAGGACATGGGAATGAGGGCATTGGATGACCGTGAGGCGAATCTAGCACGCCACTCAATCCATTTCCTTAAACGGACAGACGCTGAGTGTTACATTTTACAGGTACATGTTTACAAATGGCTCCCTCAGTTGAATGCAGTTCTTTTTATTCTTTAAGTAGCAGTCATTCACTTCACTTCTCACAGTTTTCATTATGGGTCTCCTTGAGACATACAAAAGCGATTTTTCCTGACAGTAACAACGGCTGAACTAAACTCTATTGTGGTTAAAATGATCGTTTTGGCTTTCAGGGGACGATGGAGGAACTTATAGGCTGAGTTAAATCTTGTATATTTCGGCACTGCTGACAATTCATGCAGCTTGCATGATCATTTCTTACCTTGTTTGCGCAAAAGAAGCTGTGCTGTGCGTGCACGACCCGGAATGATATATGAATTCATAGACCACACATATTCCTGTATGAAAATGTGATATTGTTACCTGTGCGGTTGAAATGCGATATGCAGTTGATTCTAGATGAAAGACAGTGCAAAATTTGGAGACATTTAATTTTGGGACCATATTGGCCGAAAAACGTGGATAATAACCTTCAAATTACCTGTTTCTGATGATTTTTCGAAAAATGTGAGATATTTTGCTGGCAAACTAAATAGAACCCGTATACAATAAAATGACTGACGGATGTTAAAAAAACTTTAAAATAGTTTATTTTCGAGTATATATATATCGAAGATTTCGCTCTAATCCAACATTGCTGGAAATAAAGTGAGACGTCCTTTAAATGCGATTATTTGAAACCTTACTTACTTTCTATTACAGCGGAACATTTCTACAATGCATGAAGTAGTTACTGCGGGAATTTGGAGACATTTAATTTTGGAACCAAATCGGCCGAAAAACGTGGATAATAACCTTTAAATTATCCGTTTCTGATGATTTTTCGAAAAATATGAGATATTTTGCTGGCGAACTCAATAGGACCCGTATAACATAAAATGACTGTTAGGTTTTAAAAAAACCTCTAAAATAGTTTAGTTTTGAGTATATATATTGAAGATTTTGCTCAAATCCAACGTTACAGAAAAGATAATAAAACGTCCTTTAAATATGATTATTTGAAACCATACTTACCTTCTATTGCAGCGAAATATTTCTCCAATGTACGGAGTAGTTATTGTGTGAATTTAGAGATATTTAATTTCGGGACCGAATCGGCCGATAAACGTGAATAATAACCTTCAAATTACCCATTTTTGATGATTTTTCGAAAAATATGAGATATTTTGCTGGCGAACTAAATAAGACATGTATAACATAAAATGACAGACGGGTGTTAAAAAAACCTCTAAAATAGTTTACTTTCGAGTATATATATAATATATCGAAGATTTCACTCAAATCCAACATTACAGAAAAGATAATAAAACGTCCTCTAAATGCAATTATTTGAAACCTTACTTACCTTCTATTACAACGAAACTTTTCTACAATGTATGGAATAGTTACTGTGCGAATTTAGAGACATTTATTTTCGAGACCAAATCGGCCAAAAAACGTGGATAATAACCTTCAAATTAGCCGTTTCTGGTGATTTTTCAAAAAATGCGAGATATTTTGCCGACGAACTGAATAGGACACGTATAACAAAAAATGACAGACTGGTGTTAAAAAATCTCTAAAATAATTTAGTTTCAAGCTTCAAATTGGTTCGTTTTATGCGAATTTTTGGAAAATTATAGATATTTTGCTAGCGATCTAAATAGGACACTTATAATATAAAATTACTAACACTTGCTAATAAAACTAAAAAATAACTCCGTAGTTCACTTTCGAGTGTACATATCGAAGATTTTTCCTTAATCCGACGTTACCCAAAAAACATCGAATGTCTTTTAAATGTGCTTATTGTAAATCATGCGTACATTTGTTTACACCAAGACATTTAGACGATGCACGAAGTAGTTACTATGCAAACTTGGAGACATTTAATTTCATAACCAAATAGGCCCGAAAAACGTGGATAATAAACTTCAAATTTACATGTTTCATGTAATTTTTCGAAAAATTTGCAAGTTTCATGGATCCATCCATCTAGCAAGCGATTATATTCATTTCCCCAAAGAAACCAAAAAAAACAAGAGCCAATCATTATAGATAACATATGTTACGCAATGCAACTACTCGTAGTAGGTGTAGAAACTGGAAAGCAAAGCAACTAAAATGGCAGTAGCAAACCTCTGCCACTTCTTTGCTTCAGGCGACCATAAACAATGGTCGCCAGCTGAACAATTTGCACCATTAGCATCAACCTTCCAACGCCGCATCATTTTAGGCGTGGGAACTGCTTCTCTTGTCGCCATTGGCGCCAATTTCACCGGTATCACGAGCTTGCTCCTCGGAATTTTCCCTGAAACTGGACGAGGTCTCAAGCTGGATGTCTTATATTCCATCGGAGGGTTCAGTCGCTGCATTCAACCCGACCAAGGATTTGGTTAGTTTGGTCTTACCTTTGGATGCAAAATGTGATTTTATAAATAATAAGCAAGCTGTTCAGGTTTCGCAATTTACAGTAACAATGTAACGTGACTTCAATGTCGACTTGATAAATTAAACCAGCTCAAATTGGTCTGATGACTCAGTTATCAGGCAAAACCAATATACGCCTCAAAACCCGAAATGAAATGGATACAAAGTTTGTTGACCCATATTTGTCCAGACTCAATAGTTGCAGACCTGAAACATACACCAGTAGAAGTGAGTAGCGACCCAAATGCAACCATTTGCCAACTCTAAATGGTTATAATCATCTGTTTAAAACATCGAGCATTCAGTAATCAGAAGATTGCAATGTATTGTAAAAAAGCAGAGTTCATATATCCAGAAAGATGGGTTGCAGACCAGACGATATTCTTCAGGGCAGCAGAAAGAGCAGAATCACAGAGATCACTTGACCCTCCTTCACTCAGCACAACCAACCGCCGCCGTAAGCAAAATGTGAATGAACCAGTAGTTGCCTTTGGGCCTCCTGGCTCAACCGGCGAGCTTAATGTTAGCGTCATTGTCTCCCCTGTCCCACTTGATTTCAGGTAACTTCCAACCCCATGTACCACTTACTAACCAGAGTCTACGCTCGTTGAGTCTGCTCGACAATTCTTGAACTCGATCACTGGTTACACGGATCATGCTTCGTCAAACCAGAGGGACCCTGTTCAATAAGAATTTCGTCAAAATAGCGCTTTTGGGCTCGTTTTAATGTTTACTCCCTCTGTTCCATTCATTTTTTTGTCGTTGATTAAAATACTCCTCAAACCGGAGGGAGTATTTATCAAACCGGTCTCAGATCTAAGTTCCATATTTGCAAGCCGATCCCAAGCATTAACAACTCGAGCTGAGATTTATGAGTCCATTTCATAGCTTTTCGGTTTCAAAACTAGATTAATTCATCAACACCTTGATTCAAAAATGTCTTAGAGGCTAGAACAAGTACAGACTTAAGACTAGATTAATTCATTTACACCTTAGATTCAGAAAGCAGTGTCTTAGAGGCTAGAACAAGTAGAGACTTAAGTCACTGATTTTGACACCGTTTCTTGCAGGATAGAAGCATTCGGGGGACCAACAGAGGTGGGAGAAGCTATTATAAGAGCCATAACCGGCAAGAGTCGAGGTCCAGAAGTGAAAGCTACATTGCTAAGTTCAAACTTGAGACGAGATTCAGTAAGAGATTTGGGTTACTATGAGGTGGAATATAAAGTCGACAGCCCTTCATTTCAGCGACACAATGTGAGCGTCTGTTGTGCTCAAAATGGAAGGCTTTACACACTCAATGCCCAGACGCCAGAATCACGGTGGCAGCAAGTTAAAGATGATTTTTACAAAATTGCTGCTTCGTTTACTCTCACTTCTTGATATACCTTATAGTCTGTCATTCGGATTATGCATGCATATCCAAGTGTCGAATCTTTTATCAGTGAAACAGTGATTATTGTGTCTAACACGGGTGATATCCGACAAGTGAAGAGATGACTAACATAGCTGTTTTTAAAAGATTTAAAATCGAGCAGAAGCTGTATTTAGAAAAGCTGTATTTTAAGAGAGTATGCAACCAGGGTAGGAGATTCGGAGATTCGAACCTCATCCTATACCATAACAAACATAAATATCTAAAAAAATGGGTACAAACGTAAAATATAGTATAGGCAGAAATAGAATATGTGCACTAATGGTGGACTCGTGGGGACAAGGGCATAAAAGAAAAAGGCAAAGTGTATAATAATCACTTGTTTCTTTTGCCATTGTTTTGTTAAGGCCTGGAATCATTTTTTCTTCCCTTTGTTATAATCAATCATTCACTTCAATGTCATTTTACAAGAACCAACCAGAACAAGTTTCAAACGGAAATTGGCTATCCAACAAAGCTTACGTATTCTAGCAGATGTCATAGTGTAGTGGTTAAGATGGAGGTACCTGGAAAATAGGCCCGAATCCTTTGAGGTTCGATCCCCTTGTCCTCTATTGTAATGCGATTAAGTGTGTGGCCATAAAAACTTAAGGTACTACGGAATACTAAACTATAAAAGCAAACAAGTGAGAAAATATAGACAACTTTAAAACTAAGATGCTTCAGCAACATGAATGGAAAAAGTAAAAATTTAAAATTTAAAAACTGGAATATTTATATTTAGGCAATTAGTATTCGGACGTGTTAAAATTACATGTACGGAGTAAAACTTATCCATTAATTACTACGGAGTGGTAAAATAAAAAAGATATATAAAAATATCCAGGCAATTCAGAAATTAGGCCAAGAAAACAGTATTTTTTTAGTAATTATTGTGTAAAACCATTGTATCATGCGACAATAGTAAAAATTCGTAATTTATGGTAAAAAGTGACCATTTAGGTTAGTTAGCTACCACTATCAGACATATAGTTACTACTTTTCGTAGAAAAAAATGGTCACTATTTAACTTAAAATGGTCACTAAATAACCTAAAGTGGTAACTTTTTACCATAAACTCCAATTTTAAGGTCCGTCGCACGTTACAACGATTGTATACTATACTTTGTGCTTTTATAGTTTTAGGTAAAATAAGTGCTACTCGTAATAGTTAAGGCATTGCTATGCCTCAATCATACTACTCTACCTAACCACAACCATTCATATATAGCAGATATTTAAAAAAAAAAAATTATAATAAGCACAACCAATCCATATTATGCATAAATGGGAGACAAAATAAAGCACAGGCTCCACCACTTTACTCTTATATAAGTGGAACTGATCCTTCTTCCAGAGTAACAAGCACTAAGCAATTAGGGAAAACAACCCACCATTTAATCCTTAATATTAAAACTTAAAATACCGTCGTTGAGGTAAAGGGTGATCGGATGTACGCAACCTTTGTTGCGATTAAAAAAAGGTTGTTTCACACAAAAAACTGCGTCAAGTTATATCGACTGGTTGCTACTTCATAAAGTCCTCGGTAAATAAATAAAGAAAGAGAAGCCGTATTATTCTTGTTTAAAAGGGGCATAATCACATGCCCCTTCCATCATTCTCTCCCTAACTCCACTATCTGCACAAACAAAAGCACTACAATACAGTTTCAGGAATCTAAAGACTAGGCCCTCTTCCTTTGTATATTGCACAATGTTGCGTACATTAACAGCTTGGAGACAGCACATAGTAACCAAAAGGAAGAGCCCCAAGGTTGCTGATGAAACTATGTTTCCCAGTATTGATCCCGAACTACCAGTATTTGTTCATCATGAAATGAACCAAGGTAGGCATGGTCGGAACGGGTTTTTGGCTATATTAAGTATCCCTTTGTCTATCCTTTCCTGGTTTTCGAGCCGACATGGAAATGTTGCTGATGGGATTTGGGTCACTGGAGAAATGGTTAGGACAGCTGAGGTTGATCATCTTATGGTAAGTGACAGCATGAGGTATGCAATTTTGATGTAAAACCCAAAGCCACCATTTTAGCAGTAACTAGTACTCTAAACTAGTAAGGTTGGTGATAGTTTTTGTTGGTGTCATGTAAGAAAATACTGGCATATATATACATACACTTAGCTAAGTAGCTTCGACTAGTTCATGCAGTCTTTGTATATTCTAGCCAACCTATTACTCTCTCTTCAATAAGTAGTTTTGACAGGGTAAAGTTATTGAGTGCTCTTCTGTTGGCTTTTCTTTTTTTCCAGACTTCAATCATTGTAGGAACTGGAAAAACATTAGTGATGGAAGTCATTTGTGTTGTGTTAGAAACAAAGTTGTCTTTTGTTCTTCCTCATGAAGATCAATATAAATCTTTAATAAGACAATCTTAAGGTAGGAAATCGACTTTCCTACGAATTTTGAGGGAGTGTTCACTTGCACACTATGTGAAATTATGAATGCATATGTAAATCATTGCTTCTAGTGTACCATCATCCGTTGGAACATGTTCCTCAGTTTAGTTTACTAAGGCATGCAGGCGATATCTACGACCAAGGTTTGCATCTCGTTAATATCAGAATTACCCGCTAACCCCCTTTACGATCATGAAAAACATACTCCCTCCGTTCATAATCTTTTGCCCCATTTCACCATTATTTGTGAGGTGTATTTTAATGAAACGGGGCAAAAGATAGTGAACGGAGGGAGTAATTATTTTGTCTATTCGACTAGAATATTACAAGTTGCAAAACTTCAATTATGAAGATTGGACATTCTTTTTGTAAGGAATAGGAGTTAGGACCAACAAGTTTCTATCCTTTTGGATGAAAGTCAATGGTTATCAAGTATCAATCCACCTCAAATTAATTAGTTGGTTTTTATCTAACTTGCAAGACTTCGGAGCTCAGTAGAAACCAAGCTATAATTTCATTCAGACCTTTAAGAATAGACAAGCAAAAACTTACACAAAAAGGTCTCACGTGTGGCACCAAACCTTTAACCCAACTTTAAATTCAGTACATAAAACGGTTTGGGCAGATTCTACATGTGAGATAGTGTTGTACAAGACTCACTTAAAAATAAGAGGGCGAAGAAAGGGAGGTTCACATCATCGAGAACAATTGTACGAGTATAAAAACTGGCATCATTCATAAAACTTAATTAACACCTCAAGTCATTTAGATTTCTTAAAAACAACCAAATACGATAAATGTCTATTATATTGATGATTTTATATAATTGACAAAGTTAAACGATGCAAAATCAAAATGGCATAAATATATTCGATAACATTGAAGTAAAAGTAGCACAAACTAAAAAGACCAGAATTCAACGACTAAAGCACCATGACGATGCTCTTTGAGTTGGACCATCCACTACTACTTAGCTAGCCACTTCTTCACAGACTATTTTACCAAAGCTAGATTCCACGAAAATGAAAAGGAAAATAAAAGATAGCAAGTATAAAAGCACAAGACAAATGAATTGTCGTTACCTGCGATGGTTAATAGCAGTTAGCCAGGCCTGATCGTCGAAGATCAGCGATGCGAACATCCGGACTTTAATAAAGTAGGTTCTTTCTTCCTTTTTGAAGAATTTTGCGTCGGCAAAAGTAGGAAGATATTTCCTTATTGAGCAAGCAAAACATAAAGAGGGTGAGTAGAACAAGCAATACATCAAAGGAATCCAGGAAAAGATCGTGTACATATATAGTACATATCTGTAAATCATATAAGAAAATATCAACGATGTCCAACGAGAAACATGTTACAGAAAACAAATTCTATTTCATCGAACTTTAGGGCCTCAGGTACTTTCAAAATATCTATACTGACATAGTGACATGTATGTTTTCCTGCAATAAGAATCTCTGTGTTTGGAGTATACTACCTAATATTTATCATCCGAAAGACAGCACTAATTCTGAAATGGTTGCTTGTCTTACCATAAGACTATACTACCTATGTTTTAAATTAGAGAGAATACCATGCATGAAAGTAAATGTGTAGATTTACTTACAGGAATTGCAAGCTGCAGAAGTAGCAACACGCAAGACGTTATTTTATATCATGCGTCATGTCTAGTATATAAAGTAAAAATCTATGTTAAGTGCAAGAATCGAGTGGTCAACCTAATTTTGGTACAACTCACAAACTGATGCTAAAGCACTAAACATGGTGTGACGACCCACATCCCCTCGTTCATCTATGATAAATTCCATTATAGCTAGTTGAATCACTAAATGGTGGTACTCATGACATAAGGTTGAAACTAGTCAACATCAACATTGTTTAGTAACTCCCTTTGCATGAAAACTTCATGCTACTTCATGCTTCCTCCGCAATGTCAGGTTCTTCGCAATCAACTTTATGAGGTCGAAATTTCAAAACATTGATCGAAAATATGTAGAAGTACATGGAACGTATAATATGATAAGAAGATAATTATATTTGCTATTATAAAAGTTTCATAAAAAATTAAAAATATATTTTCGACAAAAAAATGTAATCTATAATTGTAGAGCAACATATTCAAAGTGTCACTTAAGAAACAGCATAAAGTCAAATAGGAAGAGCATGTAATTAGGGAGGGAGTTCATGTGTAGCGCTCAGTACATCCCCTCAAAGACCAGGTAAAGACAGTAACAAAGTTCCACATCATGAAAATACAAAACAATCAAGTAGAGCACATGGAAACATCAAGAAGTGATTTTTTGCCCCCCATTTACTTTGACTCACCGTTTCGTGAGCAAAAGGTGAGCGTAAAAATAAATGTAGAGTATAAACAATCAGTAGCTTACAAAGAACCAGAATTTACTTCATGAAAACATCCTTCAACCAGAAAATTTTAGCCCTTTCTTTGCAAATGCAGGTACACCAAAAAGAGATTCTTAAGACAGGAAGATGTATTTTTCTTCTTAGCATAAAGTCGATTCAACATGAAGAAATTAGTAATTGTACCAGGCATAGTTTGTCCCTTCAATGAAAAAAACATACACGCCAATAAAAGCAGAACTGATGGGACAGATCAGATAAAGCGAAAACTGATCAAAGAAAAACAAAACTGGTGGTACCTTAGCAAAAAAGAAAGTATTAATCAAGTTGAAGAACTAGCCACTATGAACAAAGTAAGGCCAACTAAGATACCTTTCAAGCTCTGCTTCCTGCCTTTATGTAAAATCTGGTGTTCCTTTACTTCAAATCATTAAGCAGATTCTGAAATGACAGATTATATATATAGGATAGATTATCAGTACACATATGACAATAATAAGCCTTTAGCACTAACTGGTCATACTTCTTTCTTGCTTCATGATGAAAAGCTTTGTTGAAGAGGGGCCGAGACCGAAAAGCCTGTAATCCACTAAGAAGATAAACAAACCTGTGAAACACTTAGATGAAACAAGCAGGAATCTAAAAAAAATAATACACATTGACTATTCATTCAAGTACGGGACAACGGGTCAATCTTTTAGCTTCGGGATATATTAGACAAATACAAGATGGGATTCAAAAATCACTAGGGTGTGCTACATACTTTCATGACTAGAAGAACTTTTGTAGCTACCTGCATCCCAACCTTTGTAGATGCACTGAGGACTCAGGTGACGATATGATATATAAAAATGAAATAAGAAGAAAAATATTGCGGAGTTGATTGGCAAACATCTTCTAGTCTCTTTTTGGATGGCCTTTGCCGTATTTAGGCTGTTTGAAATGACCAAAGAATTATTCCATGGAGAAATTCGCAAGGAAGTGCACTTCTTGATATCTTGGAACCTCCTAATTCTTTTTAAAATTCGTACATCTTCACCGTAAATACATGGAATGAGTAAGGAAAACGCATGCAACATAAATATTGGAAGCCCATAAGCTGATGCTAGCAGTCAGCACTCAGCAAGCACTGAGAAAAGTACAGCTTACATGCCCTACATTTATAATGTGATCACTTCAAAGCAATACAGCAAACACCAAAAGTTTCTAAATTTCTCCATCAAATTGTACTATAAAATCCTACAGAATATGGTTCCACATCTGCATAGTTAGCATTGTATAAACATTATAGAAACATTGTTTTTATGATAACCCGATAAAAACAAAAAACTGCATCTGGTGATTGCATTCACAATTGAAAGAAAAATCACTTTAGTGAGTCATTTTACTTTATATGCTTCTGTAATTCAAATGAAGAACAATGAATTTTCAGCTTCACTATAGATAGAAATATTATCTCATGCTGATCGAGCTTTCCAGCCCCCCCCCCCCTCTTTTTTTTTGTGAGTATCGGTCTAGCCTTTTATTTTATGCTGAAACTCATCGGCGCCATTCATCAAGGGTTGCACCCAGTCACCGGGAGACTAGAATAGAAGAGTCTTTTCCATGATAGAGTCTTCACTAATAAGACTAAAACCCCACAAATGATTATTCACTACATTTCATTTACATAGTCTTGTTTTTGAATAAAGGTACTCCAATATTTATGATTTGGAAACAAAATATCATCACCCTTGACTTATAGACGTACATGCAGATTTAGGACATTACCCTTTCCATTATGTTACATAATTAGGGATGATAGACAGTTTTTGTACTTACAAGATATAGAAATGGGTCAATTATTTGGGAATTAATCAAAATTAATTGAAGACAATATGAGTGGAATGAAAGGGATGGTAAAAACACTATTCACATCAAGATGATACGTACGTCTGTGCATATTGTAACAAGCCATAAACTACATCTTGTAGGAAGGTGGAGGCACATCATAATTCAGCTCCACTGAATAGTTGGTTAAGTAATACAGAATTGATGGTAAATTGTTAATAAAAGGGAAGAGGATGAGATTCAAGAAAAAAACAAAAGATTACCCTGGTTTTTCTTTTATAGTTTCATTCATCTATTACTACTAGATACCCAAGGTACTCATGTAATGGTAAGCAATCAACCACACGTGCATTCACTTCCAATAAAAAATAGCTTTTCCTGAGACCAACGTCTAGAGAAGAATAGGTTGTGACTTGTGACACGGTGAAAGCTAGTAAAATGTTTTTCAAAACTGAGCACAAGTCATAAAATTATAATGTGTCAACTTAAGCGGACGTACTAATTTTGAATACAGAAAATAATTAATGAGACAAAATATAAGCAATAATCAAAGACTTGTAACTCCTGAATATGGCCTTACAGGTTTTAGCAAGATGCAGCAATGTCTGAAAAACCATTACGGTTGAACAACTGTACGGTGAGGCTTGGGAGCATTAGGATTGCCACGCTCATAAAAGATTTGAAAAAGAGATACTGC
This sequence comes from Agrostemma githago, assembly GCA_958450325.1. Lineage (NCBI taxonomy): Eukaryota > Viridiplantae > Streptophyta > Magnoliopsida > Caryophyllales > Caryophyllaceae > Agrostemma > Agrostemma githago. The sequence continues at coordinate 71,658,658 of OY288249.1, forward strand.
TTCTGATGCCATTATTCCTCCTGTAGACTTAAAACCAGCTGGTTTAGCTATGGATGACATAGAGTTTGTTGTATGTAGTGAGAGAATAGAGCCACATCCTCCAAACTTATCATTCGCACATCCATAGAACACTTCCTTTAAACCCATATATGACAAGGCGGCCGCACACATTATGCAAGGTTCACATGTAACATAAAGGACGCATTCAGAAAGTATTTTGGCGACATCAGCTTGTGAAAGTCCATCTTTTTGCCATTGCTGTAAAAGGGCATCAATGGCTTCCATCTCTGCGTGCCTTGTAGCATTTCGCGTCTCATTTGTACGATTACTCCCTGACGCAATGACTTTCCCGTCCTTGATAATTACACAGCCAACTGGCACTTCGAGCCTTTGCAAAGCATTTTTTGCTTCTTGAATCGCCAACTCCATAAATGTATGAGAACCAGAAGAATCTTCTGGGTTGCCCAAAGTCATTTCAAAGAATAGGCTATGGAAGATAGTAGCTAAATGCTAACTTCAGGCTATAGCACCGAAGGTGCTGCTGAATTCGGAAGGAAATTATAACTGTAATTAGTGATTGCCCATGTTATGTGGTTCAACTTCTGCAAAAATTAAAAACAAAAGATTGATGAGCAACACAAATCACATTCAAAGTAATACTATCTAGTGGAAACCAATAGTTGTAACAGAGTAACAGACCATTGAATCTATTGCTTAAATGAAAACTGGGGTCGGTAGATGAAATTTAATCAAGTGTTCATTATAATGTAGTTGTACGACTTTTAATTGTATGTGTAAGTGCCCGCAGATGAGGAAAATTAGTGGTAGGCGTAAGATTTGTAACCATATGTATAAATGCCACAAGCAGTGAGTATAATTATGTGCAATAGAATACATAACAGGAGCATAACTGTAAGATGATTAGCAGAAGCCAGCTGAAAAATCTCACCATAAGAGAAACCCACCCTAACAACTAGGCACTTCCAAGAGAAACTTTTAATATCAAATAATAACTAGGAGTCTAGGAACCATCATGGGCACCATGACAAGATCTCGATAAGTGGTGGTGAACCCAGAAAAATATTTTTACAGGGTCCTTGGGTAAAATTTAGAACCTAATTATAGATATAAAAAAAATTACTTTTCTATGCTAAAAAAATGGACAAAATACACGCAAAAAAATGCTTTGCGGGGTCCCGGAACTCAGTACCCGCAGGCATAGATCTGCCTCTGATCTCGATAGGTCGACATAGATGATTCAGTGTGGCAAGTCATACTGAGACCATACTGTATACAAGTATCACTTACTCCATACAATTTGTCATCACTTAACCAATAAGTCAATAACTGAAAGTCAGAAGCTGCCATAAGGGCTGAAACTCAACACACGGTACTCCGTATTACATTCTGCCGTGTACAGCCAGACAAAATCTTAGCTACAACCGATGCATTCAGTTATCATGCACCCTGCCAACTGAATTTCTCTTAGATTCTACTCAACTAGTTTTGGGAATCTCCCCCCTTCAAAATCACAACAAACAGGAATGCCCAACAACATCACCCACGACTCCTGCACCCCGTACTCCTCCATAACCCACACATCAAATCCTATTCTCAAATGCTGAAAACAATCTGTTATTTATTGGCCCAAAATCGAGTATGAGATTCTTCTGGGTCGGGTCGTAGTAGTATTTAGGCAATAACACATCGCTAACCACCTAACCCCCAATTTCCCTTACGAATATCAAAACAACGAAGGCTTCGTTTTCGCGAAGAATGCACCCCAAAAATCCAATGCAATAAGTTGTTGTCTACGACAACGACGAGCACCCCCACCGTGTACAATTACGAGTACAGCCAATCCCCACCGTTTTCAGGCGATTATATATGAAGTTGCTTGTCATTAAATTAAAAATCTTACTTCAGGAAAATACAGCCAAATTCTAAACGTACAACATAAGAATAAACCCTAAGTTTCTATCATGATATGAAAAATCCCAATTTCAAATCGTCGTCCCAAACTTATACCACGAACACACAAAAATCGATTAAAACCGTCACAAGTTTGCGACGGATAAATAATTTGTGAATCGGTTAAATCAATAGAACACTCAAACAGAACTTGATTTCAAATACGAACGCATGAATTATAATACAGTAAAATGAAAACTCAAAATTGGTACTTTTAAGATCAGATTAATTACCTGATTGACGGTAATCGGATCACCGTGGTCCGTGGCTACCGACGTGGGATGAATAGGCGGTGGCGGAGGTGGTGGAGGCGACGGCGATTGCGACGGAGAGAAGGACAAGTTCTGGGTTTTGTTTCTTTTGATTTTGATACTCGTTATTTTTAGTGGGCTGATTTCGTTTTATTGGGCTCAGTCAACAACTCCATTTGGGTGGTACGGGTCGGCTGCCCAATAGTCCAATACACCTCAATGGGTGGCCCATTAACCCCAGTGATTAAGGCCCTGTTCTTTTGGACTTATATTCAGTCAGTTTCAGTTCAGTTCAATTCAGTTCCAGAAGGCATATTTTGTCTCTATATTTCAGTCAGTTTCAGTTAAATGAAGTTCAGCTAAGTTAAGTTCAGTCAGTTTCAGTTCAAAAGAACAGGACCTAACTCTATCATAAAATCCTCTACTACGAGGAAAGGTTTTTACTCGATAAATGAAATTACAGAGCATTAGGATATGATGATTTGGGTGTTATTATTATGGGTCGGTTGTATATAATAGGAATATAGGATGGTCTTGTATGACCGTTTGCCTTTAAGGAGCATTGGGTGGGTTGGGAAGAAGTGGATATCGTTTGGTTCGTTTCGTAGCCCCTAGTTGGGACTAGTATTGGGGATGGTTTCTCGACGATAAATGGCGCCTCTGTGTGTACGTACAACGGTTACATACAATAATACAGTTATGGAGTAAATGCTTAACAAATTTTCTCTTAAGAGTTAGTGCAAGTGATAAAAAGTCTTTTACTTCAACCATGAAACTGAAGGTTTAATTCTAAAAAGTTTTGTTGAGATCATCCATCCCGATATCAAGGCCCACATGACCAAAAATCACAAGATAAAATCCGATGAAACGGAAAAAATAAAATTGGGAATACTTGGTAAATGGTTAACACAGTCGAAATGAAAGTACTAGAACCGTAAATATCATAGTCTAGTGGTTAAGTCAAAGCTACACGGAAGTACGGAACAATAGATATCAAGTTTAATCCCCATTTTTTTTGGTGACGAGGGAACCCGCAGCCGCTACCTTTGGTGCGCTCTGGGTAAACCCCAGGTGTACGCAATAGCCCGCACACCATGTAAACCGCCCTTTGGACGATAGACTCGAAGGCTAGATGAAATAGCCGCAAGCCATACAGCTCCCACAAGAACGCTCTTACAGGGGCTTGAACCTGAGACCCATGGGGTTGTAGCCACATAATTTAACCACTAGGCTCCATTCTTGCGAGCTTCAATCCCTTTGCACTACTGTGAGTCTGTAACGTGACTAAGTACACGTTTGATCGAAACTTGGGGAAAAAAATAGGAGAAGCGAAGAAGGGTGAAACATTCTAGAGGGTTCTCCAAAATCTAACGGTGGAAATAAACCCAAGAGGTAGTAGTGTAACAAGTGAGTAGTAAGTAGGAGAGGAGATGAGAACGTTGTCCCCGATTTAAACCTAATTTTTGGCGACATTACTTGCCATATCTCTTCGCACTTCTTCCACTTATCCTCCATTCTTCTACTTCCACCTTCAAGATAAACCTCCTCTCTTCTCCCCTTCTCTCTCTCTCCCTCCTCTCCTCCATTTTTGGTAAGCTTCAGCCTTCCATTACCCTCCTTTTGTTTACTGGTTTCATCTTCACCTAATTCCTTCTCTCATAATTGTTCATTTGTGTGTGTAATTATCGTTTTTCTCCCATTTTCATTTGTTTTAGCTTCTGTTTCGAGGTTATTCAATGGAGAAATGGTGAAATTATGGTGGGTTTTTGTTATGTGTGTTGGGGTTTTATTTGGACCCTGTTTTCGGGCGAATGTTTGTATACATACATTCAATTCAATGAATATTGAAACATTTCAATGTTAATTAATTGATATTATTGAGTTTCCTGTAATTGATTTTTGATTTTGTTTGATTTAGGGTTCATATCTTCAGTTCTCATCGCGAATTGAGCTAGATTCTAATTTTGAATTGGTTGTTGACTATCTTGTTGGGATATAATCGAGTTCATCTTCAATAATCGCGGATTCGATAATTTGGGTCTTTGTAATTATGGTGTACGACTGTTGAATAGTACTATACGAAGAAAACATGACCAAATTAAGTTAAAAGCTAATGACTTTTTAGTACAAATTGCTAACTTTGAGCTCTGTACCGTAGTTGTGTATTCGTTTTCATTATGGGTCACCCGGAGCAGCATTGTTGTGTGCTGATAAGAGCGATAACACTTTGATTAATGTTATTGTTGTTGTATTGATGTTTGTATCAGAGTAATCAATGGCGTCGACATTCACCAGTATGTCTTCAGTGGGTTCGTTGGCTACACCCACAGCACGTAAACCTTTAGCTTCTTCTGATAGCCTGTCATCTTTTGCCTCCATTTCTTCGGCTGCTTTGGGTAGACGAAACAATGTTCTTCCACGCAAATCACGTTCCCTCAGGGTTAATGCCATGGCTAAAGAACTGTACTTTAACAAAGATGGGTCTGCCATTAAAAAGTTGCAAGTGGGTTCTCCTTTCTCTTATTCTATATCTTGAGCTAATTCGGCTTTACATATTGAGCTTCTAACATTTTATCTTGTCTTTTTTGTTTTATCAGATGGGGGTCAACAAACTTGCAGATTTGGTTGGGGTAACTCTTGGTCCTAAGGGCCGTAACGTAGTTCTTGAGAGCAAATATGGTTCTCCTAAGATTGTTAATGATGGAGTTACTGTTGCAAAGGAGGTACCTACCTTTTGTTTTTCTTAGTGATTTTTCATTTTTACCTCAATTAGCTTCCTCAATTGTTCGACACACCCTTCCCGTTAGAAATGACTTTGACATTTATGTTTAATGTAATATAAAGGTGGAGTTGGAGGACCCAGTAGAGAATATTGGTGCAAAGTTGGTGAGGCAAGCTGCTGCCAAGACTAATGATTTGGCTGGTGATGGAACCACCACTTCTGTGGTTCTTGCGCAAGGTCTTATTGCTGAAGGTGTCAAGGTTAGCTACAAAATTCTTTATTAAGATCCATCATAATGCTTAAGCACAGCTACACAATCTATGCTTTGATGTTTGAGTGAGTAATTTGAGCATTTTTTTCTAGGTGGTAGCAGCAGGAGCAAACCCTGTATTAATCACTCGGGGTATTGAGAAAACCACAAAAGCATTAGTGGCTGAGCTTAAATTGATGTCAAAAGAGGTAATATTGAGTTTGTCATTCGTACCTATCTTAGATAGTTGTCATTTGCTGACCGCTACTCTTCGATTCTGATAAATGTTGTTTCCAGGTTGAAGACAGTGAACTTGCTGATGTGGCAGCTGTTAGTGCTGGCAACAACAATGAAATCGGTGACATGATTGCAGAAGCAATGCGCAAGGTTGGAAGGAAAGGTGTTGTGACACTGGAAGAAGGAAAGAGTGCTGAGAACAGTCTATACGTTGTTGAGGGGATGCAATTTGATCGTGGTTATATTTCACCGTACTTTGTCACAGATGCTGAAAAAATGACTGTAGAGTATGAGAACTGCAAGGTATTTCCTTTAGTAGCAATAATAATGTTGAGTAGACAATAGATTTCCAATTGTTTGCTTACCGTTTATTGCTTAAATCATGTCTGCAGGTTCTTTTGGTCGACAAAAAGATATCAAATGCAAGAGATCTTGTTAACATTTTAGAAGATTCCATCAGAGGTGGATATCCTGTGCTGATTATTGCGGAAGACATTGAACAAGAAGCTCTAGCTACTTTGGTTGTGAATAGGTTGAGAGGCTCGTTAAAAATTGCGGCACTTAAGGCTCCTGGGTTTGGTGAACGCAAGAGTCAGTACTTGGATGATATTGCCATACTAACAGGGGGTTAGCAACAACCATTACCCTTGATTCCTTATCAGCTAATGTTGTATTTGTGATTAATTTGTTTTCTAAATTATGTAAATATACAATTTATGTCAGGAACTGTGATTAGAGACGAGGTTGGTCTTACTCTTGACAAAGTTGGCAAGGAGGTTTTGGGTCATGCTGCTAAGATTGTTCTTACCAAGGATTCATCTACCATTGTTGGCGATGGTAGCACCCAGGAAGCTGTGAATAAACGGGTTTCACAAATTAAGAATCTTATTGAGGCAAGGAATCAATTCCATTTCATGTTGTTTGAAGTTCCACACTGGATTCCTGTGTACTAATTTCCTGTTTCTGTAGGTCGCAGAGCAAGAGTTCGAAAAGGAAAAACTTAACGAGAGAATAGCAAAGCTTTCCGGTGGTGTGGCTGTGATCCAGGTTGGAGTCTCTTTTTAGTAGTCAACAATGTCTGAGAATGTACGAAGTGTCTGAGAATAATACAAAGTGTACAATCTCTTAATTTCCTGACACCATTGTATCTTTAATGGGTTAGGTTGGAGCACAAACTGAAACAGAGCTCAAAGAAAAGAAGCTGCGGGTAGAAGATGCTCTCAATGCAACAAAGGTATGTTCCGGTCGTTTTCAACTTTGCGAAGTAGTACTAAATGTGGATTGAAAGAGTTGGCAATCATCATTTCTCTTTATTTCTTTTCAGGCCGCTGTTGAAGAAGGCATCGTTGTTGGTGGTGGATGTACTTTACTTCGACTGGCTTCCAAGGTTGATGCTATCAAGCAGACACTCTCAAATGATGAAGAGAAGGTATCTTATCTCATCTGTCAAATATTCCCGTCTTATCACTATAATTGGCCTATTTAATCAGCTGAGTTGTTTGTATTGAATGACGATTTTGAACCTTAGTGTTTCTGTGACAAATCTGCTACATTTATCACTTTATAACCTGTTTACTGCAAATAACTACGAGTCTGTCGATCTCTCTCGCTGTGTCTTTGGCCACCAAACAAAAGCCCTTTTTTTCATTCAAGAAATGTCAAAAACATGTGAACGATCGTCAACTCAGTGAATCCAAAGTTGGGTCACTAACTCACTACTGATGTGATATTTCTTGAATTATCATTATTAGAAAAATACTCATCCACGTTATCCGTGCAGGTTGGAGCTGATATTGTGAAGAGAGCACTAAGCTACCCCTTGAAATTAATTGCGAAAAATGCTGGTGTTAACGGGAGTGTTGTTAGTGAGCAGGTATTTGCTTCATCTGTTGACTTAGATTCACGTGAAGCCATGTCGTAGCCTTGTTTATGATCTTATTATCTTTTTTTTTTCCGAGTATTATCTTTTTTTAGTTATTCTTGACTTATATTTTACTCCGTATCACCTTTTTTTAGGTGCTTTCAAGTGATAATTTTAGGTATGGATACAATGCCGCAACTGGAAAGTATGAAGACTTGATGTCAGCTGGAATTATCGATCCTACCAAGGTAGAATTTTTAATTACGGAGTACTTTCTAACCCTTCCCTGGCATTATTTATCGCCATAAGCTTCTTTAATCTTCTTGGCGTGTTTCTTTGATATATTTATTGGCAAAATTTCTAAGAATTTCTTCATTTAAAAAAGGTGGTGAGATGCTGTTTAGAGCATGCATCTTCGGTGGCAAAGACATTTTTGATGTCAGACTGCGTGGTGGTTGAGATCAAGGAACCCGAGCAAATGCCCGCTGGAAACCCAATGGACAACTCAGGTATGGCATGATTGTATTGAACGTTAGCCAGTGATCGATCATTCAATCTGTGTTGGAATCACAATAACTCGAATCTTGATATCTCGTGTGTGCAGGATTTGGTTATTAATAACACACAGAGTAGCATGGAGAAGATGGAGAGAGTTATAAGGAGTTAGAAGAAGGCCTCTGTAAATCTATTTTATTGATCATTAAAAAGAGGTAGTTTGTTTGGCAGCAAGTGAGTGAGTTGCATGAATGAAATGAAAACCTGCAATTCAGTTGTAAACCTGCGGGAATTTTATCAAGTTTTGGAATTCGAATAAATGTTTTTGTAGTAGTTTATTTAATCGTCATTTTGATAATAAGAACTTTGTTATTGTTACTGCAAAAATAACATGATCTCCTGTCGTAATTAAATGAAGGGCGTGACGTGACAATGATCCTCTATAATTCAACGAATCTGTTTCAGGATAAAAGAAAAAAAATGTATCGCCTACCATTATTTTGGCAATTAGAGGATTATACAATCTTGTACATAGTTCTACGTACAACTGGGATTTTGAGCTTTATAACAGAGATTTTGAATTTTGCCGTAAACTTTCTAAGTGTTAGTGTAAAGTTGTCGATTTAAATCACATAAATGTTTAAGCTAAAATTTTGCCTGGTTTGTACAATGTTACCGTACGAACGTACAGCTCTCCAAAAAATGGTTCAAAATCCAGAGCTTTCAAAAGTTCATTGTAGAAAAAAGTAAAAATGCGCATCCGGGGAATCGAACCCCGGTCAGTACCGTGGGAGGGTACTATGATACCACTACACTAGATGCGCTAACATGCACATTAACAGCTATAATAATTTAAATACTTGACTATTTTGTACAACGAAATCTCTCTTTCCAACTAATTTCATAGACGAAGACGATTGGACGAGATTTTGCTCTTGTTGATTAGGTTGTATTATCCAGTCAACGTCATATTTCGTATGATTTTACAGTGAAAATCATACTCAAATCTCCCTCAAAACTAAGTACTAGCACCGAATCAAGAACAATATCTGTGTAGTTATTATCATGTCTCATACTAACTTGGTATGAGCTAGGCTCTCGAGTCTTAGAAAAATACTCGTATCAACAACATTAGTACAACTTCACCAACACGTCAGGATTTTATTCTAGGTTAACTAGTGTGTTCTCTTGTTTTTCAATGAGGGTACACTGTAACGCATTAAGATGTATATCATGCACTGACGGTTTTACAATGAGTAACACTTCTCACGACTCTCTGCTGACTTCAGACAACCAACATTAATATCCCAAACTCTCTAATTGCTCTCGCGATTGCCAGTAATACACAGGCTCTGCTCCCAACATCATGCTTCATGCATTGTAAATTCTTCAGCTGTTCATTCCAGTTTTCACATCCCTAATCACATTGCAGTTCTTAATTCAGAATCTTAGAAAGAATTATGATGTTTATGCCTATCTGAGTATAACCAACCAAACTTCTAGCAACCGTTATTTTGTCGAGAATATCTGTGGAAAATTTTGGCTACTCTACAGGACACGTACATGGGTAATGTCGCCACAACGCTGTTTTCCCCATGTGGAAAATCGTGGTTGCTCCACAACTCACATATCTGGATTCGCTTCCTCTGGGATCACAGATAACATTGCCTCAACATTGTTTGCCCTCTTCACCACCACCTTCAATGACTTTCCCACTTTGTCATCCATTATTTCAATTATCTGTCATTAATTTAACAAAACATGGTAAGCATCTAAGTACTATACGGAGAACATTTTAACATGCTGCTAAACTGAGAACACTGAACAACGTCGTCATGACTCATGAAATAGTCCAAATCCATGTAAAGTTATCGCCATGATTATGAAAAGGAGTTGAGGACTTAAGGCACGTACAAGTAGGTGACAGTCAACTTCACATGTATAAAATGAAGTTTCATCCTAAAATAGTAACATCAATCAGCAAATAGAGAATTAACTCGTTTGTTTACGAAGTTACCTCCTTTATGCTTCCAACAGGCTTTCCATCGAATTCAACGACAACATCTCCAGGGCGAAATCCAGCACGATCAGCAGGAGAGCCAGGAGTGACCTGTCTCATCATCAGCAGACTTCGATTAGGGACCGCTTGACTACTTAAAGGGAACCAAAAATATTCAAAACATCTCTTATAGTAATGATGCATGTACAAATTCACCATTAACTACCAGAAAGATAGCCATATCAAAATCGAACAGTAGTCAGCAAAAACAGTCGCAACATCTCTGGGAATAAGCGCTATTACTGTTTGTTTGCTTATTTACCACCAGAATATCGTGTCAGCTTCTAGTGTGGGTTGACCAGCAATGGGTCTGGGTGTCTGGCCCACTAGGGTCCTGCTTAACGACCTAGAACACAAGATCTGTAGGTTTCAATAAGCATGAACTTACCATTGGAACTAAGACACCTCTTTCAATATTAGGAAATTTTGGATCTCTCTCTTTGAGCTGAGGTAGGATCATCTCATTGAGATCAATCATTTTGAGCCCAAGCCAAGGACGAACAACTCTCCTGCACTACCAAAAAAAAACATGAATATACTCATCCAATAATGAATCAAAGCCAACTTCAATGGCTAAGAGAATCGCAGAAACGCCAACCCTCTCTTCTTGAAGTGCTCTATGATTTTGGAGACTGAGTCTATCGGTACAGCGAAGCTCAATCCATCAGCAGCAAGTACTTTCATGTTATTGACACCGACTACCTCGCCATCCATATTAACAAGGGGGCCACCAGAATTTCCCTGTAGTTCAAATATCATAATACAAGTTAGATGAGAACAGAACACATAGACCTATAAAACAGACCTGTCGGTTCAAGCATGGGGGCCGACGTTGGGTATGTTTGCAGTTGGGTCGATCACTTCGGGTTTGGGTGTGTTTTCTGTGTGCTATAATTAAACCATTTTACCCAGATCGATCACTTTCGGTTTGGGTGTGTTTTCTATGTGCGATAATTAAACCATTTTACCCAAGTCTACTCTTACCTAACACAAAAGCAACAATGAGGACCTCAACATAAGGCTTAGTGGATAGAAATATCTAACACAGGTGGAGGTTTGTATAAATCTCACCAAAGTGAAATGAGTGAAAACTTGGGTCACCAATTAAAGTCAGTGAAACCTTCTGGAATCAGAAAGGAACTAACTCAAATCACAGAACAACAATGCGAAAGTAATCCATTTCTAAAAGCCCTTTACAAGTTACAAACGTTAAAGACATCCTGATAAGTCCGAAGTACCCATCAGTACATTCTGTAAGATCGTCAGGAAGTTTTTTTTTTTTGAGGGGAAAACGTGGGGATTTTATATTAAATCAATGTCCGCTAAGTCACGAATTACTCGCGGAAAGTTCGAGCTAAATACAACTTCCTCTCCCACAGATGGGCAGAATCTAGCCATAAAATGAGCAGCTGTATTTCCCTCACGTCTAACATGCACACACTTACTAGCAGAAAAGCCCCGTAAGCTAGTTAAAATGCTCTCCAAACATAGACCAAGCGGACTTCTAAACACCGACCCCGTAGAGATGGCACTTGTAATTGTCAGAGCATCGCACTCCGCAATCACGTGGTCCAGACCAATTTGGTGAACATGTTGCAGGCCAAAAAGGAGCGCTTTTGCCTCTGCTACTTCCACATCCCACCAAACTCTAACCCTCTTGCAGCCCGCACTAACAACTCGACCCCGGTCATCACGACACACGAATCCCAACCCAACCTCTCTCTCCCCAAACACTGCTGCATCAGTGTTAAGCTTGACCCAACCCGACTCGGGTAGCCTCCATATCCTTCTCTCGCCCCCTGACCCACCAAGCCCCGATTGCCTTGTCTCTCCCTTCTCCCTCGCATAATCAGCAACCAGCGTAATCATTCCCATCTTTACGATGTGAAGCGGGGTGGGCGTCTCCTTGAAGATCATAGCATTCCTCCATGTCCAAGCCGTCCAAGCAAGAGTCAGAAAAAGGCGGAACTCCTCCCTGTTCAATCTCGCCATAGCCCAAATTAGCGTCTCACGGCAGCTCGTCATGGGCATTGTGCTCCTTAGGTTCTCAAGCCCGCTTCCTGACCAGATTTCCGCCGACTTCCTGCACATAAACAAAGCATGGGCCTCGGACTCAGCCTCCTCATGACACAAGCGACACAACGGGTCATCAATAATATGTTTATCAAAGAGAGCTCGTCGCACAGAGAGCATTCCCGAGCTAGCCCGCCATGCAAAATGAGCAAGTTTAGGTGGGACGACCATGTTCCATAATTGAGGCCAGAGCTCAACGTTGCCATGATTGGGAGCATGAGTCCCGAAACCATTCTTTGCCAATCTATAGGCCGAGCGTACCGAGTACATTCCATCTTTATTTGGCCACCAGTACATCACGTCCTCAGGTAGATCAGGATTAAGGGGCAAAGATAGAGCATCCCTGACCTCTTCCTCCCGAAGAACCTCGTTGAGCTTGGTAATACACCACTCGCCACGGGTCTGATCGATAAGCTCCCCCACGGTCAAAGATGCATCAGCCTCTTGATTAGGCGTAGGGATCCGGGATGAAGTCTGACCCGGCAGCCAAGCATCCACCCATACATTAATCCGAGCCCCGTTCCCTACCCTCCACTTAAGTCCTTCCAATAACAGCGCCTTAGCTCCCCACAAACTTCTCCAACAAAAGCTAGGGTCATGGCCACGTCGCGCATCAAGTATGTCATCATGTTTAAAATACCGAGCTTTTAGGACCCGAGCCACAAGAGAATTAGGAAAAATAAGCAATCTCCAAACCTGTTTAGCAAGCAAAGCTTGGTTAAAAGCCCGCAAGTCCCGAAAGCCTAGGCCTCCTTGTTTCTTCGGTTGGCACAATTTATCCCAAGTTGACCAGTGTATTCGCCTCCGCGTGTCCGAGGAACCCCACCAGAACCTAGCCATAGTCGCATGGATTTCATTCACCGTACCTTCCGGGAGAGCAAAGATGCTCATCATATAAGTCGGGATTGATTGGGCCACCGATTTAATCAAAATTTCCTTACCGGGCTTAGATAACAGCTTCTCCTTCCATCCTTTCACCTTCTTCCAAATTCGCTCCTTTAAGGTCGCAAACACAGCCTTCTTGGACCTCCCAATTATGGTCGGTAGCCCGAGGTACCTCTCGTGTCGATCCACTTCACGGACTCCCATAACTTGTATTATAGCTTCCCTATTCCCTGCCGGCACCTTTCTACTAAACACAACCTCCGTCTTAGAATAATTAATTCTCTGACCCGAAGCTTGCTCATATTGGCTAATCACGTTAGCTAAAGTGGAGCATTCAGTTATGGTTGCTCTAGCGAACAGAATACAATCGTCGGCAAAGAATAGATGAGAAATCCTAGGAGCGGCGCGGCAAATTCTTATTCCATGGATTTTTTTCTCCTCGGCTGCTCTCCGTAAGAGATAGGAAAATGCATCAGCACATAATAGGAACAAGTAGGGCGATATAGGGTCTCCCTGTCGTAGTCCCCTACTCGGGTGGACCTCCCCACACAGTTCACCGTTAATCATGAAGGAGTGGGTGACCGTAGAAATACAACCCATAACCCGATTCACCCACATCTCCGCGAATCCCATCTTACGCATCATGGCCTCAAGAAAACACCATTCAACCCGATCATAGGCCTTACTCATATCTAGTTTTAGAGCTACATTCCCAGCCCGCCCCTCCCCACCTCGCTTCATAGCATGAAAAATTTCAAAAGCTATTATCGCGTTATCTGTAATAAGACGACCCGGGGTAAACGCACTCTGATTCTCAGTAATTAAGGAATCCATAATACGTTTTAGGCGGTTAGCCAATAGCTTGGAAATGATTTTGTATATGACATTACATAGGCTAATCGGTCGAAAATCCGTTACCTTGCGAGGCTCTCGACATTTAGGAATAAGAACAACCGACGTCTTGTTAACACAACTCAGGTCACTGCCATTTTCCCACCAATGTCGGACAAACTCACAAATTCCGCCCCCCACAACGTCCCAATATTTTTGAAAGAAAAAAGCGTGTAATCCATCAGGGCCAGGCGCCTTATGAGGGTGCATATCGAAGATAGCTTTCCTAACCTCATCATCTGAGACTGGGGCTGTAAGCATGGCATTCATATCATTATTCACCACCTCCTCAACACAGCTCAAGACCTCTTCCCCCCCCGTCGATCCTTCAGTCGTGAACATACCAGCAAAGTAGTCCTGAATTAACCTCCGAATCTCGGCCTCATCCACACACCAAGACCCATCTTCCCGTTCCAGGCCCTGAATCCGATTACGCTGTCGTCGTTGAGACGCCTTATGATGGAAGTAGCTTGTATTCTTATCTCCATCCCGCATCTCAGTCTTCCTAGCTCGCGTGTACCAGTATGATTCAACCTGTTTACGAAGATCATTAATTTCGCTCACAAGCCTGGTGCATTTTTCAATCACGGAGCGGGACGGAAATTTTATCTGCCATTTCCCAAGCTCATCTTCCTTCTTCCGCAGCTTCTCCTGTATATTGCCAAAAGTACACTTAGCCCATGTTGCAAGCTTATTCGTGCAGCTAGTAATTCGGGTAGTAATGTTATCTCCATGTGTCTCCCCCCACGCATTCGCAATCACGTCCCGACAATGAGGCTCAGAAACCCAAAATGGCTCAAAACGAAACCTGTGCCCACCCTTACCATATCGGCCCGACCCTTCCTCACCAATAATGATCGGTGCATGATCCGAGGCATAAATAGGATAATTCTTCACACAAAAACCCGGGAACATCTCAGCCCAAGCCGCATTTGACACCGCTCGGTCTAGACGTTCTCGAATCACTCTCCCCTCCTCTCGTCCTCGTTGCCAGGTAAAAATATTCCCACGATATCCCATGTCCTGCAGCGCGCAGTCGTCCAATGCTGTCCGAAAAGCATCCATCATTCCCTCTCGTCTAGGATTACCCCCTTCTTTTTCCCCACTAGTGAGAATTTCGTTGAAATCCCCAAAGCAAATAGTAGGGATAGTAGATTCAGCGCACAAGCTCCTCAACATTGTCCAGGTTTGGTGTTTATTATTTGCCTCCGGCCACCCATAAACACCAATAGCCCGCCATATCTGTCCCCCGACCCCATTCGACACCTCAAGGCACACGTGATGGTCATCCTGCGAGGTCACAACGGCATCGATGTCCCGCCACCACATTCCCAAGCCACCCGATCTACCACTACTACTACGACAAAACCCAAAAGTAAAACCACATTTATTTTTAACTACTTCCAAATCACCCCCACTAAGCATCGTTTCCATTACGAAAACGATGTTTGGGCCCTCCCTCCTGCACCTATCTCGGAGGGAGCTAACCGTCAAGGGATTGCCCAACCCTTGACAGTTCCAACTTAGAATTTTCATGGCTGTTCGCGGTGCTGGTCTCCGCCAGCATCCGCTACTTTCATAATGGTATCATCATCCAGCTGCCTCTCGCACCTCCGCTTCACACTATCCTCCTCCCTGTCAACCACGTGCTCCCCCACATCGTCCCTGATTCGTTTCTTATCAAAAAACCCGGCTTGGACGCTCTCTTCCTCCACTTCGTTCTGAAGCATATTCCCCTTCCGACGCCGTATTTTCACCACCCGCCTAATCTCACCAGCAGATGTCTTCCTCTCCTTGACATAAGTCAAAGCAGGAGCATTTAGGTTGTCATTAAGCTCATGTGGGCCTACCTCCTGTGCACTTCCCTCTTCTACTTCAATCATTATTCCTTTAACTCTTTTCTCCACACATGGTTTTTGGATATTTATTTTACGTAGCATCTCAACCATATGCCCAATCTCCTCCTGCTCAGCTCTTACCCTATCTTCATCAGGAAATAAGTTCCTCGCGCATGAGGATCCCATGCCCGTATCAGTATTTTCGCGTCCCCCAACTCGCCAAGGCGAAGCTTTCAGCCAGTCCCCGTACCGGCGTTGCTCCCCAATCGGCCCGGTCCTCTCCCCACAGTCCTTCTCACCATGCCCTATATGTCCACATACATAGCAGAATAGAGGCAGGCTTTCATAGCAAACTCGGACTTTCCACCTTTTCTCCCCCCTTGCCCGAAGCATAATATGGTCAACCAAAGCACGTCTAACATCCACCAGCACCTTGATCCTCATAGAACGGTTAATTTCTGGGTTGACAGAGTTGTCGACTGACACAAAGGTCCCTATCAAGTTCCCAATATTCACCGCATTCTCTAACCGTAGTCTCCCTACCACCGGAAGGTCATAAATACGAACCCACAGAGGAGAGAAAAAGAGAGGTACCTCGGTCGGAATAGCATCATTCCGTAGTTCTGTGAGGACTAGGAGATGTCTCTCGAAGTGCCATGGTTGTTGTTCCAAGACTCTCCGTTTGTCCTCGATGTTAGTGAATTTGAAAGTAACTATCTTTTGCTGCCTATCCGCCACCTCTCCAATGACCGCTTCCTTTGACTTCCATGCCCTAATCATGGTGTCCATCAAGGCTCGCATATTGATATGCCGATCAGTCCACAGTTTTCCCACGATGCAAAGATCACCCTCTTCGGTGTCACCCCCCTCACCGATGACCCATTCCAATTCATTCTCCTCCGTATCCCCATCTTCGCCTTCGCGCTCCTCTACTCCACGTACTATGGCCGACGCCATAAGGAGTGGACAAAAACCGTCGTATGAGAGATTCACCACGAGCAGTCGAATCCACAAGATCTTTACAAATAAAGTTGGAAAAGACAAAATGAAGGAATAAGAATTTGAACGTGTACGCCTGACAAATCAGGATCGAAGCCCTAGGCGAACCCTAGGATCGCACTCCCTCCCAAAGAGAAACCCTAGAGGGGACTTTCCATTTTTCTGATAATCTTTAGATCGTCAGGAAGTTTAAAACAATGTAATAATCAGAAAACGAATTTGAAAATTGGGAAGGAATTAAAGAAAGTATGGTAACAAAATAACATCATCCGACCACGTCAGGTTTAAGAATTTGCATCTAATTCACTTGCAGTTCACACAAGACTGCCAATAGAATAAGTGCACAATATTGATAATGATCCACCACTATCTGTTCTTCGCCCTTTGTTTCTATTCCGAGGGATTGGATCACTTCATTTCAAACACTTTTAACTTAAACAGCGGAGAAAAAAAAATCTTACTGCATTAATGGCACAATCTGTCTGCAAGTATTCCCTTCTCATTCCTCCAATGCCCATTTCACTGCTTTTTCGGTCAACACAGCTTTTCCAATGGAAGCAAGTCAAGTCAAACCACTAAGACTTTAGAAGAGAAAAATATTAATGGGATGCATGTTTAAGCTACATAAAATCAATCTACACAAGCGAATATCATCAATATTCATCGATGTTTGATTGGGCTTGTGGAGTTGCGGCTTGGAAACTTCAATAGTCTCTTAGCTGCCTGGAAGTCCATCGGAATATTGCAAACACAGTTCGCTACACAGCTCGAAAGTTTTCATACCTTACAATACCAGCAGTCACAGTGTTCTGCAAGGAAAGTGGACAGCCCATGGCTACTACCCATTCCCCAGGACGTAGTTTACTGGATGACCCAAGCTTTGCAGCAGGTAGAGGTAACTTTGAATTAATTTTCACGATAGCAATATCAGAATGTAAATCAGCATTCAATACCTTCCCCTCAAATGTTCGACCATCCTGCAATGTCACCTCAACCTGCACGAGGTATTCACACCCTGGTCACTTGGTCACATAAGTGCTCCAGACAAATGAACAAATTAAGAGTGCCATTAAAAAAGCAGCGCATAATTGCAGGCGCGGGTCAAAAAGACAATATCTAATGCCTAGGTTTGATTGCTTCGACGGTTATTAAGTGATGCGTGAAAATCAGCCTAAATGCACAAAGTACCCCAAGACTGAGAAACTTATGCATGATAAAAATCAAATACAGAGTATTAACTATTTTAGTGATGTGAAGTAGTCAGAGCATATGATGGACCCATGTGAGAAACTGCTGCAACTAAACTCATAATTCCACCTCGAGTAATTTGTATGAAAGGACAATTGAGTGTTTATGGATTTACAAGGTTTAATTTCATAGTCATTGTTTCTGTAGTGTACCTTTTAAAATAAAGTCATAGGTGAAGTGAAAAAGTACTCACCTTTCCCTTTGACGTAACTCTCATTCCCTGAAAGTCCACCACTACATGGGCACAAGTCAATATAGTACCATCAGGATCAATAATAGTTCCTGAACCAATACTCTTCCCCATTGCCAATCCATAAATACCTGCAACAAATGAAGGACATTTTGTATTTGTTTAATACGGTAGGATGGGAGATAGGAGGGGTAAGGGAAATGACCCAGGTAGATCGAAGGGACAATGGACCTATGTCATTTTCCTTCCAAAACTTTCCTACGTAAAAAAAATTTATATTTGACTCGCCGGAGGGGAAGTTGATTTCTCCATAAACCTTCCCTTAGTTTCTGTCTAACCGAATAAACTAGCCAAACAAGGGAAATTGTGCCCCTCCCTTTATCCCTCTCTCCTAAAAATCTCTCTATGCAAACAAAGGGTTAGAGAACAATAGACGAGGAGTAACTCTCGGATAAACATAGAAGTGCCAAAAATTTACCCTGTGGTACAGACAGATTCACAACAGCCGGGCCAACCTTGGCAGCTGCATTGGCTATGGTATCTCTAGTCAAATAAGGCGAAGAATTAGCTGTGCTACCAGTAGAGGCATGACCCTCTGTATCAGCAGATGGACTAGCTGCAACCCTAGAGGAATGCTGTGGATGTTGATTATTTTGGACATCTGCATGAATGCAATGGTATTTGAATTCAGCAAATGAGTTGAACCTTCGAAAAAAAAAACATATAGAAGGTAAAAAAAAAAATACGTGGCTGTGTGTATAGTGTGTTACCTGCTGCAACAGGCGCGAGAGGAAATAATGGAAGTCTCCATGGCAGTGATAAATCATCTATAGATCTAGGAATTGCTATTGAAACATGCAATCCTGTGTTCATGGAGGGGAATTTTTCATAAACAAACTCTGATACGCCCAAATAAAGTAGCAAGTATAAATGAAGCCTGACGCTCAAAAACGAAAAAAAAAAGTAGCACACAGTACCGCAGCATTAGATCTCAGTGGGGACACTATATTGTATTTGTAACTGAGTTATCACAGAGACACAGAGTAGAACTTAATTACAATAACATTGTGACGCAATATTAGCTGTAATTATGCTGCAACAACCGAGATGAAGGTGAAACTTCTGAATCGGAACAAAGTATCAAGTTACAATTTAATACCATGTCCAAAGCAAAAGTAAACGACTATAACTCTGAACCAATTGCCAACAACTAACCAAGCCATTCCCTTGTTCAGCAACACAAATTGCCATTTCATGCATAATTGACCACTTAGATCATAGCCACTTGTTTTTGGATAACATGAAAAATCAATTAAACCTGAACAATTCATCAAAATTTGAAGCAAAGTACGTCATTGGATTAAAAGGCGCATCAACACACCCTAGACACAAATTCAGGACACCAAATAGACTCCATAATGCATGACCGGTAAACAATTTCAGGCAGTGTTGGAATAACTAGCAGGGGCACTCTTCCGACAACAACAGTCAAAACTTCTGTTATTTTGTTCTCTAAATTACTTTATTTCCCCCGTAAATGCAAATACCGGTTCCATCACTGATTTCAGGGTGAAATATCCTGCCCCCTAAATACAAATACTGGTTCTGTCACTGATTTCAGGGTGAAATATTCTGCCCTCTTAATACAAATACCAGTTCCGTCACTGATTGCAGGGTGGAATATACTGCCCCCTAAATGCAAATACTGGTTCCGTCACTGATTGCAGATTTGCAGGGCGAAATATTCTGCAAATACCGGCTTCGACACCGATTGCAGAGTGAAAAACGAAGAAGAAAATGATCATAGAGTTTCATCATCCACACACGAAAAATAATCACATTAGATGGTAAATACAAATTAATTAACAATGGTAATTCAAGGGAAGTAGAAAAACAACAGAAAATTGAGGAAACTCAACTGAAATTAGGGTTAGAATCAGAAATTGCATACAATGATCCCGAACCTACTGCAACAGCTGCTACTACACGAAGCAGTGATGAATTTCTATTAAGAATTGGTATTTTTCTCTGCAAAGAAAAAAAAAGATCAATCGTCATCAAAATCAAAATAATTACAGAACTGTGGTTTGATGAGAGAAAGAGATGGGGTAGAAGTTATTACGATCAAATGTCTGGTGGAAGCCATTGCAACAAGAAATGGAGGAAAACCCAGTCACTGCAAAACCCCAACTTAAAACCCAGAAACTTCTACGTTTTCCCGAATTCTTAATACGGAGTAATAAAATAAAATAAAATAAAAACACGTTAATTCTCTAATGAGACGGTAAAAGACGTTGGTTTATTCTGTAAAGATGAAAAGATATCTTCGTGTCATTATCTTACAACTTTTGATGAGGGATCCTTTATTCGATTAGAGAACCAAAAAATTACTTGTATCCATTGAATAGACGAGTGACGAACCATCAACAAACTAATCATTTAATCAGCACTCATTACAACCAAGCACTGTACTACCGTAAAGCCTAGGGGTGTGCAAAATCCGTTCTGAAAAAATTTCGGTCCGGTCTCAGATCCACCATTTTGGGTGATTTCGGGTTCTGGTTCCGGTCCGGACCGGAAAGACCGGAATTATATTTATTTGATCAAAAAATTCCGGACTAATCGGTCCGGAATTTCAATTTTTTTAAAAAAAAAAATCCGGTCCAACTGGTCTAGGGGACCGAAATTTTTCCGATCCGATCCTGGACTGGTGCACAGGACCCTGAAACTTGAAAGAAACTTCGTTAAGTTATCATTAGAACACTCTTTTTTCCTTTTATATTAGAAACTCTTATATTATGCGATATTTCTCAAATAACTTTTTCATTTTGTATGTTTCACGGTAAATTATCGTGAGACAAGTCTCAGAAAATGGTTGATTGTATTGAAGTGTTGCATGTAACCAAATAATTCAAGACAAAATAGAAGCAAGATCAACATCATCCGAAGAAGAAGTCAACATGAAAAGTATCATTTTCCTAAGAGAAGCAACAAACTCTAGTTCCTCATCTAAAGCCATTCTAGCTCTAACAACACCTTGCTCTAGCTCTTTATGGCACATATAATATGAACATATTCGCGCGATAAGTCTATCATGTCTCTCTTCTAATCTCACAACCCGTTCCTCGGCTTTCTCTAACGCCTCGTTCATCAACTTCAGTCGTTCTTCCATGTTCCGCTTTGATTGTTGCCTCTTCAGGGTCGGTATAATGCAGCATATAATGCTGGACGAGATGCCTATAATTGCAAAGATTAAGCTGTTGTGTGAATTCATTGTAAATTTAGTAATTCAGAATGCAATGTCAAAATCAAAAGATGAAGGTGTTGTTAGTGTTTTTAGGAGGGCAATTCAAGGGACTGGATTCTATGCTTGGGGTGCAGGGCAGGTTATTCTTATTGTGAGTTGAGACGAAAAATATTTGAAAAAGTTGGTAAAATGCGCATCCGGGGAATCGAACCCCGGTCAGTACCGTGGGAGGGTACTATGATACCACTACACTAGATGCGCTTCTTGGTTCACATCGGGGAAATAATGTATATATAGTGCATATATGTTTAACTGATTTCTGTTTCATAAATCCTTACATTTGGGATTTGGGATTCATGTGTTCTTTGTGTTCCTAAAAGTACGGGGATGGCCTGAAAAAATGGAGCAAACCTTTAATGTGTGAATAATTTTTGTTAACGGATATGTTTGTCATAAATCGGGATCTAGTACTATTTTGTACTCCGTACTATATAGTTGGATAAGACAAACTTAGGGAGAATCAAATTACTGTGTATTATTATTTGACCCGTCACAAATCTATGACAGATATACTCGTCATAAATAAGAATTTGTATTAACGTGTAACTCATTGGAAATGAGTGTCGTATGTGCCTAAATGGCGAGTGGATTCGTTGAGAGAGTTTGTTATCCTTGTGTTTCCGGTACTATGATTGTAGCTAGTATTCGATCACCAACAACCATCGTGTATGAACTTCAACACCATTCGATTTGGTTGCATTCAAGTATTATTTTCTACATTCTCTTGACATAAATACACCTTGTACGTTGTTCGTCACTTCGCACCCCATATGCACCATTGATTTTTCTAAGATGTCAACAGACATGGAAGACTTAGATAAAGACGCTCGTGTACGTTTCTATAAACGACGTTCTTATTATCAAGTTATCACTATGTGATATGTGATAATTATACGCTTATATCTTTCGCTCTAGAATTTGAAGAGTAGGTCTCTCATTAACTTTACAGAGAGACTGAGTACAAATGGAAGTAACTGTGGTACCAAACCTAGTAGAAGTAGGTACGATTAACATAAAAAAGTTTACAAATATAAAGAGGGTACGTTTGTTATAAAAACAGGTACAAAACAAAGCTGTCATTTAAGGGTACGAATAGAACATAGAGTGGTACTGAAGAGTCGTCTCTCAATAAATTATTGAGAAACCGTCTCTTCCAAGATTATGTGTTACTACCTCCGTATCTATATGTTCGTCCACTTCCAATATAATACTCCACTCATATATTAAACAAAGTGGACGAACATATAGATACAGAGGGAGTATAATTTATCCAACAGGGCAACAGTATAACTCAATTACTCAACTTATCGGTCGATTAGGTCACCACTACAATCCAAGGTTAGACCGGAGTCCACAGGCGGGAAACCGGAATTTCGATCGGTTGACCCGAAAAAATAAAATCAAAAACATAAACTTTGGGCAAAATTGCGAGATAAGAAAGCGCGAACAAGTTACTATGATTCAAATCAAATCAATTTAAATCCATTACTGCTCCGTATTTGGGTAAGTTTCTGAATCTCTCTTACCATTTTAACCTAATTCCAATTTTTCTTTTTGATTTCAATTCAATTTCATTTTCGCAGCTCAATAAGTATAATTTCCATGCTCTAATTACCTGTACTTAGGGTTTTACGGCTTTTTCGTCGAATTTTGTTTTCGTGTAATTATTAGAAATCTACTTTGATCGGGTTTTGAATTCATACGGCTTTTCTGTCGATTTTTTCGAGTATGAGATCGATGACATTGTAGATAATCTAGGGTTTTGTGTGAAATTTTGAGCTACCTATTGACTTGATTGCATTTCTTTCAGAGGAAAAAATGAGATATGATGATGAAAGTTTAACTCGATGCTGCCGCTAGACTAAGACATATTCGGTGGCTTCAGATTGATAGTTGCTTTAGATTAGATTGATAGTTTGTTGACATTGCTAATTGTTGTTCCTTGTAAATATTACTGTACATTTTGCTTTGAAGATGTTGTGCCCGTTGTTGGGATGGCCGAATTTTGGAGGAAAAGGAGTATGGGATTTGGAATTGATTGGAATAGAGGTTAGAACTTAACTGCTTGGAATTTTAGTTGATGATATTCGAATTTGGGTATGTGATTCGTGATTCAGACACGAGCAATGTTTCATCTTTACGCGTAGATCAAAATGATCCTGAACTTGGTTCCTAGAATGGTCAATTTATGTTGCTTATATGTGTCAAAGTTAGCGCTGTGTTGTCGATCTCCTTTTTATGTCACTGCTGAACATTGACCATGTTTTTTGCTGCAGTAATTTGATGCAATGGTTGGGAATAGAGCTTCTTCTTCCAGTCGACCTAAACCATCAGCCAAACGACCCTTTCCTTCAAGTACATCTGGGAAGATGAGACAGTCTAGCATACTGGATCTCTTTCAACCAACAGGGAAATCAAAGAAGAGTCGTACCAGTAATGATGTCGAACCTGAATTAACAATTGCTAAAACTGAGCCAAAAGTACCTGTAGCAGGACAGGCAGAAGAGGGAAAATATTTTATCGATGAGACTTTTGAACCACGACATGCACCCGAGTCATACGAGGTACTCAGCAGTTTGCACTCGTTTCAAACGGCAGTGGACGAAGTTGAATTGGGAACAGATTGGGATCTGAAAGCCGATAGGCTGTTGCAGAAGCATTTTGGGTATTCTGGATTGAAGTGTTTTCAAAAGGAAGTTCTTAGTGCTTGGCTAGCCCATCAAGATTGCCTTGTTCTTGCTGCAACTGGATCTGGTAATTATTCCCTGCTCACCAAATTCATTGTCCTGATTTGACTTATGTGGTCGGTTAGCTTCAATATTGACATTAACTATAATTTATCCATATACATGTAAAATTTGCAAGGTATGAGTCATTGGCTTTGATTCTGTCTCCCATGAGTTCACTTCCTGCAAATATATTTCGTATTGCTTCTCAGTCATGTGTGTTCTGTTTGCAGGGAAATCTTTGTGTTTTCAAATGCCTGCCCTTCTGACAGGGAAGGTGGTAGTTGTGATATCTCCCCTTATAAGTTTAATGCATGATCAGTGCTTAAAGCTCGCAAAACATGGAATATCTGCATGCTTTCTTGGTTCGGGACAACCGGACAGCACTGTCGAGAAGAAAGCCATGAACGGCATGTACTCAATTATATATGTTTGTCCAGAAACGGTGCTAAGGTAAACACATCATCCACCATATTTAGCACTTACTAGTGAACGTAAATCTTGTATGTAAGACCGTATCTAAGTTTTCACCTATAGGCTCTTGTTTTATCGGCAGTTAGGGTTTATTGATACGGATAATGTTGTCATGTTGAAACTTGATGGTCTTGACTCTTGATCTATCTTATGTAGATTAGTAGAGCCACTTCAGAGGCTTGCAGAGAATCGTGGAATAGCTTTATTTGCCGTAGATGAAGTACACTGTGTCTCAAAATGGGGCCATGATTTTAGACCAGACTACAGGTTTGTTTATTTTGTTTCCATTTACATTGGTGTTTGTGATACAGAAGTAAGCTGTGACTTTAAGAGTGTTTCCTATGCTCACTTTAGAAACTATATAACAAGTAAAATTTTAGTTTTTCAATCTGACATTCGCTTTGTTTTTAGGCGATTGTCTGTTTTGCGAAAGAATTTCTCGGCAAGTAGTTTGAAAACTTTGAAATACGACATTCCGATTATGGCATTGACTGCAACTGCCACTATTAACGTCAGAGATGACATTCTCAAGGCGCTTCACATGTCAACTGATGCAAAAGTTGTGCTCACATCATTTTTCCGCCCAAATCTTCAGTTCTCAGTATGTAATCTAATTCATATGACTCCATTATGGAATTTGCTTCTGACTCTCTATCCACATTATTATTTTTCATAGTATTCTGTGATGAATTCTCATTCTCCTTTCACTCTGTCTTATAGGTAAAGCACAGTAGAACAACGTCTCCAAAATCCTATGTTAATGATTTCCAAGAACTTGTACAAGTATATTCTAGCAAGAGAACTACTGAACAGAAGTGTCCTGTTAGGATTGTGAATACGGATATGGAGGAGGCATCAGAAGACACCAGTAGCACTACGACTGAGAGCTGGGATGTTGACGATGATGAAGAGGACGATGACATGAACTCTCACAATGAACTTGGTTCCACTGGCTCAAAAGAAAAACAGCTATCAGTGGAGTTTCTGGAAGATGATTATGATGATATTCAGACAGCTAATGACTTTGATGGTAGATCACTGCAATTGCTCCATTTTAATCTATTTTCATCCAACAAATGCCCGATTCAGTCCTTAATTTCATGCAGTGTTATAACTTTCCTTCTTGTCTGAATCCTTTGCATCTCACTCATCACTTCATCTTGTTGCAGTTTCATGTGGTGAATTTTGTGCTCAGTCTCTGGCTAGAGACTATAAGCATAGCAAGCCCACTGAGTTACCAGATTTTTGTTTAAAAGCTGTTGAAAGACCACAAGTAGGCCATGATACTTTGGAACAGGGACCCACCATCGTATATGTTCCCACAAGAAAGCAGACAGTAGCCATAGCAAAATATCTCTGTGCGAAGGGTGTGAAGGCTGCAGCTTACCATGCAGCGGTACTTGCCTGACTTTTCAATTATATTACGTTTTTTTTCCCGAGTTAAAATGTGTTCCATTTGTTTGGCATCAAAGTTGCAGTGAGCTAACGAGTTCCATTTCTTCTCTTAGTTACCGAAGTCACACCTTCGAAAGGTCCACAAGGACTTTCAAGAAAATGCCTTAGACATTGTTGTTGCAACCATTGCTTTTGGCATGGGCATTGATAAATTGAATGTACGAAGAATCATTCATTATGGCTGGCCTCAGAGCCTGGAAGCATATTATCAAGAAGCAGGCCGTGCAGGCCGAGATGGCAAGCTAGCAGACTGCATTTTATATGCAGACCAGTCTAGAATCCCAACTCTTCTGCCCAACAAAAGAACCGATGTGCAAAAGAACCAGGCATACAAGATGCTATCTGATTGCTTCAGGTATGTGCTACCGTATTACTGCTTTGCTTAACTCATGAAAACTAGCATTCGTAAAGAAGTCGGAAAAACCAATGCTGTAATTTTCAGGTACGGCATGAATACTTCTACATGTAGAGCAAAAATACTGGTTGAATACTTTGGCGAGAGTTTCCGTGAAGAGAAGTGCATGGCATGTGATGTCTGTCGGAATGGACCTCCTGATTTACAGAATGTGAAAGAGGAGGCTCACATTTTCCTGCAAGTTATTGCTACTCACTACAACCAGCAGAAATTCGGCGATAATTCATATGATGATTATTTCGGGTGTGATACAATGCAACATAGATCATTCGACAAGCCTAATCTACGGACATGTGTGACGAAGATAAGGGAACAATCCCAAAAGTTTATAGCCAGTGATCAGATTTGGTGGCGAGGCCTAGCTCGCATTATGCAAGACAGGGGTTTGATTAGAGAGGGAAACGAGATGATCAGTGTTCAGATTAAATTCCCTGAGCCAACCGAGCAGGGACTGAGATTTCTGGAATCCGCTGTGGAACAGGATCTGTATGTGTATCCTGAGGCTGATATGTTGCTGTCGAAAACACCAGCGGAACATTCATTTTCTTCATTCTCATGGGGAAAGGGATGGGCAGATCCCGAGATTCGGAAAGAGCGTCTAAAGAGAAAGGGAGGCGGTAGAAAACCTCGAAAAACTCGAAAAAAGTATAAACGGAAACCTGATCTTAAGACGGTTAGAGGAAGACTAACAGCTAAACTTTCAAAGCAGAAACGGTAAAGAGTCTTGTATGAGACGCTCTCATGTGAGTCCAAATCGAATCCTTTTATGTATCTTTCATTTAGATACAGTACCATACAAGGGTTGGTGAGTTTGTTTCACATGTAAGGCTCTTGTATAAGATTGTGTTTTTTGGTTCATTATTTACTTGATTTTACTACTTGGACTGATTCACCCTTATATGATTTTTTTGCCAATGGTTTAAAACAGTTTTCACCGTCATCTACCATTTAAAGCACAAGAAGCTAAATTATGTACTATGGCCTATGGTATTGAGTGACCTGAGAATAAGCATACTCGTAAAAGAAATCACACTTGATGGACACAAATTAATCATTTCAGGGTGTTCTGTTTACTAGATGTAGCTCTTCTATAAATCTGTCTTATAATAGAATATAACATACTTATATGTAACCCTATTTTGTTACAATTTTTTGCGAAACAAGATATTAATAGAAACTTAACAAAATTGAGCCTAATTAGTAAATCTCCTTTGAGACCCGTTCATAATAATTATTCCGTTATAAAATTATCATGAAATCGGGGATTTTGGGCTCAAAGGCCCGTTCTTTAAATTTTGGGTTCTTATCGAACCCTACTCTTTTTTCTTTCTTTCAACTAGGCTTGATATTTTTTTTTTGATTCAACGAGGCTGGATCTTTAGATTAGACGACTAGGCGGAGTAGTGGTTACATGCATAACCAACAAACTCCTAAATTGATTCGGTTTAGGTATCATAGTCCTTAATCCTTATATATACTTTCTCTGTCTCGGTTATTTTTTATTCTTTGATTAAAATACTCATGGTAGTAAACCGACAAACTGAAATTAAACCTATCGACTGATAATGACATCTACAAATGGCAAACTAGACATGCAACTCACGATCCGCCCCATACACCTTCCCAACGCCCTAAACCCCTTAAACGACATGTACGTCGTCGTTTCACTCCTCGAAAACGGCGTCTTAACGGACAGAGCAAGCATAAAGAAGAGCAACGTGACGAGAAATTTCGCGTTCAGGAAGGTGAACGCACCCACGGCGGCCGTGCGCATTCAAGTGTTCTCACGTCGGTCCATGATCATGCTGCCCGACAAGCATGTCGGGCAGGTCCAAATCCGCGTGTCTGACCTCGTGTCGTCTACTCCAGATGACGGGACCTACTCAATGTTCGAGCTCGTGTCACGGTCGTCCAAGAAACATAGGGGCGTTGTTAAGTTCTCGTCCAAGTTATGTGTTGACGGAATGGTTTTTCCCAAAGTTATGGGATGCCAGATCAAGTGTTTTCAAGATGGTGCCAAATCTTTGTTGCTCTATAAACCCTTTAGTAGTACTTGTTCTTTTGGACTTATATTCAGTCAGTTTCAGTTCAGTTCAGTTCAGCTTCAGGAGACATATTTTGTCTCTATATTTCAGTCAGTTTCAGTTAAATTAAGTTCAGTTCAGTTAAGTTCAGTCAGTTTCAGTCCAAAAGAACAGACCTTAGTACTATTTCGGTCTTAGTCATTTGTTTATCTTTTATATTATCTGTGAGAGTATTTTAATAAATCAAGATAATATGTTCGATCAAGTTTTTATTGTCTCGATAGATTACTTTCGTCTCGACATTTTTGTTTATTTTTTATTAAAATAATTCTCACAGATAATATGAAAAATAAATAAGTGATTGTCTAAAATTGGAATGCAAGCATCGTATTGTAGGATTAAACTAATTAACTTAAAAAATATCGAAAAGAACAATTCAGATTAAAAATGTCCATGTTTTCAAAAAAAATCATCATCTCTTGTAAACAAAAAATCCAGACCATCCCTCTTCTACTAAGAGAAAATAGATGCTCTTGTGAGAAGTCGAAAAGATTTTGAGTTTATATGTAAAAGAAAGAATAAAAAATTAAATGAAAAATAAAAAATTAATTAAAAATATAACAAAAAAAGGAAAGAGGGAAGAATAAAGTAAACTATTACGAGTACCAATTAGGAAAGAGCTAAGATTACTCCTAACAGGAAGGAATAATACAATCTTTTACGAAGATTACGAGTTTTTATTAAAATATATAAAAGTTAATTAAATACAAACATTAATTAAATTAGAATCAATTATAAATAAAATACTTCGTAATTAATGAACGAAAAAAGTGAAATTAATGAAATAAAATGGAACGAAATACAATATAATTAGGCGCGAGATATAGTAAAAACGATAAAAAAGAATTGAAGTCTATAATTCACTATAAGAACCATCTTCATCATAATCATGAGTCTTCTCATAAGCCTGTTTAATCACTGGATTACAGACATCTTCATCTTCTCCTCCAACTCCTCTTTCTCGGCGTTTTGGTTATCCTCGAGCCACTCGAGAGCCTCTTTCAAAGCGACCTCTATCTTCTCCTTATCATCCGACTCAATCTTGTCACTCAGCTTGTCATCATCTTCGACAGTGTTCTTCATATTGTAAATGTAGGTTTCGAGTTTGTTCCTTGAGTCTACTCTTTCTCTTAACCTTTGATCCTCCTCGGCGAATTCCTCACTCTCTTTCACCAACCTGTTGATCTCTTCTTGGCTCAGACGGCCTTTATTGTTGCTTATCGCGATCCTTTGTTTGTTCTTGGCCGCTTTGTCTTCTGCTGTCACGTGTAGGATACCGTTCACGTCCACCTCAAATGTCACTTGGATTTGAGGTACTCCTCTGAAATTCAACAATGTTATTATAACGTCAGTCAATAGTTTACCCTTTCCTTTTTTAGTAAGTTTTTTTATCCTCTTTTTTTTTTTTTTTTTAAGTTAAAAAGGTGGAAGCGGTTAGAGATTCGAGATGATGGATTACCTAGGCGCAGGAGGGATGCCAGAGAGTTGGAATCGACCTAGTTCGTGACAGTCCTTGGTTAGGGTTCGTTCGCCTTCAAATACCCTGATATCGACTGTACTCTGCTTATCTTGATACGTTGTAAAGACTTGAGTCTTCTTTGTAGGAACAACCGTGTTCCTTGGAATCAGTTTAGTCATAACTCCACCCACAGTCTCGATTCCTAGACTTAACGGAGCCACATCAATTAGAACAACCCCTATACCAAAAAAAACACTGTAAGTCCACAATAAATCAGCTGGAATGGAAAGAACAGAACCTAAGTAATAAGTCAATCTGGTATTATATATATAAGTTTGTATGTACCTTCGGTTGTGGAACCACCTACACCACTAAGAATGCCACCTTGAACGGCTGCACCATACGCGACAGCCTCATCGGGGTTAACACCCTTGTTAGGCTCTTTCCCGTCAAAGAAGTCTCTCAACGTCTGCTGAACCTTCGGAATCCTAGTACTCCCACCAACGAGCACAATCTCGTCGATCTCCTTCTTCTTCAACCGTGCGTCTTCAAGAGCCCTCTTGACCGGACCTAGCGTCTTCTTGAACAAATCCACATTCAACTCCTCAAACCTCGCCCTCGTCAGAGACTCAGAGAAGTCAATCCCATCGACCAGAGCCTCGATTTCAACCCTAACTTGGTGTTGGCTACTTAAACCCCTCTTAGCCCTCTCACATTCCCTCCTTAGTTTTCCTAGAGCTTTATTGTCTTTGCTTATGTCTTTGTTGTACTTTCTTTTAACTAATTTGATGAAGTAGTCCATGACTCGATGATCGAAATCCTCTCCTCCTAAGTGGGTGTCTCCACTAGTCGATAAAACCTCGAAAACACCATTGTCTAGGGCTAGAATACTGACATCAAACGTCCCACCTCCAAGGTCATATACTAGAATGTTTTGCTCTTTGTCTTTCTTATCCAACCCGTATGCAATCGCTGCTGCCGTTGGCTCGTTGATGATCCTAGCCACATTTAACCCCGCGATTGTGCCCGCATCCTTAGTTGCTTGCCTTTGTGCATCATTGAAATAAGCTGCCACAACAACAATTTCAACTCAAGTTGTCTCAGTACGTTGCATCATTGAGTTGGTTCATCTAACGTGGTATCAGAATTCAGGTACGTACCTGGAACAGTGACAACAGCGTGAGTGATCTTATGACCAAGATAAGCCTCAGCTGTCTCCTTCATCTTAACCAAGATCATGGCACTGATTTCCTCAGGGCTGAACACTTTAACCTCACCATCTTTGATTTTTACTTGAATGTAAGGCTTGCCATCCTTATTGACTACCTTGTAGGGTAACATCTTAACAAATTTCTCAACTTCAGGGTCATCATACCTGTATTATTCACCAAGATCACACACCCAAAACATATTAAATACTCAAATTCAAAAGTATTTACTCGCGTTATTAGGGTTCTAGGTAGTAACAAGGGGTACCACTCAGGACCGACCAAACCCTAATTCAAGTGACATGCATGTTAAATATTTTGGCTGAGATGATTAATCTATCATGGTAAATACTCAAATTCAAAAGTATTTACTTACGTTAATAGGGTTCTAGGTAGTAACAAGGGGTACCATTCACGATCGACCAAACCCTAATTCAGGTAACATGCATGTTAAATATTTTGGTTGAGATGATTAATCTATCATAGTATCAAAGTCAGCAGCGTCACAACTAAGTATTATATTTATATCTGATTATTTATAAATAAGAACGGAAATATATATAAGATGAGATCGAGAAATTGTTATACTTTCGACCAATGAGACGTTTGACATCGAAAATGGTGCGATCAGGATTAAGAGAAGCTTGATTCTTGGCAGCTTCACCGATCAACCTCTCGGTGTCAGTGAAAGCCACATAGGAAGGAGTGATACGATTTCCTTGATCATTTGGAATAATTTCGACATGTTCACCTTTTAACACTCCTACACATGAATACGTTGTTCCAAGGTCTATTCCAATCACAGTGCCCTTTATTTTCGGTTCTTCTGCCGCTGACGCTGCTACTCCGACAATTGGTAGCAACAATTCTTCATAACACAACAAAATCAAATGTTAGTACGACATTCATCATTATTACTAATTTGAAATTTTCTAAAGAACCGTCAAAGTTATGTCTCGAAAACTATGGAAAGTAGGAAACTGACCGGAAGAAAAGAGAATCATCAGAAAATAAAGAGCTAAATCTCTTGTATTAAGACGCATGATTGTTGCTCCGATTATTAATATCGATTGATTGATTATTGATGAATGAGTGATCGGATAAATTGTGAAATAAGAACGTAAGGTGAAGTATTTATAGATTATTCAAGGTTTTTCGATTGTTAATACGATTAGTTACCTGCATGGCTAGGGATTTCTTTTGTTTTTTACGTTTTTGCATGGATTGTGTCACACAGCCAATCATAGCATGCCACGTAATCAATTGTGATAAAAAAACAATAAAGCTTACGAAAATATTACTTAGTTGTGAAACTAGCTTCTTGATTTTGTCTCCAATTCGAAGATAGTAAGGATTAATATATTTAGACTCATCTTAGCTAACAAATAATTTAAACTACGTGTACTAGTAATATTTTTAGATTAAAATTACTATGAGACGGTCTCACGTTAATTTTATCATGAGACTACCTCAAACATAGGAGATTGATATTAAATTAATAATTATATGAGAGGTCTCGGGATAAATTTATTGTAAGACCATCACACAAGAGACTTACGAGAGTAATATTATAGTGTATAATAGAGGGAGATGAGGTCAAAGTAATATTTTGGATACAGTAAAAAAGTCAAATTTAATATAACCGAGTACTCTACAATATCCGATTGATAGTTGTATAATAAAATATTTCCTATCGCTCGGGATGAATATGATTGGGTTCAAACTTCGAACCTTGTATTACTCCCTTCGTCTCAATCATTTGTTATTAGTTTTCTTTTACGATTGTATCACTCATTTGTTATGTTTATACTTTCAGGACAATTTATATATGAGATATTAACAAAATACTCCCTCCGTCCCACTAAGATTGTCCTGTATTCCTTTTTGGGTAGGTTCTTAAATATTGTCCCATTTCTCTACTTTTCTTTTTTGTCAATCTCTTTTTACAACTTCGTCACTACCAAGTTAAAGTATTTACCTTTTTGTCATCCATTAACCCACACCACCTCACAAGACACTATGACTCACCCTATAAAGGGAGTCATCATTGCCTATATACTCAATCATCACATTAATTTCTTAATTATTGTGCAAACGTTTATGTGACAATCATTTTGAAACGGAGAAAGTATTGGTTTTTTCTAAGGTTCACAATCATAATTTTACATGTTTTCTCAATCTTTGGGTAAAAAGAGCCGATAAGAAATGACATAGACGGGGTGAATAGGTAGTTTGATACGAAGGCCTTGAGGCTAGGGTCTTCTTCTCCAAAGTATTTCTTTGGTTCTGACAAAAGCAAGTGGTGTCAACTGTGAATACATTGGTTGACGTAACCAAGATGGCATGGTTGGCTTGAACGTAGCAAGGTAGAGAGTAGAGACTAAAAGACGATGACAAAGGAATCTAATCCAACCAAGGAGTACGTGAATAATAGCAGGGATAATGGATGACTGATGAGTACAGAGTACAGGCTTACAGCTATTAAAGTATGGCCCTGCTTGCTGCTGCTGTTTTCTCTCAATTCAATTATTATGTAATGTGTATTCTTCTTCCAAAATCTCAACTCAATATAAAATATAAAACGTTTGTCACGTAGTTTACACTTTACAATTTCTAGTCAATCAATGTTCTAGCTAACAGATACTCCCATGTTCATTGACATTTTTCCACTCGATTATTATATTTCGCATATTTGAATAAAAATGGAAAAATCAAGGTGGAAGGGGAGTATGATTTAGGACTGACCGTTAAGCATCAGATCAAAGAGTTCGTTATATTTGCTCATTGCATATTGAAAATGTTTCATCTTTACGAAGTTTGGGGTGACAAAAATCGATAATTTTACTCATTTTTGTGTAAGTTTGGAGTAACGAGTAATATCTTTTGCTACTAGCTAAATTCTCATATATAAGCAGTACAGAGTAGCCGGGGCTGAGCCGACACACAAACGATGAGTCACTCCACCAAGCTAGCTAGTACAAAAACTATGAATTATTATACATCGCCGTTCTTCACACAAATTACGTGGCCTAGAAAAAATTGACACTCAATAAGTAAGTCACGTATACATGGATGAAATATCTGAATTCGCTTTCGTATAGTAATAACAAATCGGGATGGAGGCCTGGAGGGAGCAGTTAGACCATTCATTAGGTAAATGTTTTATATAGACAACTCATCATCATCATCAAATAATAATATAAAAAACGTGATTAAACTATTTGATATATTTGGGTATGTAAGTGATACCACATATATACCAGTCCATCCAATGGTCCATCTATCGCATTGGTATATGCCTTGCCCTTGCCCTTGCCCTTGCCCACAAAATGTTTGTATATATATAAGAGTTTTTGTCATCGTCTAATATTCTTGTACTTGTACCTCATCTCATCTCATCATTTCTCATACCTTCCCTAGCCTAACAGACAAACCTCGCTCTCTCTATACATTATGTATGTCCTCTACCAAATTTAATTCATCAACCTAAGCCTTGTTGTTTCATGTTCATCTAACACCTTCTCTATATATGTAAGTCTTTTTTATCTTGTTTTTAACAATTTTGTACCGACTATGTGTTATTTCATTTCATGTCTTAATCTCAGTTTTACCAGTTAAATTAATTTTACTGTGGTATACTCCCTCCGTCTCTAAAAGATTGTCCCATTTTCCTATTATATGTGATGAATATTTTAATGAAACGAGACAATCTTAGTGAGACGGAGGTAGTATTACATATGGAGAAACTAGATAGTATGAGTAGTTCTTTTAATTTAAATCTAGCAACATACTGATATTGAAATTAAGTACCACCATAATTTTACATTATTTGTCTTGGGTATATGTTTTTTTATTAGAATAGTACTCACGAATAATATAAAAAGTATTGAGACAGAAAAAGTATGACATACGGGGTATCTAACAACAATTCATGCGAAAAGAAAAACTCTACGGAGCATAACACTAAAATTATCCTTTTTATAGTAGAAGATAATGTTAAATACGGAGTACAATTTTTATCGTTCTTATTAAAAATTAAATTCATTTCGTGAAAGATAATTAAAGTAAGAATTATGACAAATATATGTGTATATAAATATCATTAATGTTTAATTTAAGTTTTTATTTTTTTCTTTTAAAATTTCAAGTGGAAAAAAAAACTATTTATTTATTTTAAATAACTAAATTGTCTTTTTTTACCTATAGGGCTCTACCACACAATAATTGCTACTCTATTTCCTACTGCCTAGTATATCTTCTTTTAACTCCATTAGTTTAATTGTGACACAGCTGTCCAAAATTCAGAGGGTAATCCCAGATCATGAGTACCACCGCTACACCACGGTCGAGGGACAACAGCACCCACGTCCGCTTCAAAGACGTCACCATTCATACCGACGATGACAACAACAACAACACCAACACCAACGACGACAACAACAGCAACAAAACCACGCCCCGTGATGGGGACACAAAACAACAGGAATTCGAAGAAGATCAGGAGCAACCGCCACAAAAACGGACCTCCAAGCTGACAACCAAGGTAAAACAAGCAACAAAGGAGTTGAAACGGATGGCGACGAGCCACGCACCGAAGCGGATGGAGAGGGCGAAGACGACGGCTAAACGTGCACTGAAAGGGTTGCAGTTTGTGAACAAGAAAGTTGGTGGTGATGGTTGGTCTGAAGTTGAGAAGCAATTTAATGTGTTGGCTGTTGATGGTTTGTTGCTTAAATCACGCTTTGGCAAGTGCATTGGTATGTTATTATTCATCCCTCTTTCATTAATTTCATTATCGCAAATTCTAGTCTGTCACGAGAATATTCGTCATAAATCTATTAGATAAAACAAATTATTTACTCATTACTGATTTAGTGAGGTGAGTTCATTTCAATTTAGTTGAGCATCATTAAATTCAATTAAGCAACTTTCAGTCAGAAAGAACTTGGGTCTATTAGACTATGTTTACTGGAGGTTGGAAAATAGGTGGAAGAGGGGGGTGAAAGGCAAAATAATGATAAAAAATTTGGACCCAAACTTTCTTTTGGCTCAAATAGGTGGGAAGAGGACCTCCTCCACCTTTTCTCCAACTTACCACTTGTCAATTTTCAATTGGTGCAAATTTAAAAACTAAAAAATTTAGTGTGTTTTGATAAATTAATATATATGTGTAGGATCATGGTGAAAGAAGGCGTGGACAAAGGTAGAAAAGTTAGTGTGAGTTTGATAAAGTGGTTGTGAATAAAAAATAATTTAATACTGTATGAGTTGAACCTTGGTGAAGGAAACCAAGGGATAAACATAGTCTTAGTACTATAACTCTTGGGCTATTGATCTAGCACTCTTCCTGTCTCGATCATTTGTTTTACTTTGATTAAAATACTGCTCACAAATAATATAAAATGACAACAAATGACTGAGACAGTTGGATTACGTCTACACTTTTGGGTTCTAATTTCTTTACCTAACGGATTAGTTAAAGGGTGTTATAATTTAATTTGTCTATTTTATGGTTAGTGATGTGGATGGTAGTGGTTTAGTGTTGTGTTGATTAAGAGCAATTAAATCATATTTAAATGTGATTATGTTGACTAATGCTAGTGACCTTATCATGTCTTCTCCATTTGTTTAGGATGATAAAAAGTTGATCGAGTGAACCATGAAAATAATGAGATAAATATAAAATCGTTTTAGATTAGAAATCTCTCAATTTGGTGTCATTAGTCAATTTTATTTCTGTGTTGATTGATGACTCTTAAGTCTTGACATATTCTTTTCTACACCAATCATTTATTTACAAGAAAATTGCAATAAATTGCATTAATACTCCGTATATAGCTACTATTTCCTCGTACATAGACTACATATTTTGAAATAGTGATTTCGAATACTATGCTAAAGATATTAAAACTAGCAATTTATGGAAAATTTTAAACCGTTTTTCTAACGTGTGCCCACTGGACACACATTAAGATGCTAATTATACAAGGAAAGATGCTAATTAGAGAAGGAATTAACATTATATTATCATGAGAAATTGAGATACTAATTCATATTTACCATACATAAACAACATGATTGTAATTTCTTCTCTAATTAGCATCTTAACGTGTGCCCACTGGGCACACGTTAGAAAAATCGAATTTTAAAATATCAGTACTACTTTGTGTTATTTAGTGATTACGTTAATTTAAATAGTGACTACTTTTTAATACGAAAAAGCGGCAACTAACTAACTAACCTAAAATGATCTATTTTTATCATAAATTACAAAATTTTAATATTGTCGCATGATACAACAGTAATATTAAAGAAAATATCATGCTAACAAATACACAATAATTACTATGAGAATACAGTTGTATTTAAACTCATAAATACATGAAAGCTTTATATTTATGAAATCTGACGTATCCAACTCAATTCCATACTAAACAAAATTGTTTTACAATTTTATGCAAACGATAGTTACTCCGTTGATTGTGTTAAAAGGAAAGAGAGTGTTGTGAGTAGTGACTACAGTATCGATTATTGAAGGTAGCGGGGTCAAAGCATTGGGGGCCATTTTTTAGGTAGATTTTCAAAAAGAAATTCACAACCGACATAAATTGGCATGTGATAATTTTATTATGGACTATTGGACTTAGTTGTCTTTCCCTCATACTTTAAAAAAAGATAATTTCTCCCTATATTTTTCTATCATTGAGATACCTTTGTAAACCCTTTTCTTCTTTATTCTATGTTACCATCTTTTTTATTCTTCTTTTTAATGGATTTTTCTGCTGGACTTTTACCGAACGATTTTTTTTCCTCTTTACGGAGTACTCCTTCCATCCCATTATGATGTTTCCATTTACTTTTTGGGGTCAAAGTTCGTAAACTTTGACCATGAATTCCCTAATAGGTATACAATTTTATAATACGATTTTCACATAATTACATTTGTTATCAAAATATCTTTGTAAAATTATAATTTCAACAAAAAAAATAATGACGCCCATAAGGGTGTTGCCTAGTGGTTAAAACTTGTGGTCGAGTTGTATGGCTTGAGACTATGCCTTCTAGACTTCGAGTCTGTCGCCCATGAGCGGTTTACCTTGGTGTGCGTGGTTTGCAGGCTATGCGTACACCCGAGGGTTTAAAAAAATAAAATAATGACGTATAGTGATGATAAAACACGGTCAAAGTACCGTCTCGAAGACCGTGAAAAAGCAAATAGAAACATCTTTTTGGGATGGAGGGAGTAATTACTAAAACTAGATGTTGACTATTAAATGATTCAGTAAATCTTCCTTATGAGTTACGTTTATGTCGATTACAAACTTTCAGCCCTCTTAATTATCCTTTTAATTTAACGTTATTTGAATCGCGTATGGATCTTCAATTCACGAGCCTCTGGATACTCACATACGAGAATTTGCCAAAAGAATTTGTCGTTCTGAATAATATATATACTCCATAGTTGATATTTGTGATCGAATACTGAATAGCGACTAAATGGAGATAATTAATGATGTACGTAATTTGCTATACTTACGACGACAATTACATCACACTACTGATAGTGATACGAGTACTAGTGATTTAATGCTGAAAGCTACTACTCCTACTACGACTTGTCTGATTAACTATGGAATGTTACATTTTCCATTTTTTTTAACTGAACTATCTCATCTTATATCGGTTTTTCTAACGTGATTATTGCTTTAATTAGTTTATTAACGTGTACCTAGTGAACATTAGTTAGAAAAAAATCATTTTTATATCAAGTTATGTTACTTTGATTGGACAGGGATGAACGAACAAGAATTTGCCTCGGAGTTATTCGATGCATTAGCACGTAGAAGAGGTTTGGTTACTGGAACACTTACCAAAGATCAACTACGTGATTTTTGGGAGGAACTTTCTAACCAAAGCTTTGATGCTCGTATGCGCATTTACTTTGACATGTCTGTCCTACCTCCTTCATTTACCCTTATATTATTACTCCGTAATTAGTACCATTCATGTCGGACTAACCAATAAAATTGTATTATTAATTACAGGGTGGACAAAAACGCAGACGGTCAAGTAACACAAGAGGAAGTCAAACAGGTAAATCGCAGTTCTAACTTTATCGAAAATATAATTTAAAATCGTAATTTAGTTAGTTTCGACTAATTAATACTGTTGTATTTATCCAGATCATTTTAGTGAGCGCATCAGCGAATCAGTTATGGAGAATAAAAGAAAAGGCAGACGAGTTCGCTGGGCTCATCATGAAGGCACTCGACCCAGAAGGAATCGGACATATTGAGGTAATTAACTACTCCTATTTAGACAACATTTTTACTCCTACGAGTATTATTTTATACAGTCTAGAGTATCATCTTTTTTACTTGTATACATCTTAATCATTTGTTTACCACGTAAGTACACAAATCACACATGTTTTATTAATGTGAGCTGGAGAAAGGCCACAAAACCCCAATCAACATATGTGTCAAGATCAAAACGTCCAAGTCGCCAAAAACTAGAGTCCAAATTTCATGTTTGTCAATCCACCCCATGTTATTATTGGGTATTCGTTATTATTAGTGGTTGGTTAGTGAACATCGTGTTAACTTTTATTGGTTATATATAGACTCATAGTGATTACTTATTTGAGTGGGCAATTTTCTTCTCCATGTTATCTATACTAGATATTTTTATGCATTTGGGGGCCATGCACAATTATGGTCCATAATATTAATAATGTTAATGTCTCATAATATTACCCTTATCGGTCCTACTACCGTATGCCACATTATCACGTACTTGTGTAAAGGTCGGTCATGTATTCCTCTCACAATTCAATATAATACTGTATTATTTTCCCTAATTTTTCAACCACTTTATATCGATAATAGTGATTACTAATCATTAGTTATGTATTTTGCACGAAATCCACCTTAGCTAAACACAGAGCGAAAACTTCACAAGTCATTAACGTCAAATTGAAATATTACGAGTATTAATTATAGTACGAGTATTAATTATATTCTCAAAATTGCTACACATAAGAGACAGATCTAAATATTTTTATTTTATTTTTTGTTCAATAATTATCTGAGGAAGAATCAAACCTAAGACCTATTATTAGGAGCACCTAGTCATAACTCTTAAACATTAAGTTAAAACATATTCGGTGGACCGACCTAAATATTAGGGACAAGTAATCTAAAGAATTAATTTGAAATTAGTTTGATTTGAGTTGAGAACGCAACAAAAAAGAGTTGGTCGGGTAGGGACAAGTAGTATGGGTGGGCTATGCCAAGAGTGCCAACCCATGGAAAAACCCCACAATTTCCTAAATATTATTCCAAGACCGGACAGAGGCCCATCGTACCGGCCCACCTACAATGCTCTTCCACTGCTACATTCGTGTCGTGTTTTATCGTGCTCGGTCACTTTCTTCATTCCTTGTCGCTTTCATCCTTACGAGTAATCACTAAATACAAATTATTATATGAAACGGTCTCACAATAAGTTTATCAAATCTATCATTTCTTTTTTGTCAACTTCTCCTCGTGACTTTTGGAGCTTTGGGCTTTGGCCTTAGATGCTTTGATTCGCTAAAACCTTGTGATGAACGTAAATGCAGGTACAAAATTTGGAGGCTCTGTTCCTACAAGCACCAAAGGACGGGGACGATGATGAACTAAACAAGTTCATCGACAAAAAACTAGTCGCGACAAAGGAGCCTAACCCTGTTAGAAGGGCAGTGAAGAAGGTTAACTACTTCATCGAGGACAATTGGAAGCGGATTTGGGTGATGCTATTATGGATTACCATATGCATTGGTCTCTTCACTTGGAAATTCATGCAGTACAAACAACGGTACGTGTACCATGTCATGGGAGCTTGTGTCGCGACTGCAAAAGGCGCTGCTGAGACCCTAAAGTTCAACATGGCTCTCATTCTGTTCCCTGTCTGCAGGAAAACTGTCACCTGGGTCAGAAGCAGGTAATTTGTCTGTCTGTATGACTGTATTACCTGCTTTGTATCATTATTGCACGAGATCTATACTAATTAAGAATTTACCCGCAGGACTAAGTTAGGGATGGCGGTGCCCTTTGACGACAACATAAACTTCCACCAAGTGGTAGCACTTGGGATTGGCATAGGAGTTGTCACTCATGTCACATGCCATCTTACATGTGATTTCCCGAGGTTGCTCAACGCTTCACCCTCGGCCTATGCACCACTGGCCAAGTACTTTGGTGAAGTCCAACCGCCCAATTATTGGTGGTTCCTCAAGGGAATCGAAGGGTGGAGCGGGATAATCATGGTTGTCTTGATGACCATAGCATTCACTTTAGCCCAGTCATGGTTTAGGAAACACAATACTAAGCTACCTAAGGTGATCAAGAGCTTGACCGGGTTTAACGCCTTTTGGTACTCGCACCACTTGCTCATAATCGTCTATGCCCTTCTCTTTGTTCATGGTTGGTTCCTCTACCTCACCAAGAAATGGTACAAGAAAACTGTAAGCATATCGTCTATATAAATACACTCGTTCTGAGTCCATTAAAAATATCAATTTTTATAATTTTTACATAACGTGGTTTTTTTATGAATGTAGACGTGGATGTATATCAGCGTACCCCTTTTGTTGTACATTTGTGAAAGAAGCGTCAAGGCATTTAAGTCGAGTAACCAAAAAGTGAAGATTTTGAAGGTAGACCATTTTTCGCGTTTTTTTTTTTTATCTTTACTTCAAAACTCAACACGATTTAGTATCATATATCGACATTATTGTTACTAAGAGAAATACTTCGATCTTATTGCAGTTTGCGGTGTATGGAGATGATCTACCATCGGGTAAAAAATCAACAGGCGATGCTCTATCGCTAGTGATTGCAAAACCTGAAGGATTCAAATACAGAAGTGGCCAATACATTTTTCTTAAATGTATCGATGTTTCTCCATTTGAATGGTAAATTCTATGCTCGTCGAATGAACTATATGGTGTTTACTACCGTACTTCCTCTGATTCTTAGGAATCTGTTGATCGTCATGTTTGAGTTCTACTAACATCTTTTGTGTAATGATGTAGGCATCCATTCTCCCTGACTTCAGCACCGGGAGATGACTACATCAGTGTCCATATCCGAGGCTTGGGCGACTGGACAAAACAGCTGATAGCACTCTTCTCCAAGTTACCTCAAACCAACCCTGCCAACAGTGGCATCCTCAATCCCGACATGGGACCTTTATCTAAACTCTCTCGGTCAGTATGTAATTGATCATCCATCATTCCCTTTAGGTTTTACATAATTTTAGGCTGAAGGAGACTAAACTGAACTGAAATGTACATGTAGGATGCCGAAGCTAAAGATTGCAGGACCATACGGGGCACCAGCGCAAGACTACAGAGACTACGACGTCCTACTACTAGTAGGCCTAGGAATAGGAGCAACACCATTGATAAGCATAGTCAAAGACGTGTTGTACCACATAAAGCAACAAAAGGACATCGAAACAGGCAGCAACCACAGCAACAGCAGCAGCACAGCAAAGCCCTTCGCAGTGGAACGTGCCTACTTCAATTGGGTGACGCGAGAGCAAGGGTCATTCGACTGGTTCAAGACTGTCATGAATGAAGTCGCTGAAGTCGATCACGACCATGTTATAGAAATGCACAATTACTGTTCGAGTGTGCATAAAGAAGGCGA
The DNA here is from genome assembly GCA_958450325.1 of Agrostemma githago. Classification (NCBI taxonomy): domain Eukaryota; kingdom Viridiplantae; phylum Streptophyta; class Magnoliopsida; order Caryophyllales; family Caryophyllaceae; genus Agrostemma; species Agrostemma githago. The sequence goes on from OY288249.1 coordinate 71,701,452, forward strand.
TGCTAGATCGGCTTTGTTCAGTTTGTTGCAGTCGTTACAGGATGCTAAGAACGGTGTGGATATCGTGTCTGGGACGAGAGTGAAGACACATTTTGGAAGGGCGAATTGGCAGGCTGTTTTCTCTCATGTTGCTAATAATCATCCTGATAAAAGAGTTGGTAAGCATATTTTTCATACCCTTAATTATATTTTCGAGATTTGAACTTGAGACGTCTGATTAAGGTATGGTTGTTTATGGTGCAGGGGTGTTTTACTGTGGTGCACCCGGGTTGATTAAGACGCTGAAGGATTTGTCACGCTCGTTCTCTAGAAACACGTCTACTAAGTTTGATTTCCACAAGGAAAATTTTTAGATTCGTTAAAAAGCAAAAGGGGGAAAAAACCGGAAAAATTCATATTCATATTCATATTTTATATTTTTATATATATAATATAATTATAATTATAAAATACACATATGTCCGGGTAATATTTTTTGAAGGCAAATTGTGTTCATTCCGTAGTGATTTTGGTAATATTTGAATCTATATATTCGATACACCACTTTCACTTGTAAATTTTGTATATCCAATGTATTTTTTTTGTAATGCTTAATTCTATTGCGGCTTTAAAAAAATTACTCAGCTCTACGCCTCTAAGTTAACAAATGATTGAGACGAGGGAGTGCCTAAGACATACCAAGTTGAAATATGCAAAGTAAAGTGTTGATGAGTTCATTCATCATAAAAACGTGTTGGTTTATGCAAGCCTCGAGAATATATGAACCATCACAATAACTAACCACTATACAGTAATAGAATATAAATGGACCTCAATCATCACTTTAAGGTTTTGATTGAATTGTTTTCGTAACATGCATGGTATCAGAGTCAGAGGTCACAACTACTTATTATATGGAGTACGTAGTTCAGTGGTTTTGGTATGTATTTGCCTTTTATACAACTGGAAATGTTGTTTAGTTGGCCAAATACATCAACTTCCTTTTGATTGAGGAGCAGGTCGATCTTCAAAGAAAACGTCTCCTTTAGATACGCGTGCATTATATATACACACTACAAGAATTCTAGACACGGGCGACTACATTTACAGACTGCATGCGTTTCTAAAAAGCCCGCTTCTCGATTCCTTGTAGTTGATGGCGTAATAATAATGATATGTAAGATCATTTTCGGTACAGCAGTGGCTCTGTCAATCTTGGCAGTTCTACTGTTATCTGTATTATCCCCGATTCCTTACAAAAACAATCCTGAACTCGCGTTTTCTTTCTACATTCAACGACCTAAAACCCGAACCCTAGACTACTCGACTAGAGTTTTCACATTCCATCGGACTCTCACTGAGGGACCTCTCATCACCTCCAAGATCGTGGGAAATGCACAGGGCTTCGTCATTCCTCAATCTGCGTTTGGGATTATTTATTTGAGATTCGACACGAATGATTATTCGGGGAGTCTGAGCATTCAAGCCAAGCAGTTGGAGAACGAGAGGAGAAACGAGCTTAGGGTGGTTGGTGGTACGGGGTCGTTTGCTTACGCGAGTGGATTTGCTGTTTTTGAAGAGACGAGGACGGGTCAGGGTTTTCCTGGTGGATCGGTTTTTCAGGTTCGGGTTCGGCTTACATTCCCAAATCGATCGCAGTCGACTAGGGTGTGAAACTTGAGTGGAGTAACGCAATAATCTTTTTGTGATTATAGTATAATTAGTTGTAGTTTTTTATTTCGTTAATAGCTTGAATAAATTACGATATAATATGGATTCTGAAAGGTCAAACAATATGTAATCCCATTCTTATGAAAATAGAATTCATACAAAATTAATTGTTCTACTTATTTATGTGTACTCGTATGTTACAAATAGATTCATACAAAATTAAAAGTGTGAAATACAATTTAAAAAATTTATATGAGAAGTAACAAAATTTTAACTTCTATCGTACAAAACACGAATAACAGTGTAAAAAGGGACTATCAATCAATCTATGATTTTTTTGTTCGTGATTTGTGATGGTAGATTGGTAGCCCAAGAAGCTGTAAGTATGTCTCATGCAAATTGGGATACATATATGTATATGTATATATGGACAATAATCTAATTTACAGTTGATCTTACTTGTGACGAATATATTCGTCTTAACGTTAAAATGTGTCATTTCTCATATATACAGCCAACTAGGCGACTAGGAAGAAAATATCGATATTTCCTACTCTCTCCGTTCAAGTCCAAGCTTCCCTTTTGCTTTTTCACGTTTGCGAACGCGCATTTTGCATCGTTAATATCTTTCGTAACATATTATTAAAAATTATGGAAATTGGATATTAATATCGTACTTTTAAAGACGAATCAAACAAGATCCTGCATGAATATATTTTTTCTCTAATAGATTGTCGTGAATATCGAAAGTTCACCTTAATTGTGAATAATGTCGAAAAGAGAAAAGGAAAGTTTGGATTTGAACGGAGGGAATAGTACCCAAACACATAAGATTTGTTTTATTATAACTATTTAACCCGAGACGAATTTGGCTCAAATTGAATGAATGTACGTAGAAAATGCAATAACAAACGTGGAGTGAAAGTATGAATTAAAGTTGCAAAACATAGACTTGTTTTCCAACGTTGAATTGAACTCTCAAACTTCCAAAATTCCAGGCTTGGTTTTGGTCAATAAACCACAGTCCATATCATCGCCAATCATACGCTTTACAAATTACAACTGTGCGGCGAAAACATTCATCGGTTCTTTTTTAACCACGTGTCTAATCATAATTGGACATAATAATTAAACTAAAAGTCTATACTTCCAAGGAAATTGGAATGAAAAGGCGTCTCTACTCACATATGCTCCCCGCATCTCTATTATTCTCTTCCTTCCATCTTCCTATATACCCTCATTTCCGTGACAGAGATACCCGTCATAATATCATAACAAGTTAAATATTACTGTACTCATTTATAAATGTAAGGACAGAGTATCGTTGTTTTATTGTCTTTCTATGTATAAATGAGTAATATTTGATTCGTTATAAGACTGTGACGATGAATATCTGACTTCTATATATAGCCAACTCATCACCTACCTAATTCTAATTAGAAAAGTTTATTAGCAACAATACCAAGTGCTTTCTTCAAACTACACCCTTTTACTCCTTTGAAAAACACCAATTTTACCTCTAATTCATCAAATTCCCTCTATAATTATTAGTATATTTTTGTTAATAAAATGTCAATAAGCAAGATTATAGTCGGCTCGACCGTAGTTTGTAGTAACTCAATACACTCAAATCGGGCAAATAGAGGAATGCCATTGGAGAGAAAACATGGTGATAATCACAAGAGCATTGCTTCTAAAGAGGTGAAGGGGAAGGCTTCAACCAAATCATCAATACTAGTGGTTGAGAGGCCAAAAGTCGATACCGGTCCAATTGCAACACTACTACAAACTCAACTTATTCCGGTTCTAAGAGTTGATGATGTTGTTAAACTTCTATGGCCCAATTTAGTTGGGCTTGTAGCCGTTTTACACAAGTTTACACATTCTTTTCACTTCGGCAATGCCATGCTTCTTGAGATGCGTATCGAAAAGGTATTACTTGTATAACCTTTTACTCTGTAATTATTACTCCCTTCGTTCCATTTAGGTTTTTTTTTTATTATTCACCTTGTTCAACCAGACTGTTAACCTATGTTTTTTTATAACGCAGACTATTATAGATTGTCGATTCTTCACACTATTAGCCGTTGCTGGCTCGATGCTTGGCTCCGTTTTGTGCTTTTTTGAGGTAAGTTACGGAGTAATTATTTAATGTTGTTTTCCTACATGTATACGTATATTCATACAACAGTATCACACGAGAAACGTACTTACACTAATGATCAATTTGATTAACTAATGTATGAATTTAATTTGTAGGGATGTTTGATGACAATGAGGGCATGCTTACATTACTTTCATGCATCTTCACGTCAATTGGATTCGAGTGGCGTAGTGCAACTTGTTATCGAAGCCATAGGTAAAAATTAATTCAGTTTGAAATGATACTATATACTGTCTCAGTCATTCATTTAGTTACTTTTATATTATTTGACTGTACTGGAACAGAGGGAGTAATTTAATAGAAATTAATTAGGGAGGTTTCTAATATTAGAAATGAAATATAAATGCATGCAGATATGTTCTTAATAGGAACAACAATGCTTATATTCGGAATGGGATTATATGTCATGTTTGTTCGAACCCAAAGCGTTGACACAAATGCAGAGCTAACACATCTCAACTCGATTGCCTCCTCTCCACTACAGGTAGTATTTCATCAACTACACGTAAATATAGGAGAGACCAGGGATACGAACCTGAGACCTAATATTCCAAAGTATTTAGCCTGAACCAGTAGGCTGAGACATTTTCGATAATTGGTAACGCAGGTGGTACCTTCATGGATGAAGATGCATTCATTGTCACAAGCAAAGACAAGAGTAGGGCATGCAATAATGATGATACTTCAAGTTGGGATTTTGGAGAAATTTAAGAGCATACCATTAGTTACCAGCCTTGATTTGGCATGTTTTGCTGCTGCTCTTCTTGTTTCCTCGACTTCTATCTTTCTCCTCTCTAAACTCTCATCCCATAATTAGATAATGTATGTGTATAGTCCTCATTCAACATAGATAGTTTTACTTGAATCAATTATTACACTCCCGTCTCGGTTATTTGTTGTCCTTGAATGAAATAATACTCCTCATAAATAATATAAAAGGACAACAAATGACTGAGACGAAAAGAGAAGTAGTTTATAGGTATTCTTTCATTAATATCATAAGATTTTGGCTTAGAGTTCAAATAATAAATTCATTAGTGCACTTTATGTATCGGATCGGAATATCTTAGTATTTGTGATTTATATATACTCTTTATTATCTTCGGTATTATGATCTTGTTGTCTAAGGTTTTTTTCGTAATATCAAAAAGTTTTATCAGAGTAATTATTGTGAGATATAGTCTCACACAATATAATAGTCCAAAAGTCTACAAACGTCGTCACTTCTTTATTGCTTGTAGAGGGATGCATGTTTTTAGACAAAAGGATCGTTTCACTGTGTAAAATCATCTTAATCAATTCATATTTTGACCACGTTCGATGGACACGATATGGAGTGAGGAATAAAAGAGAAAGTATACACTTAATATAAGATTGTTATTGAGAAAATGGACTTAGAAATGACAATACGTACACTAATGTTCAACACGTACAAGTACAACCTAATTGAAGTACGTACGTCGTTCTGAATAAATCAATGTTAGCTGTAAATGTGATAGGTAGATTATTAACTGACAGTGATTTCATATCCTTTACCTGAGTATGCCCAGGTATTACGAGAACTCAGGTATACTCCCTCCGTATCTATATGTTCGTCTACTTTATTTAATATATGGGTGAAGTATTATATTGAAAGTGAACGAATATATAGATACAGAGGAATTAAATGTTTTGAATAATTTGATCCAGCAACTAATGTTTCTAGTTTACTACCACTATATATAAAATACATAAATCGGTCATTATTGATAACAACTCCGTAGACATTTTTACTAATATCAAACATCTAAGCTACAGAGTATGTACTAGCACTGTATGTCTAATATTTGAAAATGATTAAAACAAGGATTAGCTCAATCGGTAATGGTTAGTTGAGATTGGTTCGATTCTCATATGTGACTCAATGTACATTTCGTGAATTAATTGATAGGGATATGATGATTGATTCAACATAATAAAACAACAACAACAACAACAATAATAATAATAATAATATTCCGTAGTAAAATAAGAAGGAAGAAACCGTATACATACAGAGTAGAGATTCCCGTCTTATATATATCTTTGTTTATAGTCATGGTTGCAGACATTCCTACTCTTATCTGTTTATATATATACTGTAGGATATAGTCATATAGTCATATAGAGATAGATAGTGTCTCTTCTAAACTCATCCTAACTGATTAGTAATTAATCATTGATAATTCGAATGCTTGATTATCATTTACCATCTTCAACATCAAACAAACTCGATCCCTCACCTCTCATCTTCGTATCAATTTGGTAAGTACCAAAGCTTTTCATCAATTTTTCGTTCCTGCAATGTTTTAACCAATAACTCTTTTATATGATCGTCTTTATACTAAAAGACAAGCTCAAATTAGCTAGAAGAAGCGCACCTTTGTCGTCCTTTGAACAAATTGCTTTGGGTTACATACAGTATGGGACGGTCTTGTCAAACTATGTTTTTTTTTTTCGTGCGTATGATTTCTCGATGTCATTAATAAAAGGTTGAGTATAATTTATATTCTCTCCGTCTTAGTTAATGATTTATTTTTGATTAAAATACACCTCACAATTTGACTAAAAGCAAGAATAATACTAGAATTTTCATCTAAATATACATTTATTAGTTTACCCATGGCCAATTACCTTTGATTATTTGTCACTTTTAAATAATTTTTCTCAAAATAAAGTGATCAAAAAAAATTCAATTTAAATTTTTTAATAAGTAAACCATAAAATAGAGTAAATTTTTATGCATACTTTATATTTATATACACAAATTCTTGTATGATACATGTACGGTACGACCACAACAACAAGAGTGGGAACTCGGAAGGACGGCAAGTATGCAGACTGCAATCGATTTAAAAAATTGAAAAATTTCTAGGTTTCCATCATTTTCGTCGAAATATTCAAGAATTCATTAGTCATCACTCATGTGGTTAAATTAATATCATTTATTTTTTTCTTTTGACCGTCTTGAATAAGACATTCTTAGTTACCTACGTTATATTTAGTAATTGTCGAAAATATCGTAGTACATATTCATTATTCACATCTGAGTTCTGACTATGTCTTTATAACTTTGAAGGGAATTGAGGGTGGAAGGCAATTAAGTAGAGGTAGCCATGAGCAGCACTACCCCACGGTCCAAGGACGGCAGCACTACCCGGGTCAAGTTCAAAGACGACCACAACCACCACGATCAAATCCACGATGACGTGGCAGAAGATTCTGATTCCACGGGCTACGCGACTGCCTCCACAACTGACGACCACGAGGAGGAGTTGCAGGAGCAGACGACGTTGGGTTCGAAGATAACGAAGAAGGTGAGACGAGCAACGAGAGAATTGAAGCGCATTGCGAGTAATTTGAGCACAGGGTCGTCTTCGTCACAGCGGCTTGAACGGAGTAAATCGGCCACAGCACGTGCACTTAAGGGGCTGCAGACGTTGCAGTTTGTGAATTTGAAGGCGGGGACGGATGGCTGGGCTGAGGTTGAGAAACACTTTGATTTGTTGGTTGTTGATGGTTTGTTGCTTAAAACTCGCTTTGGCAAGTGCATTGGTACGTTTCTTTAATTTCCGACTTTATATTTTGTTTCAACAGTGGTCACCTCTCATGGCTGGGGCAGGGAATTCGTTAGAAAAACCGTTTTAATTTTAACATAACGTGACACATATATGTTCATTAGGGTTTCTCCTGTATAGCTCATGGAATAACTCAATAGCCTACTAGTATGTTTTCATGAATAATACTCGTAATAATTAAGTTGGATGGGATCACTTGGAAATACATACATCAAACGATTATCAAACATATTTAGATAATATCGTAATAAAATTTATAAGTTAGTTATAAAACAATCTCAAATATAAATCAATTAGTCTCTTGTGAGCGAGATATCCGCCAAAACACAATGATATTATATAGATGTTAAATATTTATATCTATCGGACTCACTGATTCCATAATATAAGTGTATAACAATATAATATGAGAGTCAAAATGACTAAGTCATGAAGTTTATGCTAGTCAAGTAGTTATCGTAATCATATCTTTTATTTAAACTGAGATACTATTAGTTGTACGTATATATTTGTAATTGTAGTGCGACAAGCGTAGTTAGACAACGACCATAAACCATTTTAAAATCCCTATTATATCATCGCCCGTCTCCATTTCCATTTAACCGTTCAGAATCAATAATAACATTCCCTCTATTTTTTAATATGAGTCATTATCACTTTTCGGGACAACCCCTTCTCTCTTCAATACCTCTCACAATATAAGAAAAAATAATATGAAATGTGTACTCATTTGAAAGCTCTTTCCGTAAGAAATTTTATGGCGCAATTTTTAAAAAATTTGGAATAATATATTTACGTAAAAATTAAAGTCAGAGTCTCACCTCAAAAAAGCAAAACGTCATATAAAAAAATACGGAGGGAGTAATAATCTAACGATTGAAAATGGACCATAAACCATTTTAAAATCCCAATTATATCATCGCCCGTCTCCATTTTCATTTAACCGTTCAGAATCAATAATAATAATAATCTAACGATTGAAAATGAAAACAATGGAGGATAAGAAGAAGAGTCAGAAGACAAATAATGTACTGTATTCATTAACATTAACTTAAATGAATGAGAAATGGAGAGGATTCCCTAGTCTACGAAATACTAAACTATTCCCTCCCATTCCGAAACAAAAACTTCATTTACTACGAAATAAAATTCTACGTAAAATCCTCCATATAATTTTTTGTAATATGTCAATTTACACCCCAAAGATTACTTGTACGTATTTTCTCGTTACCAACCCAAAACAAAATGCTTTATGTTCAATGAGTAGCATGACCGAGTCAATCAATATTACTTAATTTGCTATGATTACTACAATAAGCAAACTGGTAGCTAGAAATGTGGATGGAGTAGAAAACTAAAAGTTTGTTAGAATAATGAAACTAATTTGCTAAAACAACTTGACGACGACCGACACAAAATATTAAACACATGTAGTATGTGATTTAATTGGGAGACGCATTAATATTGTAATTTTCCTCATTTTTGTCCTTAACAAGATTCTCTCTTCGGCTATTATTATTATTTTACGAGTTAGTGTCATCGGGTAGCGCCAAAAATCGACGTCACCTCCTCACATGTATCCCTCATTATAAGGGTCCACCCTTTTAATAAAGGGTGCATGTGAGGAGGTGACGCAAGATTGGGCACCACTTGGTGTCACCATTATATGGATAGATGAGCTAGGTTTAGTTAAGTATTTACACGATGATTACAAAACTTTTGAAAATTTAATCCATTATTCAATTGGAACAAAAAAAAAGTCTTAAAATTAACCAAAGATATAGACGCCCAATGTATTTTATCTAAAATACTTAACCATATCTGTAAGATAACGTAATGCCTTGTCTATATTATTCAACTAGCTCGATATTTATACCGAAAGCTTACAACGAGATACATCGAATGTGTCTCGAGAATAACTATACTAAATGATATACTAATGACGGAATGTTAAGGGACTCTACTAATTACTACTACTAACTACAATATATTAATATTGTCTAATAATATCATATCATTTAATAAGTTAATTTTTTTTCTTAAAAAAAAAATATTAAAAAATCGTGCTTAGGAATTTCAATGGACAACTCGTAGAAAAATTTGAGTAATTAAGGAGAGTAAAACCAATTCAGGAAAATTATACTACTCTCTCCGTTACAAAATATAAGTAGTTTTAGAGGATGGAAGACTTTAATTTTTATAAGTTCTTTTACATTTTTCAATATAGTAAAACTCTTTTAATTGGTTAAGATGGGTTTTCCAATTTCTAAAGCAGCTTAATATACACTTAGAACACTTTAGTGGGTAAATATCTTAAACTACTTATATTTTATAACGGAGGGAGTATTAATTTGTATGGTTAGTATAATTAAATACGGGTATGTTTGTATGATAATGACGATAACAGGAATGAATGAACGAGAATTCGCGGGTGAATTATTTGATGCATTGGCTCGTAAAAGAGGCATCGTTACTGAAACTATCACCAAAGTTCAGCTACGTGATTTTTGGGAGGAGCTCTCCAATGAAAGCTTTGATGCACGAATGCGCCTTTACTTTGACATGTGAGTTCTACACCTTAATATCATAATTAAAGCAAGTATATATCACGATGTTGCTGTCTAAATACGTCAATAAATATATCAGTTAATATTTCAAATTTTCGATTCTTGTTTTAATTAGCATAGGAGTGTGTGTTATTGGGTACACGTTGGCAAAACTAAATTTTAAGTCCAGTTCTAAAGTTTGCATATTTCCTTCAAAATTTTACAGGATAGATAAAAATGCAGACGGTCAAGTTACACGAGAAGAAGTAAAACAGGTAACAATCGCACAACTTTTGATTGATAATAAGCTCAATTTCTCAATTTTTAGTGAGTTATTAGCTCAATATAATCACCTAATCATTTAGATTTTGCCTGAAATTCTTGATATTATGATTTAGAGTTTAACTTTGGATTTCTGTGACATAGATCATATTAGTGAGCGCGTCAGCTAATCAACTTTGGAAGGTAAAAGAGAAGGCGGACGAGTTTGCGGGGCAAATCATGAAAGCGCTAGACCCCGATGGCATTGGTTACATTGAGGTAACTGCTTTTAATATTCTCGTCCCAATTATTTATTTAAAATAAAATATTCATCAAAAATAATAAGATAAATAAATTACCTAACTCGGACACAATGAGTACTAAGTCATAACATGACACGTTAACATATTATTCGTCCCTGTAACTTCCTTTACACGTTAACAGGTCCAAAACTTGGAAACCGTGTTCCTACAAGCTCCAAACGAAACAGATCACACAGAAAAACTAAAGTGTCTTGACAAAGTAGTGGTGACAAAAGAGCCTAACCCAATTAGAAGGGCATTGAAGAAGATTGTCTACTTCACTGAGGACAATTGGAAGAGGATTTGGGTGGTGATACTATGGCTTATCATATGCATTGGTCTCTTTACTTGGAAATTCATCCAGTACAAACATCGTTACGTGTACCATGTCATGGGTCCTTGTGTCGCCACTGCTAAAGGCGCTGCTGAGACGCTTAAGTTCAACATGGCTCTCATTCTCCTCCCTGTCTGCAGGAAAACCGTCACCTGGCTTAGAAGCAGGTAACTAACTAATCAGCTGTAGCATACATTATTGCACGGGATCTATACTAACTAGTCAACTGTCTACACCAGTCTAGTCAACTGTCACCTGATAGGTAATTAGTCGTCGTATCATTATTGCACGTGAGCTATATTAGTCAATTGTCTATACCAGTCTAGTCAACTGACACCTGATAGATAATCAGTTGTTATATCATTATTGCACGAGATCTATACTAGTCAACTGTCACCACCTGATAGGTACGACCTGTGTTGTTTGGAATAAGCAGGGCGAAGCTTGGGGTGGCAGTGCCCTTTGATGACAACATAAACTTCCACCAAGTGATAGCTCTTGGAATTGGCATAGGAGTGATCACACATGTGATATGCCATCTTACATGTGACTTCCCAAGGTTAATCCATGCATCACCGGCAGCTTACGCTCCGTTGACAGAGTATTTTGGACCGGTCCAACCAAACAAGTATCGTTGGTTCATGATGGGGACTGAAGGGTGGACAGGGATAGTCATGGTTGTATTGATGACCATAGCATTCACCTTGGCTCAGCCGTGGTTTCGGAAGAACAATGAGAAGCTACCTAAGGTGATCAAGAGCTTGACCGGGTTTAATGCCTTTTGGTACTCACACCACTTGTTCATCATTGTCTATGCCCTTCTACTTGTTCATGGTTGGTTCCTCTACCTCACCAAGAAATGGTACAAGAAAACGGTAAGCACGATCACAATCAATAAAACACTCCTCTGTTGTGTCTGTGGATGTAACTAATGCATTATTAGTGAACCACGTGAATCTGTGTGTGATGAGGTTTATTGGGTGGATGTAGACATGGATGTATATCGCGGTGCCGGTCTTACTCTACATTTGTGAAAGAAGTATCAAAGCACTAAAGTCGAGTCACCAAAAAGTGGAGATCTTGAAGGTCAGTAAAATTTTGCATTCGATCAAAGTCGAAACTTATACTAGTACTATTTCGAAATTGTTGCTAAGAGAAAAAGTTGTGTCGTACGAGCAGTTTGCAGTGTATGGAGACGATGATCCGTCTGGCAAAAAACCAGCAGCGGATGCATTGTCATTGGTGATGGCAAAACCTCAAGGATTCAAATATAGAAGCGGACAGTACATTTTCGTTAAATGTGTCAATGTTTCTTCTTTTGAATGGTAACTCTTTCTTTTCCTAATTCGAATCTTGGTAGACTGATTTATGTTGTCGTGTGTCGAACTGTATACTAACATGTTTTGTACTGTACTGTGTAACATTGTAGGCACCCATTCTCGCTGACATCTGCACCGGGAGATGACTACGTCAGTGTCCACATCCGTGCCCTGGGCGACTGGACGAAAGAGCTGATCACCCTCTTCTCCAAGTTACCTGAGACCGAGACCAACCCTGCCAATAGCGGCCTCCTGAATCCCGACATTGGCCCTTTATCTAAACTCTCTCGGTCTGTATTTCACTCCCCTTTTGATTTTACAGACATACGTTTAGGCTGAATTGCAGTTGACTGAACTGAACTGAAACCGGTTACATTGAAATGTACATGTAGGAGGCCGAAGCTAAAGATTGCAGGACCATACGGTGCACCAGCGCAAGACTACAAAAACTACGACGTCCTGCTACTAGTAGGCCTAGGAATAGGAGCAACGCCATTGATCAGCATCGTTAAAGATGTACTCTACCACATCAAGCAGAAAAGGGAGACGGAAATGAACGGAATAATCCCACCATTTGCAGGAGGCAATAACACAAGTTGTATTATTAACGGCAGCCATAGTACCATGGCAAAACCGTTTGCTGTGGAACGAGTCTACTTCAATTGGGTGACACGAGAGCAAGGGTCGTTCGATTGGTTCAAGAACGTTATGAATGAGGTCGCTGAAGTTGATGATCACCATGTTATAGAAATGCACAATTACTGTTCGAGTGTGCATAAAGAAGGCGATGCTAGATCGGCCTTGTTTAGCTTGTTGCAGTCGTTACAGGACGCTAAGAATGGTGTGGATATCGTGTCTGGGACGAGGGTTAAGACTCATTTCGGAAGGGCTAACTGGGATGCTGTTTTCAATCATGTTGCTTCTAACAATCCTGATAAAACTGTCGGTAAGATTCGAACCTGACACCTATTGTTCAAAATACATTAGTCTTAACCACCAGACTAAGACTAAAAAAAACGTTGATAATAATGTGTTGTTTGGTGTATGCAGGGGTGTTTTACTGTGGTGCGCCGGGGTTGATCAAGACGTTGCAAAATTTGTCTCGCACGTACTCAAGAAATACGTCCACGAGATTTGATTTTCATAAGGAAAATTTTTAGGTTTTGTGAAAATATGAGATTATTTTGTACAGACGATTTGGTAACATTTGCCCTCGTAAAATTATAATGAAATGTACATTGTAGATCAAAAAAATAGAAGTGCATCACTTATGAAAACATAAGAGAAATAAAACCAATAAAAGTGAGGTGCAAGTCTATTGTACTTGGTAATTATTTTGATTTTTTTCGTTTTGATATTATTAACAAAACATTTTTAAAAATTATAACGAGGCCGTTTATAATTTGGTGAACCTCGTAAACGTTAGATCTATCCTTTAATTTTATTGTAGTTTTGTCTTTATTATTGAGTGAGTATTTGGTGATTTGGTCCTATTATTCATGTGAGGACAATTTGGTCTTTTCCTCTATTTTTTTTGGGATATTTATTCTCCACCATTGAACCCTCATTTTGTGAGGTGAGGCTGATTGTTTATGGTGTAGTAGTAGAAGAGCAGCCCCTTCCAAGATCTTTAATTTCATCTCATTTGGTATAATTTTCTTCCCTCTTCTTATTTATGATTTTTGTTCAAGTATATTTATCTCATTTGAGTTGTTTGAGATATACGGAGTAGGATAGTTTGGGATTCAGGATTTGATTTATCATTTAGTTATGGTTTGGATCTTTGAACCTTGTCATCGATGAGAGTCAATTTGGTCTAGGTAGCTAGTAAACCTCACTTCTTGACTAGCCTTGTCTCGCTACTCTCAGCTAGTTGAACACGGGAGTGAGTTTTTTTTTACTCATGATTATGATATGTCGGTGGTTAAGTCGTACTCATTAGTTAGTTTAATTAGTTTTAATCACTCTCTTAGATAATCAATTCACGTAGCTAATCCATGATCCGAGACCGAATTAGTACTCGATCCCGATCTACCTGAAGATTCGACCCTCCAAGTGCCGCAACGATAACTCGTGCGCTTGCGTTGTATTTTAAAACTACAACATAATGGCGGAAATGAAATTACTCACAAAAATTTACTCTCTCCTAGTTTTTTTATCTTCCCTCTCTCCTTTTTGACACTAGTTTAACCATCTTTCCTCTTTCTATTTTTGAATTGTACTTTAATCATTTCTTTATTCTTCTTTTAATTCTTTATTCTTTCCTTTATTCACAAACCCCACCATATTTCTACTTTATACCCGACATTTTCTTATTTTAATCAATTCTTTATTTTCTTCTTAATTTTTGTGCCCAAAAAAAGATGGAGGATAAAATCAACCAAGAGAGAGTACTATTTTACTCCAAACGAAGGAAGATGGTATTCAGATTGAGTGTCACCCGATGACATTATCTGATCATTTTGTTAATTAAAATAGGTTTTTTATGTTTATATATCCTCTATATTATACGCAATGCTTTTGAATTAATAATAAATCCAAGCAAATCTTAATCTTATTATATCGTAAAATTGTGAGTTTTGAAGGATTTTGGCATGGATTTTCAGGATTATTAGAGAACAATTTTAAATCAATTATTCTGAAAAAAGGTGAAATAAAAAGTTGGAATAATTGAGCTAAAGGGAAAAAGATGAAAAGCATTGGGCCTTGAAGTCGGTGTCAGGCCCACATTCATTATAAAATGTTCGGGCCCCCAACAGTACTGTGGACCCTACTTCCAACTACGGTATATTAACGTGTATATATACAGTATATTACCGTATATACGGTATTTTGTGGGCCTTGTAATGGATATCATTGCGGAAAGACTAGTAAGAATTCAGAAGGAAGTTGGTGTGGTGAAAGACGAGAAGCTGGAATGTGAGCAAACGCTTGGTCTGTTTTGGGAGCACATGCCTCCTATTGACCCGGAGAAGGTGGCGAGAGCTATACCATTTTTACGGAACCATAGTCGAGCTCTGGAAGACAAGAGACGAGCCCTCCTCAACGAACAACAAAACCTAATTGTTCAGGCCGTCATTCACGCCCGCAATGACCAAGGAGATTAAAATAAGTGTCTGTAGACGCAAATTAAAGTAGTGTGTTTTAATAATGTATGGTTGCTTTCTCTTTGTTTGGTTTTCTGTATTGTGTTTGCATGAAAATCTAATCTAAAGTATTCAATAATCGATTATGTTAATATTAATCTTCTTTTTTCGTAAAAGTGTGTATTCCTTCGTACTAGAGATGTGCTTATAGTACCTATTTTTACTCTTTTTTCTGTATTTCATACAGGGAAGGGCCGGGGATTCGAAAGATCTACTGTTCCAGAACACTTAATCTTAACCACTAGACCAAGACATCTTCGTAGTTCATTATTATGTTAAAATGAATGTATTAGCAAAATTGAAACAAAGAGTTTGACGAAGTAAAATTGACATGACCAAATCTATACGAAGATACATAATTGGCTTGTATGTTGTATAATACGGAGTACTATATTTGATAATACGTATGATTTTTTGGAAAAAATCGTTACGTTAGCCTATAAACACGACCAAAGAAAATAAGAAATTAAATACTACAGATTATTGCTTAGCTTACGAAGAAAATGTCATTACCGTGTTCTATGTACTTATAAAACTCAAGTTGATAGTACTACCTCCATATCTATATGTTCGTCCACTTTGTTTAATATATGGGTGGAGTATTATATTGAAAGTGGACGAACATATAGATACGGAGGGAGTACTAAATTACGTTTACACAAATTGTCGTCAAAAATTATGAAAATATTTTATTTCTGATTAAAAAATGCAATTATATTAAGCTCAAACAAAACACCAATTAGAAACAAAATAATGAGCAAGATCGGGTCTAGTTCATCAATATATGTAGGTCTCAATTTTTTTTTCTAACAAACATTAATTAATTAATTAATTAATTACTCGTATATATTTAATTATTTATTACATCATGTTGTATTGACTAGGTAAAAAACCAGGCATATACTTTCCTCCTTGTGTACGTAAATGATGCATGCACTATATGACTGATACAAAAGAAACTATGAAAAATTGACCAGTGTATGTTATCCCATTTTGGTATGAATCATGACTTTATACTCCCTCCCTCGTTTCATTGGATTGTTTTCATTTATTTTTTGGACATTATTTATAGGTTATAAAGCTTAAATTTTTAGGCAGGCCCGTCTCAGGGCTGGTGCAATAGAAGCAAATGAACCGGGCCTCCAATTTTTGGGGACCTCAAATCTGAAATTGATGGTTTTAATACAGATAAATAACAAAGACTGCGTATTATAGATGTTAAAGTTTAGTTGCTGGGGTGGCAGGGGCCTTAGTCTGTTATAGGCATTCCTGTTGTTCGAATCCTACCAAATGCAATTTCTTTTCCATTTTTAATTTTTTCATTTGTGCTTCAATTTTTTTCTATATTAATATTTAATACCCTTCAATTTCTACCATGTTTATTTTTAAAATATGGAATGATTAATACTCAAGACTTTTCTTCAAAATGTTTTGTTAATGATGTTTTTAAGTTTTTTGTCCCTTATTATTGGTCCAACAAGTATTTAATTTCATACATATACTTCTTCATCGACAATGATCTCACATATATAAAAAAAATTGCTCTTTTAAGTACCGTAATAAGAAAATTAAATTACGGTCATAAAAACGTTGAATCTTTCTTTCATTCTTCTCACGCTCTCAGTTTTCATACTAGAAGTTAGCTCTTATCATTTTTGTTGTTTAATTTATTTTAATACTCTATATATTAATAATGTAATAGATAAAGAGTTCTTTGTCATATTTTTCTTATTCTTCATGGCTTCATGACCTTCATTATTAAAATATAATACTCCATTAATCATTATAAATTAATTATTTGAATTTTGATTTTAAATTTTACTATCTTATAAGTTCATTTTAAATTTATAACTAAGTGATACATAGTACTTTATTTTTAGGCATTTTATAGTCAAATATTCAGTTTTTGGAGGACTTTGACTTTATTCAAAATTAGTACAAAAAATATTTAGAAATAACTTGTTTAATTAATAAATTTTGTTATACGATCGCTTATAGCAAAAGGGCCTCAAATTTTAGTTTCGCTCCGGGCCTCCCAAATCTCTAAGACGGCCCTGTTTTTAGGTGTACTTTGAATTGCATAGAGCACCAACGCTTCACCGTAACATTATGTAATAGTAAAATTTTGATGGCACGTTTTGAAAACAATCGCACGATTGAGCATAATGCTTTTATAGGAGCTCTTGAGATATTGGAATTATGTACTCGATTTTTATTATTCTTCTCTGTTTTTTTATTGCACTGAAACATCATTTCTTTCTTATTTTCATTTTGGGTCATCAATATGTGATCTAAAATTATTCTTTACATTTCTCTCTCATCCTTCTTCTTTTTTGAGCCGCACATTCCTGCACCCTTATTTTTCACCCAAAAATCAAAGGGGAAGATAAATAAAAATCGGATGGAGTACAACATATGAGCATAATATTGTCTTTAGAGTCGTCTATCCTAGCTGCATGTGTGTTTTTTCCTGCTTACTGAATTGTTTTCAAATTCTTGATATTCAAAGGCCATAGAGATGTTTCATATACATAATGATAAATATAGGCAAAGAGAGAAGAATGAAGTAGTGAAGGGGAATCCTAAGAAGGCCAATTCCTATACCAACCAGCCCATGCAGAGACAAGACCACTAATCCCCAAGGTCAGTGCATGGCAGCAGAAGGGGTTGGGCTCGATTTCCGCCAAGGCAATAATCAAATCAGCCACATTTGCCGCCACGCCCATGAGCCTCATTACTCTGTCTGCCCTTATCTTTGCCACACTTATCCTCACATCCTCCTCTTCCTTACTACTGATCTCCCCACAACCCACTGACTTGACCAACATTCTCTCCTTTCGGAGCGCGTCTTTCATGACGATCAAGTCCGATATTATGAAGAAGACATAACCAACCGACTCACCAAAAGCAGAAATGAAGCTCATCTTCTTAGCCAGCTTTGCATCCAAAACACCAACCCTTGAAAGCCACAGAAAGTGGTCAAAGAAAAAGTAAACCATTTCCCCTGCATTTCCAAGGACAGCCAGTGTCCGAAACCCTCGAGTGGGACCCGGGTTTCTACGGACGGTGTTGAGCCCTGTTAAAAACCGACCACTGCGAAAGGCCTTTCGGCTTAGGCCGGATGCGACCTCCCATTGCTTAGCGCGATGAGCAAGGTCGGGTTGGGTTAGCTCAATGTGCCAATGGACTAGCTTCGACACGTATTGGAAGGTCTTCACTAGCTTGTCTATGCCATCCCTCTTAGCTAGGAAGATGACTAGCTTGTCAAGGGTGTCGTCGTTGCTCATGTTTTTCCTTCACTAACGAGGTTCGTTGTGGTGTTTGAAGATGGGCTTATTAGGCTAACTGCATGCTTGTGGTTAATAGAGGATAGAGAGCCACAAAGAAGTTGCATAATAGGATAATATGGAAGGTGATCAGTTGCGAAATGTTTGGACATTATTTAGCCAAGTTTTGGTGCCATAAGAGTTTTGATGTCTATAATTTATTTGTCATCTTGTAGCATACAATCTACTCCATGATTTGGCGATTTGGATAAATTGGCTGCCTTTTTCCTTTCAAGTAAATACAATACCGTAGTTTGTCTTTTCCCCATTTTTTCTTTTTATTTATTTTGCCTTGGAATTTCAATTAAACCAAAACCCTGCTTTTCTAAGTCGTTTTTTACAGTTTTTTTGCCAAATTTTGTAAGGTTGCGTTTGGGTACTCGAAATTGATTTGAATATAATGAATTCAATTCTTGTATTTGAATTTCTAGAATTCAAATCCAAATCCAAAATTGTGTTTGGGTACTCTTGGATTTGGATTTGGATTTGGAATTTGGGCG
Source organism: Agrostemma githago (assembly GCA_958450325.1). NCBI lineage: Eukaryota > Viridiplantae > Streptophyta > Magnoliopsida > Caryophyllales > Caryophyllaceae > Agrostemma > Agrostemma githago. The sequence continues at coordinate 71,720,596 of OY288249.1, forward strand.
GGTAGAGTTGGGTCAAGGTCATCAATTTTTTTAAAAAACTTTATCATTAAAAAAATATAAATTTTCAAATACGAGCAAAAAATATTAAGAAAAAAATATATTATAACAAGATTATGCGGAAAAAATAAAAAATAATAAGTGAGGGATTTGAAATGACTATCCATATACTAAAAATTGAGAAAAGCAAATTTGAACTAGGTTGGATTTTGTCTAAATTTCAAATCCAAATTCCAAAGTCCTCAAACGCTCGAAATATTTCAAATCCAAATTCAAGTTCCCAAACATACCATTGTGTTTTGTTAGCCCCATTTTCTTTCTTTTTGAGAACTCCCGACTTTTCTAGTTAGCTTTATTTCCCTTCGTATGGGGCGATCACCTCCCATTAAATTAGTGGGAGACATAACATGACTAACGATTTTCCAGTAACTCCCTCCTTTCATGACGGGAAAGATTTCTCAATAGTGCTAAGAACAAGACAATGGTAAGCTACAATACATGTAGCTTAACTTGTCATGTCACCATTTTCAAGCTACATGACTTGATAGTCTTATGCTTCTCCAGTGGTGAGCAACAATCATCTTGTAGCTTGCATGATCCCACAATATCACCATTATCCAATAGAAATCGATTTTTTTTTTCAGACTTGTAGTTTTGTAGAGCAAGTGTAGCTTTTAAGCATACTCAAAATTTGCACTACTACAATCAAGATTAAATAGTATGGTTCTTAACCATCCTAGGTTGGATAAGGAACCGTCCTTTAGGTCAACGTCCTATTAAATCAAATAGAGTGGTTCAAAGAAGTTCAAACTGTCCTATTTAATTGATTACAGATAAGACGGTTGAAGGCGGAACATTAATTACTCGTATATATTTAATATAATGTGTGTAAGTATTTTTTTCTAACAAACATTACTTAATTACCCGTATATACTCTCTGTTTCATTGATATCTTCCACATTTCATTTTTCAACAATTTCTTTGATTTCTTCCACTTTCTCTTTTTGTTTCTCTTACATTTGGTGGGCCTGGTGGCCCACCTACTCTAACTTCTCTCTACTTTTTTCTTAAGAAATTGGTCACTTTTAAGGTGGAAGAAATCAATGAAACAGAGGAAGTATTTAATTATTTACATCATATTGTATTGACTAGGTAAGAAAATCAGGCATATACTTTCCTCCTTGTGTACGTAAATGATGCATGCGGTATATGACTGATACAAATAACTAACTATGAAAAATTGACGAGTACCTATATATTATCCCATATTGGTAATTGGTATGAATCATGAGCTTATCCCTTTAATTATCTACTTACTCCCTTTTCTATTTTAGCTAAAATTTTAGTAATAATCACGATCTCACTATCTGAATGAAGTAATAACATAACTTTAACGTAAAAATTTCACTATGGAACTTGATTTCTCATTGTTTGTTTGGAGGATTAAATTGATAGTATTTAGAATCAGATCTCTCAAATAGACAAATACTACTAACGTACGGCCACAAGTCATGACTAAAGTGTGGTGCAATGGTAAGATATAGCCAGGTAGAATGTTACTCTATACGTATTACGAGTACTCCCTACTGTGAGTAGTGTCGTTTATTATAGAAGTTACACCCGCTGTGTATATATCTAATTACTTTACCTTTAATTTGAATAGATATACATTCAAAATAATACTAAAATACACAAATAATTGAGACTATTAAGATAGAATTCATTAACACCCCACGAAATATAAATGAGACAGTCTCATAATAATTACTCCATGTATGAGACATCTCACATGAATTTCCTATTTGTATTAACAATCATGAATCATCTCATATATGAACGATCTCACAATATAATTAACGTGAAACATACCTTCATACCTGATACATTAATTTACAATTCTCCATTAATAGCAATTCTATGGTCTAATAACCCTTAGGATGAAATAAAAGAACACTTGATTTTTTTTTCATCGAAGAGCGCATTTAGTCGCATTATAATATAGAAGAGGGAGAACCTGGAACCTTTTGTCCCAGAGCACCTAATCTTAACCACTGGGCTAAGCCATCTTTGACGGAACACTTGATTTTTGAACGTTAATTTGTTGGCCGCCTTGCTCTTACAATCTTACATTTACTGATTTACATGCATATAGTATTAATACACTTGGGATTCAACGAATCAACGTACAATAATACTCCGTAGTATATATATATATATATATATATATATATATATATATATATATATATATATATATATATATATATATATATCGTCATACGCGCCAATCTTTATACCGTTTACAATTATTTTTAATAAAAAAGTAGAAAGTATCTCATTTTAATTTAATAACATTTCACGACTCTTTCTCGAGGTAGCTATTGTAGGCCAAAGATAATGCTCAAGCAGTCACATTTTAAAAACATGCATGCGAGACAACAACCAATATTTCACTATCCAATTACATACAACCTCTATTCTTTATTTCCGACTTATTTTCGACTCGGATCAGTAATGTCCTTCCTTATTCAGCATAAATGCATAGTTAAGTTAATTTAGCAGCCTCATTAATTATACTTTGTCTTAATCAATTCAACTCACTTAATTTAAATTCAGTTCAACCTTTTTCAACCAGAAAAAAAAAAACCGAACCTAAACTTTCAAAAAGTCAATATCTCTAATATCTATATATACCCTCAAGATCAACATACCTTCATTTCCTCTAAATTTTCATACAAACTCAAAACACTCAAAAAATCATAATAATAATAATAATAATAATTCATCTTCTAATTAATGGAAAAACCATATACAATTCTCTTAATAATCCTAGCAATAATCTCTTGTTTCCTAACCCTAGGGCTCGCACCCGTACACGCAAATGACACTCAATTCACCCTAACTAATCGACCCGTATGTGACGGGTCCATGGCCGAGTGTTTAATCGAGGACGAGGTCGAGTTTGAGGTCGACTCAGAATCGCACCGTCGGTTCCTAGCAACCAATAATTACGTAAGTTATGGTGCACTTAACAAAAATAGAACGCCGTGCTCTAAAAGAGGAGCTTCTTACTACAATTGTCAGCCTGGTGCACAAGCTAACCCTTATAGCCGTGGATGCAGTCAAATGTCACGTTGTAGCAGAAGTTAATACATCTTTTTTACCCCAGTATTTCTAAAATATTTACTGTTTTTTTTTAATTCTACCTCCTTATAATATATTATTTCTCATAAACTAAATGGAAATTTTTATTATTACCTTTTAATATGTGTTATTATTGTTTTTAATTTGTGTCATATTGTTCTTCCTTTAAAAAGTCCAAAAATGTTTTTTTTCGGTTTATTTAATTTAATACATTTACACGTTTATTTTCATTTTGTATATGAGATTGCCGAATAAATGTGTCAATATAATTGTAGATTTATAGGTGTATATGAAAGCTACATATGTCACATATATGTATACCTCTAAGAATTTTGAAGTGATTATACAATTATCTAAGTTTTTGTGTTTTACATATATTTTTTGACATGGTATACTTGAATATTATTTTTAATCGTTAATTCTTCCATAGGATTGTCTAACAAATAACACACGTTCAAATGTTAGTAACCCAAATTGGAATAATTTCATTCGAAAATTCGATATCAGATATGGAGTCATAGCATATGACGATCAAGAAAACCTAGTCAAACCGGGGTAAAAACCACAGCATGAGAAATTTATTTTGGTCAAAGATACAGTAAATTATTAAAGAATAAAGAGTTAGTTTATACTTTGCTATGCAAGAAAAAGGTAACTTGAATAATAGAATTCGGTTGAATTTCTTACCCTATTTGAATCCGAAAAAAAAAAAGTTAGAATATTGGTTAATTTAATTTGGTGATTATGAGTGGGTCTACCTAATGTGCGTTTAAATACATTTAAGAGTAGATCAAATGTTAAAATGTGTTAGTAGTATTTAATTGAATTAGTTAAGCTCACTACTACTATATGATTATTTTTCCACAATTTGGTATTGACTACGATATTTATTCTTCCACCAGCAACTAATTTTTACAAAAAAAAAAAAATTAAAGGGACGATCTCTTAATATCGTTATTATTGGTAAATGAGTTAAAAATATGGTTATTACCGTCTTTCATTAGGATATTAATGTGAATTTAAGCATGTCAAAAGTCAATCAACAAAGGACGATAAAAACGTAATCAACATTTGAACACAATGATTACCAAATTTCGGCGATGAAAAACAAAAGACGCGACTAATACAAATTTACAAGATTACAATCCTAATTGTTAAATTAATGTAGTACAAAAATAAAATAATAATGATAATGATAATTGATAATAATCATTGAAAAGAAGAATGGCAACAACTAATACAATCAAAGCAAGAATATCCTCCTCCTAACATCCCTCCTACTCCTATTCCTACTACTTGCTTCTTCCTTTCTATCTGCCGTCTCCTTTCCCTCCTAAAGTCCTAACACGGTTTTGACTAACTATATCATTTCTTTAACCTTTCCACTAAATATCGAAATGTTTTGGCCTACTGATTAAGATTAGGTACCCTATGATAGATATCAGGTTCGAATTCTCCTCCTCTATCTTGTAATGCGACTAAGTGTGATATTCGTTAAATCATTTCTTTTTGCATGCCACGGTTTATTTGTATGTATTTTTATATCGAAAGGAACAAAGATGGTCACTAGACGATCGATCATGTATAGTCTTATCGCCTTTTGAGACATATACAGATTTAACAGCCTAATAACACGGCATCAAACGAGATACATTGTACGAACTACATACGATTCTACGAAGCACTCTATCCTACGAGTACGTTTCATAATGCCAACACCAACAACGATATTGTATATATTAAGTGACAAGTCTTGTTTGTGACGGTCACAAAACTCATGACGTCTCCCACTCTAATTTCATTTCGATACTTTCTCAAATCAGATATACACCGTTACAAACTTATGACAACGATAACAATCATGTCCTAAATGAAAATAATTCAAGGGAGTAGACCCACACCCACTACATAGTCACATAAATGCACATATAATAACTCACTTTCCCACATCTCCTAACCCAAAACAACTCACCCACCCCACCCAACTCAACTCAACTCCTCCTTCCTTCATCAAAATGAGAAACCTAAACATAAGAGCTCATCTTCTTCTTCTTCTAATCCTAGCCGTTGGATTAACCCTATCACTAATCTCAACCGTCAAAGCAGGAACACTAGATCTGGAGATCTCGTCATCATCCTCCATCTTCAACACCAGATCTGGGGAAGGGGAACTAGTAGGCGATCTTGATGATTTTGAATTTGAGTTGGACAGTGAAGTACACAGGCGCATTCTAGCAACGGGGAGTTACATCAGCTATGGTGCACTGAGTAAGAACAGAGTACCCTGTTCTAGGCGTGGCGCATCTTACTATAACTGTCGTCCTGGTGCTTCGTCTAACCCTTACACTCGTGGATGTTCTAATATCTCTCGTTGTAGGAGAAGCTAAGCTTTTATTCCCTTTTCTCCTTCACTCTAAAAAACGAAAGAAAAAAAATGTAATTTTTATTTTTGGTATTTGGTTTGTATTATACATGGATTGGTGGTTGTTTTTTTATTTTTAATTTATTTATTGTGTATTAATCTATTATACTACCAGATTTAATTTATTCTTTTATTCAATACGTACTTGTTTTGTTATGATCTGTTCACGGTTTGTATAACGACTTAGTATTATTTGTGAGAAGTATTTCGGTTAAAAGATAAATAAATGATTGAGACGATAGATAATTTAAGTATGTTTAATGGATAAAGTTTACAACTTGGATTTATGTTGACGGTTGGTTAGTCTAAATGTGGACTTTTAATTATATGGATTTGGCCATTTACTTGTTAATAAATTATGTAAATTAACACCAAAAATCGCCCTAGTCCAGTGGTTAATACTGAGTATGAAAGTATCGAATACAATAAATCTCGGGTTTGAAATCCCATCTTTATTCTAATGTGATTAACCCGTTTTGTGTTTGGAAAAAGGGTAAATTGTTGGTTATTGTGAGTTGTGAATTGTGACATTGACTAGTTCATAACTTGGTGTTCAATGATTTCTTGGCATTGTAACTTGTAATGCTAAGAAAAGGTCCACCATGTAAAGAATAGGGAAAAAAAACCACCAAGTCCTACATTATTTCACACAAATTTTGATGATAGCGATCTCAAAGTCTCAAACTCTGAGTATCTGAGTCGATACTCTCTCCGTTTCATTCATTTGTTTGCGAGTATTTTAATCAAAGACAAACAAATGAATGAAATGGAGGAAGCATTTGTCAATCCGGCTATGAAAAAGGGGTGTTAGACTCGGAAATTGGAGTGGTATATGATGGCCGGTGATTGAGTCGTACTTAAACCGTTGAATTTGGAATACAATACATCATCAATTGATTATCTAATGTCACTGAAATTCATGAATTTAGGTGATGATGGTTACTAGTATGAGAGTAGTATCCTGCCAAAATTTGTTGTTTAAGTTAGTTCCTGTCTTCCTGGTATGGTTAGTTCCTGAGTTGAAGCTATCTTTCCCTAAATATGGTAACATTACTTCACACAATCAAATTTCATTTCAGTACAGCTTCCCATATTTTTTTAGGTAATTACTTTGCTAAGTACTCCTATTGCCCGAATGCCCGGTCATATAAATCTATCTATGTTACGCTGACTCTCCATATTACTTCGTACATGTGTTTTTGAAGCCCTGTCAAATTTTGATCTTACCTTTCTCACTCGAGTTGATCTCTCTCATAAGTCATACTCCGTAAGTCATAATAGACATATCAGTCTTTAGGGTAAAACAGGTTACTCCCTCTATCTCGACCAAGACAGAAACAGGTTACGATTTCTTTGTTTTCCCTGTACCGGCTGTACACAGTACATTCTGTTTTGTTTGACCAAATACAGAAGTGTTAAGAAGTTTAAGATGGATATAACCGTCTCACGAATCGAGTGGAAAGATGATATCTTGAACTGTTCCCAGCTATGGAGGTGGATTACAGAGGTGGCAGACAAGCATAGAGCTAGTTCCACATTTAAGATATCAGCAAAAATGAGTGTGAAAAGGATCAAACTGTTAGGTCATTTTAGACATTTTCAAGCACTAAATTAAAATTATTAAAGTTGTTGAAAGGCTGGAAATTAATGGCCTTTCTTTGCTGGACTACTTTATTATTTGGAATTATTATTTGTTATATTTGGACTTATTATTTGTTGTCTGATGACCTAAGGCCATTCACCATATCACATGGGAAGGTTGTACCTACTGAACTCATACATAATGTTGAGAAATAGGAAAGAATTGGTCGTGACATTGTGTCACTCCACAGCATAAAATATGAAAAATTCCATGAATTTCAAACGTATAGCTGGTTTTTCAATATATAAGAATTGTAAATTTGCGGAAATTTAGAGTGTCTACCTAATGGAGAGGGAACCGCCTTACCAATTTCTCTTGGTCATTTATACATATTGTATGAATGTATCATTGATAGTATCAAATAAGTTGTCTGAGATCCTGCCTCACACTAAATTAGTGTGAAATATAGCATTAAAAAAAAAAGGAAAATAAAAAAAAAATACTTCCATCATGGGAAAGGCTATGGCTATCATTAATCTTACCGAATAAGTTTTTGTTCTTTCTTTTATATTGAAATAGACTTAATTGAACTATGTTAATGCAAATTTAAGGGAATTAAACTAAACTAAACTAAATTAATTGAGCTGGATTAGACTAAATTGAATAACAAAATGAATTCAACGAGATTAAATTAAAGCAAACTGAAACTGCGTAAACTAAACTTAGCTGAAATCAAGTCGGAAAGAACCAAGTTTGGTACCCCGTATTTACATATTGGGCTCACTCTCAGAGGAGTCGCTTGACAATAGAGGATTTCGTGATTTGTTTGGAAACGTGAAGCATTACCGGCCCACATGCTATCTACATGCTGAATTGCTCCCATTCACATGGCACCACCTCAAATTAAAGGCCCATCAACTCATGCTACAACACTACAACTCTACAACTACTCGTACAAGTTATTGATTAGGAGTCTTTTAATCGAAGTACGCAGTAAAACAAATTGCTGAGACGGAAGGAGGGAGTAAATGAGCAATATATTTGTCGGTCGATCTTGTAGCTGGAGTTTAAGATTAGGACAAAGACTATTTTTATCAAAGGCGTCTTAGCTAACAAACGCTGGTATCCAGGGACGAAGCCAGGATTGGAAATGACCACGGGCCGATTTTAAATACTTGGCTTTTAACTTTGTATTGTAGACCACGCTACTTACTAACCAACTTTATATACGAGTATTAATTAATACTCCGTATTGGTGTTAATTCCGTAGTCCTTAATGAATTCACATCATTTTAGGAGAGTCAAAATAATAATATTATCTTATTAGAATTCTTTAATTACTATTTGAATCGTACAAAGTGGTTATTCTCTTCTTTGTTTAAATATTTATTATATATCAATTTTCCTTCAAATAAATTGATTATGTATTTTATTCTACGTTTTTTTGTGAAAATCTATGTGTCGAAGAAAAATAGTATTGAGACTCTGAGTATATAAATTACAAGGTGATCTAATTCTTCAAAAAGAGAAATGATCATTTCTACCATGTAATGGTCCTAAACTTTATCTAAATATTTTAGAATTAAAATAGTAATCATCATATTATTAGAAGTGTAAAATACAATGGAAACATTTCTTTATTCATATGAAGGTATGTGTCTTAATAAACTAAGACAAAAATCTAAATGGAAGAAGTTAAAAAAAGGTTAAATGGAAGGAGGTTAAATATTAAAAGAGGAATCTAAATGGAAAAAGTTAAAAGAAAAAAAAGGTTAAAAAGAAAATTGTGAAAAGGAATGAGGTTAAATATAACTAAAAGAAGAGAAATAGTTAGGAGGGCGACTCGAACCCCTGACCAAAAGGGGCCCTTTCATCAACTTTAGTAACACTAACCAACTGGCTACAAAGAGAATACTAAACGTTCTTGTACGCTTAATCTTCATATTTCAACCCAGGCCATGGCCCAGTATGGCCTACTCCTAGCTTCGTCACTGCTGGTATCACTTAAATCTATCCCCTCCGATTTTTCTTATTGGACTGAAACACTCCTTCTTCCCTATTTCTATTTTGGGTCATCATTTAGCTTCACCATCATCTTAAAAAGTTGATATTCTTGGAACACTTCAAGGGTCGACTATTAGTTGAAATTTGGTGGACCAAAATTAAAGACGCAAATGATGGTAGGTAAAGCGAGAGCAATGGAGTCTTGGTCACGAAAATGAAGGATTGGTGAGATAATTGACAAGAAAGGTGCAACAAAGTAGAATGAATTAATGATCATTAAATTCCTTGGCTACAATCGCACGGTTCACTCACTCCTCTCCTAAACTCGTACACTCGTGTGTACAAACTAGTCGGCTGCGCAACCAGCCAACCACACGTCATTCCAATGTGGAAAGACAGTGCGAAGACGATAATTATCGAGTATATCAGTCACAAATTTGTAATGAATTAACTATGGAATATCTTATTCGTATGATAGATAAAGAAAAATATTTACAGCATTATTTTCTAAAATATTTGATCTATCACATGTTTAAGACAGATATATCCATCATAATGGAGATTGTTTATGATGCACAATCGTGTACGAATTTTTGAGATACAAAGGTTGTTACCTAAACCTACCTATGCTAGTACTCTGTATGTTACTTGCTTCATTTTGCTTTTTTATTCATTGTGTAGATTATTTTTTTTATTAAAGATAACAAATGAACGAGACAGATCAGAGAAAGTATAACAAGATCTATAAATACTCTATCATCAGTTTTATCACCCATTATCTTTGTGACAAAAGCAAATAAAGATAAATTAATAATCGGAACGAATGAATGATGGACTATAATAACATTTTGACAACCATTTACGTAAGATGTACGTAATCATCTTAAGGTCTAAGTAAACTCAGAAAGACAACATTGCATATAATTCAATCGAGCTACAACATGTGAGTTGGTTAAGTTGCTTAACCATCAAGTAGTCAAAGACTTGCTCCAATATAAGTCAAAATCCTCTCTTGCACTTTCCTCCTCCTTTCCTCCTAGATTCAATCTCGCATGTAAAAACCGTCTCACGTGAATTAAACGGAAATAAACTTGTTCCCTCTCAAATATTTGGTACGGAGTAAAAGACAAACTCATGTGCCTTAAGTTGTGGGATTTTTTTTTTTTACGTTTCTTTGGATACATATATTTGATTAATTTTAATATTATGACGGATATGTCTGTCGCAAGTTTGACCAACTGTTCTTTCCTCTTCCTTTACCCAAAAAGTCAACGTCAAGTAAAACCGTCTCACATAAATTTAACAAAAAGAAATTTATTATGGAACTGTCTCATTAAAAAACTCGTCTTACTCAAATTCTTCTACATTAAGAAGTTTCACGAATTCGGTCTATACCAGAATCTTTAATATAAAATGATAGTAAAACCACCTCAACAGAATCTACGACTTCCTTTATATACGCCTTCTATTATTTTATTCTGTTTTCCACAAATCAAGAAAACCTATTGATCTTCGCGATTTCTCTTCTCCTAAATCTTCCGATTTCTCTTGATTTTTCCAAGCGGATTCAATTCTATCCACTATGGCCGTGTATGAATCTTCACCCGATCATCAGATGGTACGTATTGTCATCCCGATTTCATTAATTTCTTGATTAATTGATTGATTTGTGTGACAGTAAAATCTTGTTAATTTTTAGGGTTTTCTGCAATTATTGGTTATTTTATGCTATAATTTCTTCATTTTCGATAAGTTGTGTGTCGATTATCTGCTTGTTTGATTTCGATCTTTATTGTATTACATGAAATCGTATCAATTTTAGGGTTTTCTCCAACTATTGTTGACTTTATGCTGTGATTTTCAATTTTCACTACTTTCGATAAGTTGCGTGTCGATCATCTGCTTCTTGAAATTGATTAGAAAAGCAAATTGGGAAATGAATCGGAGGGTGAGATTCGGCTAATTATGTTGTTGATTTGTTTGAATGTTGTTTGTAGAAGAGTGGAAAAGAAGAACAGAGGTTGAAATATCTAGAATTTGTGAACACGGCTGCGCTACATGCTTTTATATGCTTTACAAACCTTTATGGTATTGCCAAGGACAAGGCCGGACCGCTGAAACCGGGTGTTGAGTCTGTTGAAAATGCAGTCAAGACTGTCGTTAGTCCCGTTTATGATCGGTTTCATGATGTTCCCGTTGAGCTTCTCAAGTTTGTGGACGAAAAGGTAGAGATACAAGCTCTCTTGTTATTAATGGTTATTCTTGGAAACTTTAGGGTGTACTACTTTTTATTCCATATTATAGTCTGTGTTTCTGTATGATGTTGAACAAATGGATGTCGAGGATTAGCTAGCGAAATTGGTTGCAAATTCATGAGTAGAGAGATCGCTTCTTAGTCATAAATTTTCATGTTCTCTTAATTTTGGGTGGGGAAATTTGTCTGAGGTATTCTGGTGAGGGCTGTGTTTTTTCGTTCAGTTGGGTTTAGATATTTCATACTGTCAATTGGTGAAATAAAGCCACATTAAGATGTGGAAGACTACTCCGTAGCTGTCATCGTTATAAAAAGCCTAGGCACGATGTATGAGATGCATAAAGAAAAACACCGTGAACCTCCTTTAACTGCTGCTATGGACAAGGTGTAGGTAGTGTCTCTTTGAAATCTGTAAAAATAGTTGTCGCACGGGGTTTACTAAAAAATACTACAAAAAAAATATGGTTTCCAAAACGTACACCTGGTGTGTTTTGAAACCATGGTATACGTTGCACGTTTGAGTTATCTTTTCTCGTTGTATTTTGTGTGTGACTGGCCATTGATGGTTTCCAAAGATGATCTATTTCAGCCAACATCATATCCGAATCATTTTGTTGATTAAGCCTTTTGTTGTTGTTTGCTTTCTCGGTAAAGAGAAGAGAATTAAAACCCCCATAGATCTATAAATTGAAAGTCATTGTGTTCTTTGGGTGCAGGTTGATGAATCTGTGACCAAGTTGGAGACCCATGTTCCACCTGTCGTGAGGCAGGTGTCATTCCAAGCTTACAACGCTGCACAAAAGGCTCCAGAGGTTGCTCGTGGTGTTGCTTCAGAAGTACAACGCGCCGGTTTGATTGATACAGCATCTGGAATAGCAAAGAATATCTACACTACATACGAGCCAACGGCCAAGGTTCTGTACAACAAATATGAGCCAGTAGCGGAGCAGTATGCCGTTTCAGCTTGGCAGTCACTCAACCGTCTTCCCCTTTTCCCACAGGTGGCTCAGGTCGTCGTCCCTACTGCTGCCTTGTGCTCTGAGAAATATAATCAGACTGTGATGGTTGGTGCGGAGAGAGGTTTTAGAGTTGCAAATTATTTGCCTTTGGTACCAACTAAGAAGATTGCTAAGGTGTTTGGTGCCTCTGAGGGTGAAGCTCAGCCTGTCGACAGTGTTGCTGTTCCTGCTCAATGATCGCTTTATCAGATTCTGGTCTGTCACTTGTAAGATATATGGGAAGAATGGTGTTCGTATTGTTGATAGTCGAACTTGATGTTTGCTGAATGATGTAATTTGTTGCTAGATTTGAATGTCGTTTACATCGAACTGTGTGTTGTTTATCTTGATGTTGCATTTGAAACATTATCGATGTGTTCCTGGAATCAATTTGATTTATTTTGAATCATACATGAAGTTATCCTTGGTCTAAAAATGGTGACCGTCTAAAACTGAAACATGATATTTATACGGACTTGAGCCGATTGTCAGTACGTGACCATAAATGGCGGTATTTCTGGTAATGAAAGCCCACATCGTCTTCCAACATCCGACCATTAGAAAGATGTAAAACAAGAAGTAGAACAAAGAGATGGCTATGATGGTGAAAGCAAGGGCAGGGGATTGAGATACCACGGCATATACTCCACTGACAAACGCTATCATCAACGCACCAAGCGAAATTGAGTTCATCAGGTGAGCTTTGATTGATAATCTTTCGACTCTCACCAGATCATTTTGATTTGTAATTGAAAAGTAACAGATGACAGCAAGGCTTGACATTGTGAAGGCTATGGTATCTGAAACAAGAAACGCGATGAATGACGCCTTCTTAACCAGCACGGCCAATCCTGTATCTTTCCCAGGAGACTGATCGAAGCCACCTGGCAGTGTAAACCCAGCAGTGAAGGATACAGTTGCTATGAGGGCAGCAACAACCAGTCGAGTCTCTCCAACTTTTCGAAGATGGTTGATTCTCTCCTGTATTTTTCCCGTGCCAACATTTACAACATCGTGTATGCGTCTGCCTTTTGGGAGCATTTTACTTGTTTGCGTGGGTGCAGCCTACCAATGTGTCAGTTTAAACTCATTAGAGCACAGAATCATTAACTAAGTATTATTCTATATATCTATTTGGTTATAGGTCTGTTTCGGAAACTTACAAGATGATGAAGAGTATCATTAGCAGCAATGATATCGCCTGCAGTTAAATTCTTGTCGTTGAATGCCCTAACATTCAGATTCTTGTGCTGCAGTAAAAAATAGGGTAGCTTAAAGAAACAACCATGGATGGGAAGAGTGGGAGTGGTGGCGACAAGAAGATGCAGAGGGGTGTTTCCGTCATTGTCTTTCTCGTTGATGAGGCGGTCACACTTAGGTGCCTTTCGTAGAAACTGCTCGAATGTATTGAGGCATCCTGAACTAGCTGCATAATGCACCACATTCTGCCCTTTGCTGTCTACCATCTCGATACAGTCCGGATAACAACATATCAGCATTTCTGCTCCACTGAAGTTCAAGTTTAGAGTTGCAATGTGGAGGGGTGTTCGGCCCTGGTTGTCTTGGATGTATGCTGCCGAACTGTACTTATCATCGTGATCTAAAAGATCTTTCAAAATCGTGCAGTATTTCTTGACATTTTGAGCTGCGCAGCAATGGAGCGGGGTTTGTCCCTGATCGTTCTTAATTCTGATTAGCAAACTACTAGTATCCATTTGGAGAATCCGATCAATGATACCTGTTGCAGTACAGTGATGTTAGACGATCACAGTCATATAGAATGGGAAAACGAAAAACCAAAGGTAATGAACTGTCAACTGACCTTTGTTTCCGCATAGGACTGCCACGTGAAGAACGGTTTGGCCACAGGGACCTTTATGCTGAAGTGCACTGGCAGTGAGACTCGTTCGTTCAAAAATGGCTGCAAACGATTCAGAACATCCGCTCTCAGCAGCAAGAAAGAGGGGAGTCTCGCACAAATAATTTGGGATATCGTGATGTAGAGCGTTCCCACCTGCAGCTTCTACCAGCAACACCACGATATCAGTATGAGCAGCTCTAGTTGCATCATGTAAGGCCGTATCCATCCTACTGTTAGCAATGCTCAGGAGCCCAGCACTAAGCACTTGGGACCGTGTAAGAAATTCTTGGACGGCGCCTGTGTTCCCAAATCTGGCAGCGAAATGCAAGGGGGTGTCGCCCTTGTCATTACGCTGCAATAGTGCAGAATCCTCGGATGTTTCATCAAGAACATATCGAATGAAGCACGTGCTGGTGTTTTGTTCAGTTACAGCACCTCTGGGATGACTCTGATGAAGTGGCCTTCCGACGTGGATGTGGAGGACGTTATTTCCCGTGGCAGTTTTTTCGTGCTTCCAGTTGTTGAACCGCTTCAGCATGCCCACGCACCCGCTTTCTGCACCCTCATACACCTCACGATCCATTCCTGTTTTTGGCATTCGACTAGGGCTCGAGGTATTTCATTTAAAGGGACTATACTACATTGACTTGCTTCAAAAAAAAATGTGGCCGGTACGGTGTCATTGACTTCGAAATCATGTAAGTCATGGCTATGGGATAGGACAAAAGATGAACCAAGTGGCCGCCTCAAAAAGTTGGCCTTTGGCTTTGATTAATTTCCACTACCAATTCACTTGTATTATTCCATAACCGGAGTATATTACTCTTTCAGTCTTGATAATCTATTGTTCGATTAAAATACTCTTCATAAATAATACTCCCTCCGATTTTTAATTTTCGTCTCATTGTGTTTAGCACATCAATTAAGAAAATTTGATAAATTATTAATAAAGAAATAAATGATGATGAAATTTGGTCACTAGACACCAATGAGTCATCAAAGTGGAGGGAATATAATGTTCGTTTAATCAATTCAATAGCATAATGGGTAAATAATAGAAAAGTACAAGGATAATATGGTAATACATACCTGACAAATAAGGAAAGTTAAGAAGTGGGACAAAAATTAAAAACTTGCCAAATAAGAAATACGGGACAAAAATTAAAAAACGGAGGGAGTATAAAAGATAACAAATGACCGACACAGGGAGACGCCTCCGACATCTCGTTGCAGAAGATTACATAAGGGTGTCAGAGTCTCTCATTCGTCCCTCAACCAAAGTTGTTCATGTTGGTTAAGCCTTGGTTAGCTAACTAATCCGCACATGTATTAGCTTAGAACCGCATGTGCCGCGGAACATGAATAGATTTGGGTGGAGAAATATGGGAGTGACTACACCCAGTAGCTTCTGAAAAGAAATATGATAAAAGGTTAGATTACTATCAAGAGATGTTGGGTTCGGGGTTTGTCACCAGTCATCCTAACCGGGTTCATTTTGTCTCAACATATTTCATTTCAGTTCAACCTTTGTTTAATTTTATCCAGTTCAACCTATTTCATTTCATTTCAACCTTGTGTAATTCTACAAGTTCAACATATTTCATTTTTGTTCAATCTTTATAATTCTATCCAGTTCCGTTCAATCTATACATCTATACATGAATATAAGAAATCATCCTTGTCTTATAAACTCCTCTGTGTTTGACACGTGTCAAACTAACTAAAAAAAGAGCGCATCATGGTTACAGTCTCACGCCTAAAAAGAAAGCTAGTAATTTAGTATTTCATCCCTTTACTGGTAATCCATTTTCTACTAAAAGAATAGGAAAACCTAAAAATATGCCTACATGTCAACACCACATTAAAAGTTTTTCCGCCCAATACATTTTTCCACATATATATGGTAAGTATATTAAATAATATCATAATTAATTTGTACAAAATAATAGTGTTACCATATATACTATTGTACAAATAATATATAGATCCATATTTATATTACCCGTATACCTACTTATCATATGTAATATTATATTGTACAAATTACTATTACCATACTTACAAACGTACAAATTAATTGATTATTCAGAGTTGAAATTTTATTTTGAAAATGAGTTTTTTTAATTTAATTTTAAAACAATACTCAAAATACAAAGTATATCATTAAACTCTTTATATATGAAAAAGTTTCACAAACTATACAGGAGGACACACAGTTTCACACAAAAAATACACATGAGACAATACATTTTGTAAAATGATCTTTCATTTACGTGATATTAAATGGTGTTTCATGACATGTGAAATACTAAAAAAAATCATTATTGTACATTCTTTAATAAATGTTTAATACATTTTACGGTATATTGAAACAAAGGTGAATATGTCGAGTTACGAGCTGACATATATGAAGTATATACATTATCGACATTATATTTACTAAAATATCATTTAATGACATTTCAAGCCTTCAATTATCTTGATTAATTTTACAATTTTAAAAATATTTTATTATATCTGAAGTACACAGTTGTCAATTAATAGATACATTTAAAATTAAAATATTGAATTTTTTTATTTAAAATCTAAAGAGAAATATTACAATATAAAATAAATAGATTATTAATACCGTACATAATTGCACGAGGCCTATACTAGTGTGGACTTGTGGTAACAAGAATATGTAAACAAAAAAAATCATTGGATTTTAAGTTTTTAACCATAAAATCATTGGATTTTACCATACATGGTAAGAATATTATAGCATGATATAACACATCATCATTTTTAGAACCATAACTTACAAATAAAACCAACCCCCTCCGTACCACTAACTTCTTTCCATTTTTGGGGCGTTTGGTAAATGGTATATCCGCTAAAAAACAGCATATGGTAAGTCTTTGGCATGTTTGCCCCAAAAATATGCTGATTATGATGTTTGGTAAATGGTATTTTGTAATGGCATATTGGGATCCAATATGCCATTTTGCAATATGCGGCTAGGAGCAGCATATTGAGTTAGTGGATTGTTTTTTATTTTTATTTTACTTCTTTACCCTTTCCAAATCTCTTAACCCTATATTAGTTATTCTAACTTTTTCGTAAATTACCCAATCTAATTAATTGAAATGTACGCTTTCGTCTTCCCCTTGATTTTTTATTTCATCAATTTGATATATAACGACTTTATGCACTCTTTAATTCATGTTTGATTATTTTCGTTTGAATCAATTTATAATCTCCGGCCGAGATTTCATAAACTAAAAAAAATATCAAGCCTTCGTGATAATATTTGTTCAGCTTTAATGGCTACATTGGCTGATAGAATAGATCCGAAGTATTTTCAAAGTTGTTCGTGTGATGTATATATGTTGACGTATATTTAATCAAATATTTATTGATGTCTTTTTTTGTCATTTTACAAAGCAGATAACCATCGACTAATTTAAAACTTCTAAATTACCAAACAATACACAAACAATCTACTAATTAAATTTGCTAGTCAAAACTGTCAATTAATTCTGCTAGTCAAATTTGTTTTCTTCATCTGCTTCTGCCAATATTAATCCGCTGTTTACCAAACACATTTATTTCTTTCCTTTTTGTCAAATTTTTAAACTAAAACAACCTAATTATTTTCCTAATAATTCCAAACTACAAAAATTAACATCATTAAAATTAAAATCAATATTAATCGTATAACATAACTCCATTAATAACTAAATCACCATCTTAAGTCTCAACCCATTAATTAATTTTTTAATTTTTTATTATTTATTTAACTTGTCTTTCTTAATTCAAATTTTATCATATTGTCATCCAAATAAAATACGTAGTATTTCGTAAAGATTAATTTTATCAAAAAAAAATATCAAATTCAAAAAAATTGTGGCAAATGTTTTTTTAAAAAAATTAATCGTGACAAAAGCTTTATAAAATCCATCATTTTTATGCGTTTATTTTCTTATTTATTAGACAGTTTTGGTTGATAGTCGCCAAAAATATACGGAGTATACAAGTTAAAGTTGTATAGAGTATATATCAACAATTATTTTGTAAAATAAAAAATGGAAAATATTCAAATATCAAATTTAAACCTAACTTCCCCCAATTTAATATGAAAAATACATGTGATTTTCACGAGTAAAAATATAATTAGTTTACCCATCTAAAAGAATCGGGTCTAGTTCCATGATCTTGCCCCCAATTAATTTCCAAACTTGATTAAGGAAACCATACCACCTTAAAATAATAAAAAAAGATTTTGTTTTTTCTAAAGTAACCATCGTTCCTGATTTCAAGAAACCCGAAAACTGGATTGATATGTACCGGGATAGTCTTGGTTTATTCGGTCTAGTTAGTGTGGACCACTTTTCGGACATCCCTATTCCTTACTCTCAACCATTAAATTACTCCTTTGTAAACAAGTGACCAAGACCAAAGGGGCTATTATGTTTCCTCTATCCCTTAATGTCAAGAGATTACTTTAATGAAACGGAACATCTTTCGGGTACCGGAGGAGTATTTGGAAAGAAAAACCCTAGAGGGCAAATCTCTTTTGACACCATAAATACCTCAATCAGCGCCGTTTCCAAGCAATAAAAATCAATAAGCAGACTCTGCAAATCCCCAATTTCCCCAATTCCTCACGTAATTTGTTCTACCCCACCAATCCAATCATGCTCGTTTATCAGGACAAGCTTTCCGGTATGCCCCTCTTCTTCATTCTTCTCAAATTCTTAGCTTTGATTGAATCGATTACTCCATATAATTTTATTATGTTGCCGATTTTGACACAAATTGTGGAACTTGATTAGATGATCTTGTCAACTTTGATTTCGTAGTTTTTTTTTTCAATTGATTATGTTTCCGATTTTGATTGATGATATCAGTATACTGCGTTTACATCAATTGGGTTTCAACTTGTTGGTACTTATACTTGATTTGAGTGAAAACCAACTGAGTTCAGATCGCTGATTCATCTCCCTCAGTTGTTTGATTTAGATTTTTGATCTTGAGTTTGTGTCGATATGCTGTTTATCTAATCTAAAAGTTTAAAATTTTCGTTTATTTGTCGGGTTATTGATTGTCAAACTTGTTATTGTGTTAAGATGACGAGCTGCTCTCGGATTCGTTCCCCTACAAGGAGCTTTATGAGGGTGTTCTATGGGAGGTAGAAGGAAAGGTAACAATCATATTCATCTTTCTTCGGATTTACTTTTACTGTGTTATTGTTTGATGCAGTGCTTGGTTGATTATTGATATTGTATGATCTTGTTTTGACAGTGGGTCGTTCAAGGAGCTGTCGATGTTGATATTGGTGCCAACCCATCTGCCGAAGGTGGTGGTGAAGACGAGACTGTTGATGATCAGGCTGTGAAGGTTGTTGACATTGTCGACACCTTCAGGCTACAGGTAATCACTAGCCTCCTTTTATGCAAGCTATCTTCACTTTTGAATTTTTATGAATGACATAGAACAATAAAAATTTACACTTTTTTTTTTCACTTTATTACTTGTTTAGGAACAACCGCCTTTTGACAAGAAGACGTTTGTTGGATGGGTAAAAAAATACATCAAAAACCTGACACCCAAATTGGACGAGGAGGCTGCAGCTGTCTTCAAGAAGAACGTTGAGCCTGCAACCAAGTTTCTCATGTCAAAGCTCAGCGACCTTCAATTGTATGTACCTCCCACTTTCTTGTTTCTGCGTTCTGGCATTAACGCTTCATTTACTCTCAACAAAGTCATCATGAAAGTTACAATATTACACTATGTTCTGAACTTGCGACTTTGGTTCCTGTTTTCACGTTCTTAGAGTAACATGCATGATTGAGCACCACTTGGTTAATCGTAGTATGTCTGTTTGCCAACATCTTTCTGTAAGAAGTTTGCTGATATGATATCGTTTCTGGTGTATACAGCTTTGTTGGGGAGAGCATGCATGATGACGGGGCCACAGTGTTTGCATACTACAAAGAAGGTGCAGCTGACCCGACATTCCTCTACTTTGCTCACGGTCTCAGGGAGGTCAAATGTTAGGGATGGGAGTTATATATCTGTCTTCTTAGGAAGCTTGTGTTTGATTTACTTCAATTATCGTTCATTTTGCTGAGTAAACTTGATGTGTTATTGAGACGGAGTCACTGTTTTGTTTTTGTCATATTGAGGGATTCGGATTTTGTTGCAGACTTTCTGTCTTTCTTGATACTACTTTTGTCATTCAGATCTAAGCTTCTGCGTATCAGACCTTTCACGGATAGGCAGAATCGATTTTCTTGTATACCTGTTCGATGTACCTGTGCTTGTATTCTACACTACATTTTTCATCTGAAAAGCTCATCTATCTACACTTACCGTGTTGTTACCACTTGTGGTAACCAAACTAACTCGAATTAGAAGTCGATGAGATCGCTGAAATCATTGAAATTATTTTGACAAAATAAGTGAAAAACTAGGCGATATTTGATAAAGTAACGTAAACAAACTTCGAAAATTTGTCACATCTAACCATGTCCGTGATTTTTTATCCATTACTCCTTCTGTTCCAATGAGAATGATCAAATTGCATAAACAATTCATTGAGACGTCCAATATGGAATAGGCAAACAATACATTGGGACGAAGGGAGTATGATTTTGTGATTGATATACATGTTACAAGGGGACTTTAATTTAGACCAATGTGGCCAAATGTACCGTGACTTGACCTGGCCCGATATTAGTGACAAGTTGACAACCGGTTGTTAGGGTTATCCATATGACTCCACGTCAACGAGAGCACAATGGGTGAGAATGCAGTCAGGATTGTCGTCAGTCCCGTCTATGATCGGTTTCATGGTGTTTCGGTGGAGCTTATCAAGTTTGTGGACGAAAAGGTAGATACAAACTTTCTTACTTCGCATTATTAATGGATACAAGACCGAATAGATTCAAAGACTAGTCACCCCAATAAATTTATTCAAAGTGAGGATCGGACGGGAGACTCGTCATTGATTTTGAAAGACCAGAATTACCTAAATCTATCTATTCGGTTTACTAGTTTGAACGAATACGAGTATTGGGAAATAAATGACTGAGATTGATGGAATATTATATTTG
Source organism: Agrostemma githago (assembly GCA_958450325.1). NCBI lineage: Eukaryota > Viridiplantae > Streptophyta > Magnoliopsida > Caryophyllales > Caryophyllaceae > Agrostemma > Agrostemma githago. The sequence continues at coordinate 71,741,958 of OY288249.1, forward strand.
GAAGAATTACCTAAATCTCAAACCCCTTTTAACACCTATATAACCTCAACCAGCGTCGTTTCTAAGCGGTACGCTCTGCACATCCCCAATTCCACTATTCACCCCAGAATAATCACCCCAGAATAATCATCATGCTCGTTTATCAGGACAAGATTTCCGGTATGCCCTTTTCTTCTTCATTTTTCCCCATGATTTTTAGCTTTGATTGAATCGATTGCTCCATTTTATAATTTGACTATGCTGCCGATTTCGATTGAGCATATCAGTATGCTGCGTGGGTAGATTCAGTTCAGGGTTTTGTGTTACATTGGTGTTATTGGGTTTTTATTTCACACAAATTGTGAAATTTGGTTCGATTATCTTGTCAACTTTGATTTTATATAATATAATCATATTGGTAGCTTTTTTGATATTCAATTGATTATGTTGCCGAGTTTGATTGAGCGTATCAGTATACTGCGTTTACCTCAATTGACTAGATTCAATCTAGGGATTTGCTTTTTTTTTTTTATATTCAATTGGTTATCCGTACAAAAGATTTAATACTTGTTACGGGAACTTGATTGTTGTTTGATTTGATTTAGGCTTTTGATCTTGAGTTCGTGTCGATATGCTTTTTATCTGGTCTAAAAGTTTGAAATTTGCATTTATTTACTGGGTTATTGATTGTCAAACTTGTTATTGTGTTAAGATGACGAGCTGCTCTCGGACTCGTTCCCCTACAAGGAGCTCTTTGAGGGAGTTTTATGGGAGGTAGATGGAAAGGTAACAATCAGATTTACTTTTACTGTGCTGCTGCTGTTGTTGTTATTTGATGCAGTGCTTGGTCAGTTATTGATAGTGCATGATCTTGTTTTGACAGTGGGTTGTTCAAGGAGCTGTCGATGTTGATATTGGTGCCAACCCATCTGCGGAAGGTGGTGGTGAAGATGAGACTGTTGATGACCAGGCTGTGAAGGTTGTCGACATTGTCGACACCTTCAGGCTACAGGTGATTATCCGTCTTTTTTTTATCTTTACTTTTGATTTTTCACGAATGAAATGATATTAGAACAATAAAAATTTACACTTTTTTTACTTTTTTTAGGAACAACCGCCTTTTGACAAGAAGACATTTGTTGGATGGGTCAAGAAATACATCAAGAACCTGACACCCAAATTGGACGAAGAGGCTGCAGCTGTCTTCAAGAAAAACGTTGAGCCTGCAACCAAGTTCCTCATGTCAAAGCTCAGTGACCTTCAATTGTATGTCCTTCGCCCTTTTTAATTCTTGTCCTTCGTCCATCATTATTCGAATTCTGTGATTATAAGTATTTAAAACTGATGATCGCGGTGGCTTTGAGTGCACTTGGTTAAGTCTGTCATGCTTGCGAACATCATTTGTGCATCTGAGCATTGAAATTTGATTAGTTTAGCATGGCGAAGCCTAGGAACGTTGCTGACATGATATCATATTTGTTGTATACAGCTTTGTGGGGGAGAGCATGCATGATGACGGGGCCACAGTGTTTGCATACTACAAAGAAGGCGCAACTGACCCAACATTCCTCTACTTTGCTCACGGTCTCAGGGAGGTCAAGTGTTAGGGATGACAGTTATATGTCTGTCTTCTTAGGAAGCTTGTGTTTGTTTTACTTCCAATTCTAGTCCATTTACTGAGTAAACAGCTTGATGTGTTCTTGAGACTGAGTCACTGTTTTCATAGTGAGGGATTCAGATTTCCTTGCATACTTTCTCCATACTTTTATCTTTCAGATTTAAGCTTCCGTGTATAGTCCTTTCACAGATAGGCAAAGTCGATTTTCTTGCATACTTGTTCGACCTACCTGTGCGTGTATTGTAACCTTCAATTCTCATGGGAAAAGCTCATCTAATCTAAAGTTCTAAATGCCTCTCAAATTTTAGCATCCAATTGCAGTCGTCACGATTTGTGCGCAGGAATCGAGAATTTGATAATTGCAGGGTTCTATGGTTGAGACTTGAGAGATGACGCTTAGTAGATAGAACGATTCTAGCTTGCTGAAATCGTAAAAGTGTTTGGCAAAATAACTGAAAAATTAATCGATACTTTGTGAGTATCCTTTATTTATTAAAGCAGCCACCACGCACAATGACGTGGCGCTGCTCTTTGATGAGTATTTTGAAATACTCAATCCTCATGCATCCAACCTTTGTATGGCAACTCTTCCGTGGGAAGCTAATCACGCAGGTTCACAATTTGGGTAAAGCCAGGGCCGGCCCATTGGGGGCTCAATTAGGTTCTTGGAACCGGGGCCCAAACAGATTAATGACCTCAATATATATATTGTTAATACAAAATTACCAAGGAGTGGTATATTGCTGTAGTGGTCAAGGTGGTTAAATTTGTTCTAGAGGTTGTGTGTTCGAGTCCTATATTGCTCATTTTTTTAGTTCTTATTATACTAGGGCCTCAATATTGCAGTTGGAACAGGGCCTCAAAATTCCATGGACCGGCCTTGGGTAAAGCAATCGGAGCTTAGCAATCTTTCTTTCACACACAATTAACCTGCCCACAATTACATCCTCATTAATCCTTAATCCTTGATCAAACAACTTACCCTAATTTGTCAAACCCTAACCTCAAATATCATATAATTCAAACCAAATAGAATTAAAACCTATCATAGAATTAAAAACCTTAATTGACTATAGAGTTAAAAACCTTAATTGACTATAGAATTAAAATATTGCACTGTCTATCAAACCCTAATCTCAAATGTCTGCTGGGATTAACCCATCAATTGCTTCTTTAATTCAAGGCGTCAGACTATCGAATATGGATGTTAGGGTCATATATATATATATATGACAGAGGTCTGACTTCAATGACAAGTCAAAGATCGATGGGATCAATGTTTTATCAAGATCAAAAGTATGATTTCTTTAGGCATATGATTTATTCAAACATATATGAAATCAATACTGCATACTGCTTCCTCAGATCTATTCCTTCGTTGTTGATTGTAGAAATCGTGGGTGACGATGTATTTTTATGGTTTTTGTGTTGTCTTGGAAATGGATTGAAAGAATGTATTGTCTCAGTGAAGTTGAATAGATCTGATAGTTTTTGTTGTCCTAAAATAACGATTAATTTGTTAATATGTTGCATTTTATTTGGATAACGAAGTAATATATTTTACGGAGTATATAACTTTGTCAAATGTTCGGTAACCTTAGACGGAATAATTTATATTTCGTTAATAAAATTTATTCATTAAAACAAGCGATTAGTCCTTACGCTTAATATTATGTTATACTACGTATGACGCTAACTTTTTCAAACAATCGACTAATAGGTTGTATACTCGATCATCTGAGAACGTATTTTCCCGTCTCTTATCTTTTATCTATTAGAATTGCGAAACAACTACCGTGTAAATTGTATGTTATCTACTAAAAGTCATTCATAACCACACGCATTATTCGTTCGTAGTGAAATAGTCTTCCTATGTGTATTAATATTTTATGTAGGTAACAATTTTTTTTAATCTAATTACCACAAAATAAACGTGACAGCCCGTGAATTTTCACGGGCCATCAAACTAGTTTGATAAAATGACCTAACCAAGCATTACAGTAACGTAGATTATTTTCACATGTTATCGTGACCCGACCCAGACCCAGACCCGGATCCGTTAGACACGTCTATATTAGTGATACCCGGTTGTTAGGGTTCTCCATATGACTGAGTATCATTTCCGATTTTCCGCCGCAAAACTATGTAACCTAAGGCACTGGTATCCGCTCTCTGCTCTTCCATGGCGGTTTCTCCTCAACGCTTCATTTTCTCCATTAATCAATCCAGGTACCTTCATTTCTCCCTCCTCTATCCTTTCCTATGCTCTCCATTTTCCACCTCAAAAACTTCCATTGATTCAAATCACATTGACACAAACCCTAACCCTAATCGTAACCCTAATTTGAATGTGCGCGAGTCTCAAATCCTAAATGAACTTTCCAATCTGTTGCCTATTCGTCACACGCCTATACCACCTAATTTATATTCGCCCAATTCGATTTCACCCTCGATTGAATCCCGAACCCTAATTGATAAATGTTCTCCTGATGGGTTTCTTCCGATTGAAGATAAATTACGAGGGGTGTTTATACAAAAACTTAAGGGTAAAGCTGCGATTGAGAATGCGTTATCCGCTGCTTTGGGTGGTGGAGAAATTACTCTGGAAGTTGTTTCTAGGGTTTTAGATAGAGGGAACTTAGGGGGTGAAGCTATGGTGATGTTTTTTGATTGGGCTGTTGAACAACCTGGTGTTGGCAGAGACTTGGGAGTGTATAACGTGGTACTTAAAGCGTTAGGGAGGAGAAAGTTTTTCGATTATATGGTGGCGAAGTTTAGGGAGATGTCGAGTGATGGGGTTTGTCCGAGTAGTGATACACTTATGATTGTGATGGATAGTTTTATAAGGTCTCGTCGTTTATCGAGGGCGTTGGTGGTGTTTGGGGAGGTGGAAGCGTTTGGGATGAAATGTGATACCGAGAGTTTTAATGTGTTGTTGAGGTGTTTGTGCAAGCGGTCTCATGTCGGTGTTGCTAATTCACTTTTGCATTCGATGAAAGGAAAAGTGGTTTTCGATTGTGTTAGTTATAATGTGGTTATTGGTGGGTGGGCGAGGTTAGGTAAGGTTGGTGAGATGGAGAAGTGTTTGAAGGACATGGTAGAAGATGGGTTATGTGCCGATTGTTGGACTTACAGTAGTGTTATTGAGTGTTTAGGTAGAGCTGGTCTGGTTGATGATTCTGTTAAGATTTTTAAAAACATGGATGCTAAAGATTGTCGCCCTGATGTAAGAGTTTATAATGCGATGATTTCTAATTTTGTCTCTGTGGGGGACTTTGTTAATTGTATGTCGTACTACAACGATATGTTGAGGAATGATTGCGCACCAGACTTGGATACATACAGCAGCATAATCGGTGGTCTGATAAAGGCTCGGAAAGTGGCAGATGGACTTGAAATGTTTGATAAAATGTTGCATCGTGGAGTCATTCCAACCACTGGGGTTGTAACCGCTTTCATTGAGCCTTTATGTAGCTTTGGTCCACCACATGCTGCCATGATGCTTTATAAAAGTGCTAGGAAGTATGGATGTGTAATATCACTGACTGCTTATAAGCTGTTATTTATGCGGCTTTCTCGATTTGGTAAATGTGCAATGCTTTTGAAGTTGTGGAATGAGATGCAAGAGTGTGGACTTTCTTCTGATATGGATGTCTATGAATATGTGGTAAATGGGTTGTGTAACAACGGACAGCTTGACACAGCTGTGCTTGTTATGGAGGATGCCCTCCGTAAAGGATTCTGTCCTGGCCGGCTCATGTATAGCAAGCTTAATAACAAACTGCTTGCTTTTGATAAAGCAGACATAGCTTATAAGCTTTTCTTGAAAATACGACGTGCACGTGCCAGTGAAAATGCAAGGAAATACTGGCGTGCTAATGGTTGGCATTTCTGAGCGTGTTTTTGGTCATTGCTGAAGTTCGACAGTATGATTTGCCATAAGCCCACTTACTTGATGAAAAGAGGTTTTCAACTGAGAGCCATTGTTAAAGGCACTGAAGTGTTTAAACTCCCTGAATTCCATGAATTCCGTTCCTAGGAACTCCAGGTATTGTTTCAACAGCTCACGCTAACTCGTTTTCTATTTTCAAATACGACAATTCAAAATTTTCAGAATTTCAAATAAATAGCAATACTAGTAAATATATCATCACGCTTTTCTTATTTTTTTACTTCCTCAATTTTTCTTATTTTTGCCTCACTTGTTTTTTTTATTATTATATAAAACTAATATATTTACATCAATATTTACTGTTTTTCGGGGGTCAAAGTTAATGCATTGTGCTTGTTTGTATTTTCATATACCCCACTTCCTTTTTATTTTTCCTCCATTTCATCTGGAATGATGCAATTTAGCCAAATCTGAAACAAATGTGCTCCTTTTGGCATCTCTCTCTGATCTGACCACAAATTCTTTTGGGATTAAGGCTCTGCCGCTGCTGCTGCTGATGCTGCTATTGTTGTTGTTGTTGTTGTTGTTGATATTGTTACTGTTTTCTTGCTGTTCCCAAAAGAATAGAACCAAGATCTTATTTGAGGTGCCATAAGTAGAAGCGCTTTGTTCTGATCGATAAAAAATGAGATGGGTTTCTCGGCTGACCAGATATACCGAAATTGAGACGAGTTTACATACTGATCAGATATACTGTTTGTCCTGATGTAAGCTATCTTTGCGTGATAGAGTATTTTTTTTATAGTGCACTTCTTTTTTTTATCCTGCCTTCACTTTATCTGGAATGATGCAATTTAGCCAAATCTGAAACAAATATGCTCCTTTTGGCATCTCTGTCTGATCCAAGTTCAAATTCTTTTGGGATTAGGAGTTTAGCTCCATATATTCAGCTCAGCTCAACTCAACTCAACGTAATTCAATTCAATTCAATTCAATTTTGGCTGCTTCAGCAGTTCTTTTGATAACAGAGCCTGGATCTTATGTGAGGTGCCATAAGTAGAAGCGTTTTGTTCTGATTGATAAAATTGAGATGGGATTACCTGCTGACCAGATATACCAAATTTGATGTGGTTTTACACTCTTGACTAAAAATTCTGCTTAGTTGGTTTTAAATGTAAGCTATTGAGTATGATTCTGTGATATACAAGATATTTAAATGCCCTTATAAAGTTCAGAGTAATTTGTCTGTGGTCGAAACTTGTGTGAGCAGTCTGAGCACTGCCGAATGTTGGATTGCCATAACCCTCATTTTATATTGCCATGCTATTCTTACCCTTTTTGTTGAAGCTTTAGGCTGATTCAATCGCAAATTGAGGGATGGTTTTCATACTGGATTTTGAGACGGTTTAAGCTTTAAGGAAAGGGGTGACAACTGGTTCTGGGATAAAGTCTATCAACGGAGATTTGATACCATGATAACATCTTGCTTGCTGATCGTGGCTAGTTGCCATGCCGATATTCCTTCCTCAGAGGTATGCTCGTCTTACCCTATCGTTTTGGAATAATAAAAAATCTGTTAATTAGATCCAGAGAAGGTAAACACTGAACATTACTACCAGTCTTGAGAATTTATGAACTACATTTGTAATGTTTTTTGCATTTTAAGAGTTGGGGACTGGGGAGTATCTTTGAGCTATCATTAGTTATTTTGGCATTTGTTCTTGTTTTTTTTTTGACATTGTTATGGAAGTTTATATGACGGGATGTATTTGGATTGGATTGGATTGGATTGGATTTGCAGGACGAAGAATGGTGAGGGTGATTTCTGATTTTTTTTGTATCGCACGACATGATCCATTCGTAGGCCCTGTTTTGAAGTGAACTGAAGCGGGCTAAATTGAAGTGGCTGAGACAGAATATTCCTAATGGGCGGGAACTGAAGTCAGCTGAAAATAATTCGAAAAGAATAGACTCCAAGTAATAAAATCACTTGTATCAATGAGTTTTAGAGAATGTAAGGATCAATTTTGTGCCCTTACTGAGCACATGCACAGCACCTTATGAGTCGAGTTTCTTAGGTCAGAACTCAACCATAGCTTCGCTTCTGAGTTGTGAACTTGTTGTCGGCCCTCCAACGACCACCATCTCTGACGCACCTCCTTCCTCTCTAGACTGCACACACTCGTTGGCCAGTTCCTCTCACCATGCTTAGCAGTCGTTGTCTTTGCCACCACCAACAATCAGTCCACCATCAAATAGACCGTAGAAAAATGGTGATTAATTAAGTCAATACGTAATTTAAAACAATATTTCCATCATCGACTAACGGATTAACCCCCATAATTGAAGTCATAGAGAGCTATTCGATTGCTTTTTAGAGGAAAACAAGTTTTTTTTTTGCCATCGCAGGAAAACAGACTAATTAGAGATAATTTTTTTTGAACGAATAGATCATTTCATTAATAAGAAGTCCTACGACATCTACAACTTATATCAAAATTGAACGGATACAATACTATAAAATTTGAGTAAAATAAATTCTCGTTAAAACAAAGATCTCTCACTAAGATTTTGATCTCCGCTTCTGCACATCCTCATGATACAGCTTTTCACAAGAGGGTTTCAACCATCGTTGTTTAATGATACAGCTTTTCACAAGAGGGTCTTCGGTCTGAGATCAATTGAGATACCACGTGATGAACGATTATAGCATTGATGATCTTCCGCATCCTCTCCACTCTAATAGATTTAACATCTCTCCTCAAAGAAAGAACGAAACCCATCAATTGATGGGGGGCGAAACTCTCCAAAAGGAGAGGACTTATTATTATAACTAAAATACTAATAGTACTAATATTAAAATAATATAATTAATTAAAAATTGGGGCTTACCATCATTAATGGTGGTAGCCCCAAGGTTTTTTTTTTTTGGAGGCTAGGATTTTTTTTGTTGGGGGGAGTAGGAGGAGGAGAAGGGTTTTACTAGTTTAACCCTAAAGTTGATAACTAGAGATAATTAGTTAAAGAAAATTTAGATGTAAACCGTATGCTCCATATAAAGGATATACGTGGATAAATTAAATTATGGAAATTTGGTGATATATAATTTTGATATGCGGCAAGTTAAAGAAAATTATCATAAGGGGATTATCCTATGATTATAAATTGAAGTCTAGTTATCGAGTATTGTCTTAAAAATAGATATTACGAGTTTTAAATACAATGTACGCATATAATTTAATTTAATGTTTATACTTTATCGCATGTATGACCTCTCAAAAAAACACATTTACGTATGTGGATAGTACTATTAAACAGTCTTACCTTCAACTTACCTATATTCTTCGTCTATTTACACAAATTCAAATTGCACTATTTTTTTCATATTTAAGTTTGATGTAACCATAAAATCATTTCATTTATCTACGAACTTGGAAAAGGAAACAGGACAGAAAAAAAATCGGAGGTTTTATATATAAATAAACACGTCTATGACTCTCACCATTATCGAGTTATTGCTGTAAACTTTTATTTCTTGTCAAACACTCCAATTCTACTTGTACCGTATTCTCTCTGCTTCTAATGGCGACTCCCATGGACGAAAATCAATTAGTGAATTTATCTACTGAAGACGTTATCAGAGCTTCAGATTCTCGACAATGAGCTTCACGGAGTGTTTCGCAAGAAAATAGGCGACGAATACCGTGCTCTAGCCACGTCTACTGAAGACATTGTTCGAGCATCCTTCCTGCCAAGGCTCGTTAGGAAAAAACATACTTTGATAGTGCAAATTTGTTTTCTTGCGAAGCACTCCGTCTAGTCTTGACTCTAATTGTAAGATCAATTAGCGCACTTGTCTACTGAAGACATTATTCGAGCTTCGCGGATTCTCGATAATGAGATTCGTATACTTAAGGTTTCTTGATGGTCGAAGACGTGTTAGGGATGAACAGAGAAGAGAGAAAGAGAGAATCGAGAGATGAGAAAGAAGAAGAATTGTTGTATTGAATTATTGAATGAGTAATGATTACAATGTATAACAACCTCAAGTTGTTGTTCTAACAACCTTATATTGCCACGTCATAGTTAGTTATTGTAACTAACAATGCTAACAACTTACAACCTAACAACCTGTAACAAGACGAAGATCAATTAGCGCCCCTGAAGACATTATTCGAGATTCGCGGATTCTCGATAATGAGATTCGTATACTTAAATTTCTTGAGGAGCGGGTAAACTGAATAGTTATTTTAAGAGTTTGTAGATTCGATTCATCCCTCTAGTGCGCTCTTTCTAGACAAAAAGAATACTTACAATCTCTTCTAATTCTTGTCTCCCAATTTCTAAAGTTTACCGTCTGTCACGGATTGTTTGACGACTGCGCTTTTTTCGAATTGATTAATTTTATCACAAAAAATATCAAATTCGTGGCAATTTTTTTTGAAATTTAATTGTGATAATTTTTTTTATAAAATAACATTATCGTGTTTCTTTTCCTATTTATTTGACTATTTGGTTGATATATATGATCGACAAATATTTACTCTTTAATATTTAAAATGCAAAATATTCAAATATTGGTTTTAGACGTAACTTTACCCAATTTATCTAAAAAATATCCGTGAAATAAAAAATTAATTATAATTTTAAAAAATCACACCAAATTTCTTCTATAACCATATATCTAACCTAATTCGGTGGCTTTAGCGTTCTAACTAAATCTCAAACCATGTAACACAGCTTTGATCAACCCAAATAGTTATCGAGTATTGTCTTAAAGAGAAATATTACGAGTTTTAAATACAATGTACGCGTATAATTTAATTCGATGTTCATCGCATGTATGACCTCCCAAAAACTCGTTCACGTATGTGAATAGTATCTCTTTACTATTAAACACAGGGACTACTCATCCTCGTCGACGATTTACTTAAAATCGTCGGCAAGTATGATAGTAAATGACCGAATCGCCCTCTGTTTAATTACTAACTAAACAAAATCTAAACTAACCTAACTAAATTATATTTAACCTTTACTATTATTTAACCTACCACTATTTAACCTAAGGAAATTATATTTAAATTTAACCGAATCATCATCGGAATAACGTCGAAACGCTTGTATTTTGATTTTTCCAATAACGTTGACAATTGTCCGGAATGTCGAACACGGTTAACAATTTCCCTTTTGATTTGAATTTGCCGTATACCGAAAACAATTCGGAAGACGACGTCGTTGACGAGGTTAATTTTAATTTCCCTTGTCATGTACGCGGTGTAATTTCATTGGTTATCACGGAAAAAGAAAAGACAGTCGTGATAGACTTTTCGGTATAGGCGTGAAAGATAGTCCGGGAATAGTCTATAGGCGTTGCATTTTTATAGCCGTTCCCAGCTGAAACGTTGAAACGTAACGCCTTTTTTTACGGGTAGGCATTGAATTTTAAAGTCTATGCCCAGGCGTAGACTTCGAGTTTTAAAGTGTATGCCCAGGCGTAGACTTCGAGTGTTAACGTCTATGCCCAGGCGTAGACTTCGAGTCTTAAAGTCTATGCCCAGGCGTAGACTTCGAGATTTAAAGTCTACGCCCAGGCGTAGACTTTGAGTTTTAAAGTCTATGTCCAGGCGTAGACTTCGAGTCTTAAAGTCTATGCCCAGGTGTAGACTTCGAGTTTTAAAGTCTACGCCCAGGCGTAGACTTCGAGATTTAAAGTCTACGCCCAGGCGTAGACTTTGAGTTTTAAAGTCTATGTCCAGGCGTAGACTTCGAGTGTTAAAGTCTATGCCCAGGCGTAGACTTCGAGATTTAAAGTCTATGCCCAGGCGTAGACTTCGAGTTTTAAAGTCTATGTCCAGGCGTAGACTTTGAGATTTAAAGTCTATGTCCAGGCGTAGACTTCGAGTTTTAAAGTCTATGTCCAGGCGTAGACTTCGAGTTTTAAAGTCTATGTCCAGGCTGCCAATTGGACGATTGTCTTATGTGAACTCCATTGATTTCAGTAGTAACATGATTTTTCGGGGTATTCCAATTGAGATTTCTAATTGTGAGAATCTGGAGTATTTGGATTTGACTTCAAATAACATGACTGGTGTGATTCCTGAGAATTTGGGGAATCTTCAAAAGTTGAGTTTTCTAATGGATCATTTTTTTTTATCGGATAGAGATGCAGTAACTTGTCTTGTTTTGTTTTGATGTTTTCATTTTGTTTTTGTTTTGTTTTGTTTTGTAAGGTTGATCGTTTATGTTTTAAAGTAATTTTTGTTTTGCTTAGTTAAGGAAGAAAAATGGGGTAAAGGGTAAAATAGGTAAATAATGTAAAATTGTCGACGATTTTAAGTAAATCGCCGATGACGAGAAGCGAAAGTGCGGCATTATAGAAACTCGGAGGGAGTATTAAATAAGGAAAGTAGTGAGGGTGAATTTTTTTCCATAAATGTAAATAGGAGAGAAAAGTATTTGAACTTATACACGGGGTAGGAAAAGGAAATAGGGAAGAAAAAAAAATTGGGGAGTATATATAAATAAACACGTCTTTCACTCACTCTTATACCTCTAAACTTTTTTTTCTTGTCAATCACTCAACTCTACCATATTCTCTGTGTTTTTAATGGCGACTCCCATGGACGAAGATCAGTTAGGAAATTTATCTACGGAAGATGTTATCAGAGCTTCACGGATTCTCGACAATGAGATTCGTATACTCAAGGTGTCTTCTCATTTCTGTTTCCAAATTTTAAGTTTTGATTTCTAGGGTTTACAGATTTCTTCTATCACCGGATTTATTTTGAATGATTTCTAAATTTTTTCGATTTCTAGGGTTTATAGGAGGTGTATTTCACTTAAAGTTGTTTAATTTCGCGACGTTTACCGATTGAAAATAGGACGAGGGACAAAGGTCGAGGCTGGAATTAGATTCATACATGGACAAGATTAAGGAGAATCAAGAGAAGATCAAGCTTAATAAGCAACTTCCTTACCTTGTCGGAAACATTGTTGAGGTATTAATTCTCTTCTGTTCTTATTGGCTCAATTATGCAGCAGCTCGTTCTAATCGGCTTTTAGTTTCAAGGCGTTTAATTCCTGTTTGTCTTCCATGTTCTGCGATAATGTTAGATCGATCGTTTGAAGTTGTCGTTAGGATTAGAAATAGAGTGACTCGGCGCGTGATTTGATTTGAGTCGTGCAAACTCGTTAATGTTAGGTCAACGAGTTTGATAAACTGTTAGATCGTTTGAGGCGTTTACTTTATATTGGCTCAATTATGATGTATTTCTAGGGAATTTTTCGTGGCATGGAGACAGTTGTACAAGTTTAGAGTCGTCCCAGTAAAAATCTACATGGTGTAACCTATATCATAATTTCCTATTATCTTTACTGTATGAACAGTTTAATATCGAGCATCCATCCTGGATAACGTGTGGAGATATTGTTATTCACTGAACTTTTTTTTCTCCTCTCAACTTTGTGACTAAAGATACTAGAGATGAATCCTGAAGATGAAGCTGAGGAAGATGGGGCTAATATTGATCTAGATTCACAGCGAAAGGGGAAGTGTGTCGTGCTCAAAACTTCAACTAGACAGGTGTGCAATCTTATTAGACTTTCACATTAAAAAAAGTTCCCTATCAACTGAGTGTACTTCTATTTGTTTTGAAGTGCCGAAAATTAGTTGTACGTTTCTCAATATAGGCTGAGTAGTGTATTGTTATTGTTGCTGTAGATGTAGATGCAAAAATAGATTATACAAGGATGTTAGTACTTTTTTTTGTATCATGTTGTTCATGACGTTTTTTTTTTGGTAATTTTCTTCTTAATTGTAGACTATATTTCTTCCTGTGGTTGGACTTGTTGATCCTGATAAGCTGAAGCCTGGTGACTTGGTCGGGGTTAACAAAGACAGTTACCTCATCCTCGACACTTTGCCTTCTGAATACGATTCTCGGGTGAAGGCTATGGAGGTTGATGAGAAACCTACAGAGGATTACAGCGACATTGGAGGTTTGGAGAAAGAGGTAAATTTAATTTTTCGTTTGCTTGCATGACTAGTAGCTTGTGTGGTATATGAGTCAATTACAATTGGTTTAAATTGATCAGATTCAAGAACTAGTTGAAGCAATAGTTTTACCCATGACGCATCAAGAAAGGTTTCAGACAATTGGAATTCGGCCCCCAAAGGGAGTTCTTCTCTATGGACCTCCTGGCACAGGAAAAACGCTCATGGCACGAGCATGTGCGGCACAAACAAATGCAACTTTTCTGAAGTTAGCAGGTCCTCAACTCGTTCAGGTTGGCTCTGGTCTATGTATCTGAGTATTTGACTTTTGCAAATTTCATTCGATCAAGTCAAACTTAATATATATTTTTTTCAAAAAAAAACCTATCCAAACTAGGTGGATTTATAGTTTCTTTGTTAGAGTGACCGGTTTGGTGGATTTGCAATAGCCATATTGTCGGGGTTAGGGTGAGCTAAGGCTGCTTATACATGATGGCAGGGTATTGATACCATTTATGATGGCATTACTAGTTTCTGGGTTTAAATGTTTAACTGTTATGTTTGTGTGACATAGATGTTCATCGGAGATGGTGCGAAACTTGTACGTGATGCTTTTCAGCTTGCAAAAGAGAAGGCACCATGCATCATATTTATTGATGAAATTGATGCTATTGGTACCAAGCGTTTTGACAGGCAAGTGTTCACTTCAGCAACATCCTTTGTCTTCCTTTTTGTTTGCATCAATGCTGGTTCTACTGTTTTAGCCATATTATAGATCCAAAACCATGAGGTTCTGATTACATTTCACGTGCTGCAGTGAAGTAAGTGGTGATAGGGAGGTACAGCGAACCATGTTGGAGTTGCTGAATCAACTTGATGGCTTTAGTAGCGACGAAAGGATCAAGGTATGTGTTCATGGCTAACCATCTATAAATACTTCACTCCGTAGTCCTCTAAATGCGAAGTTCTGCAAATCTTTCTGATTTCTCTGTTCTGTAGCTGATGAGAACCATACTCCTCATTAGGAGACTTTCATGCTGTTTATTTACTATATCAATCAATTATTGGAAAGTGGGATCAATGATTTCCAATAATTTTTTTACCAGGTCATTGCAGCTACTAATAGGGCAGATATTCTGGATCCTGCACTCATGCGTTCTGGTCGTCTTGACCGTAAAATTGAGTTCCCTCACCCCACTGAGGAGGCCAGAGCCCGAATTCTTCAGGTATCGTTTCTTCCCTCCCCTGAACTACTGCCGTAACTAACTATTATTCTGTGAACGTATCTGTAGATTGGTTATGTGCGTATTTAAATATATTCCAACTGATTTTTCTTTGATTGCAGATTCATTCAAGAAAAATGAACGTTCACCCAGACGTCAACTTTGAAGAATTAGCACGATCAACTGATGACTTCAATGGTGCTCAGTTGAAGGCTGTTTGTGTAGAGGCGGGAATGTTGGCTCTCCGTCGAGATGCTACAGAGGTAACTCTCTTTTCCCCGTGTTTTTCTGTCTCCGAAGGAGAATTAGTAAGGTTGTGTAGTCTTAACTATCAACTACTCCGTATTTGTTCTTCATGAGTAATGTTTTTTGATTTTGCGTTTATAGGTGAACCATGAAGATTTCAATGAAGGGATTATACAAGTCCAAGCTAAAAAGAAGGCCAGCTTGAACTATTATGCCTAGGACACTTTGCCAACGGGTTTTTACTTTTTAGTTGAACGACAAATTTGATCCGACTGTTTTAGTTGCGGTCATATACAGGTTTTTAGTTGAACTCGTTTGCTTTGGTTTTATGCCAAAATTAACAATGATGACGACAAATTTGATCCAACTAGTTCGCTTGGTCATATAATTCATCAAGGGTAACATTTATTAAGCTACCGGGCATCAAATTCACGTCCATTGTTGTGGTTAAGATTTCAGATTATGGCTCAACCAGCTGCTTGCAGAATCGAAGTCTGCATTTCTTTGTGTATATCTTGATTCGGTTTATATATATACATTACTAAATTAAAATTTATTTGTCAAATTATGATATTCACTACTCGATTGTTATTTTGTTACCAGGTTATATTACTAGTTAATACTACTCCGTATTATTTTAAGTTGGAAAAATTACAAAATACCGTATAAAATTTTACAAATTACCACCATGTATTTCAACTTTTACAAATTACCACCTATAGTTCAACGTATATTTACAAATTGTCACCATGTATTTCCAATGTGTATCGAAAAAATCAGAATTATTGTTAATTGATTTTTTATTTTTTTCAAAAATATTACTCCGTATTTGCCTACTTGATCCAGTTTAAGCGATGCGATTCAGACGATTTTTTTCACCCGTATCTAAAAATGAAAAAGTAATGACAAATTTTGGATTTCCAACAATTCCGCTTCCGGTCTAGTTTTTTTTTTTTTTTATTGATGTACACCTCTATCCGATACGAGTACACGACACCCTAAATGACAAATTGGTAAAAAAATTATCATAATGGCATAATAAAAATAACAAGTTGATACGATCCAAAAAAACATGAAATATGTAAAAAAACGAATTGAAGACAACATAGTTTGGCATAACTGATTAAAATATCGGCATATTAATTAACTTCCGTAATAATCATTTTGATTTAATAAGGTTTTCTATATCTAAAGTGGTTGATTACTATGGAACGAATTATGCAAATGAGTGTGTTAAACCGGATCAAGTAAGCAAATAATATTTTTGAAAAAATAAAAACTCGATTAACAATATTTTCGATTTTTTCGAACTAAACCGATACACAGCAGAAAAAAAAAACATGTGAGAAATTCGAATTCTATACTCGTATTTTTTTACCAATTCGTCGCTTGCATACTTTTTTTTTTACCAATTTGGCACAAGTCATACTTTTTTTACCCATTTATCACATTGGTGTCATTTTATTTATCAATTTGATAATTTGACCGTTATTGCTATGTACCTAGACCAAGCAAATGTAAAAAATTTAACCTTTGTCGATATTGACATAGGCTACATGAACAGGCATGTTGAACAAATTGGTGCAACAAAATTGACTGTCTATTCCTGAAAGTTGAATATGTAAAAGATTAAACTGATTGATGAACAGTATCGAGAAAGGAAGCGATATAGCCTTGTCACAATACACGCCGAATTCCTCAAAAGAACAAAAACACAACGACTCACTAAACGAGGTTATGCAAAGTGCCCGTCCCAAGTTCACAGCACATCACGTTTCCCAGCAAACGAATTAGAATCGAAGTAGAAGACACAGTTTTCCTATATAACTCATCCCTAGCACTTGACCTCCTTGAGACCGTGAGCAAAGTAGAGGAATGTTGGATCAGCTGCACCGTCTTTGTAGTATGCAAAAACTGTGGCTCCGTCATCATGCATGCTCTCCCCCACAAAGCTGTATACAGCAGAAACGATATCATGTCAGCAACATTCCTTAGGCTTTACCATGCTAAATTAATCAAATTTCAATGCTCACATACACAATAACACATATGATGTTCGCAAACATAACCGACTTCGAAAACTTGAACCAAAGTTGCAAGTTTGAAGTGCAACAAATCAGAAAAATTTAGAATAATGATGAGAGTAAAAGAAGCTTTATTGAGAAGGACAAAGATAAAAACATGCAGAATACATACAATTGAAGGTCGCTGAGCTTTGACATGAGGAACTTGGTTGCAGGCTCAACGTTCTTCTTGAAGACAGCTGCAGCCTCTTCGTCCAATTTGGGTGTCAGGTTTTTGATGTATTTCTTAACCCATCCAACGAATGTCTTCTTGTCAAAAGGCGGTTGCTCCTAAAAAACAAATAGCATTAATATCATTCATGAATGAACAAAGGCGAAGATAGTTTGACAGGAAAAAAAAACACTGATTACCTGCAGCCTGAAGGTGTCGACAATGTCGACAACCTTCACAGCCTGATCATCAACAGTCTCGTCTTCACCACCTTCAGCAGATGGGTTAGCACCGATATCAACATCAACAGCTCCTTGAACAACCCACTGTCAAAACAAGATCATACAATATCAATAATCGACAAAGCAACAACAGCACCAACAGCACAGTAAAACTGTAAAAGTAAATCTGAAGAAAGATGAATATGATTGTTACCTTTCCATCTACCTCCCACGGAACTATTATTACCTTTCCATGAATATGATAGTTTCGTTCGTAGTATTACTACTCGTATTAATCAATTATCTATTTGATGTCAACGGAATGAATGTGACGTGACTGAGGAGATCATTATACTAAAATTGATTATGCCTCGTCTATTACACAGGACTCTGCGACATCTAACCCAAGGATTTCACAACCACTACGATCTTTTTTTTTCCAGAAAAATCGTAAATAAGCTTTTGTCAAAATCGTTACTACAAACCTTGATCTAAGTTGATGATTTCCACCATTTCGAAAATGGTCATAATAAACAAAATATACTTCAAAGTACCGTACTAATATTTTATGAAAATGTTTTCTATGATGGAAATACGGTATCTATTTATAGGCATAAGTCTTTGGTCACCAAGTACCTCTCATCATCGTAATGTCATGGAGTGACGCTATAACGAAGATATCATAGAAGTGACATATAAAATGATGTCAAGTTATTGAGCTCAAAGCATCCTAAATAATCACCATGTCCAAACGATTTGTCATTTTAAAAATTCGACATTTAGGTGTTTTAACACAACTAATCGATTCAATGGATGATTTATTAGCCTTTCGATCTTGTTTTGTTTGTTCAATGTATATGGTCTCATGTTAACATGATAGTAATACGGTCGCACATCATGTAGCTGGATCATGCTCAAGTCATCTTTGTAGGTTTCTCCTTTTCTGAATACGATCATTATATCAGCAAAAATCGACTTAATAAAAAACCCATTTTTCCTTTAAAAAAAACAACCAATCAACTCAGTTTATTTATTTATTTATTTTCTCTTAATACTGTGTATTAGATTTCGAAACTTACCATCAATTAATTATGGAAGTAACGCCGACAAAATTGAGAGGAATGAAGAAGGCCGGTCTTTGTTGATAAAAAACACGTTAATTTTGAAAAAGTAGTGAAAAGTTGACAAAAACGTGAAGACATAAATACTGATTACCGGAGTCACCAGTTTCTTACCGCCTCTCTCTGTTTTCTTTCTTTTTTATCCAACCTTTCCTCCTCCTCCTCCATATCCACTGTTCTTCCCCCTTCTCTCATCACCCCTCGATTTCCCCCAAACCCTTAATTTCCCCCCATTTTCCACCCCGTAAAACCTAATTCACGCTTCAATCAATCTATTAGAATACAGAAGAAATTGAAATTGGAGGTTTCGTGAATTGATTTGAGGCGAAGTGATCAGTAATCGGCGATCGGCGATGGGGTTCGACGATGGCGGTGGGAAGAAGTCAAAGTCGTTGAGTTCTTCAACCGTTTCATGCTCGATTTGTCTTGAGTATGTTACTGATACTGGGGAGAGATCCTGGGCTAAGCTTCTATGCGGACATGAGTTTCATCTCGGTATTTGTTCATTTCCTATTTCACTTTTGTTTTCGATTCGGATTGATTGAATTGATTGATTTTTGCCTTTGTTTTGAGCTGATTATGTGCTGTGTTTCATGAATTAGGTTATGGATTTTAAGTAGATTTCGATTTTGTATGTGGTTTTGAGCTGATTATGTGATGAATTATGGTAGTATGACTTGCTAAACTGGTTGCAATTGATTTTACTACGTAATGACGTCAATTTGGTTTCATTTTTGCATATGATTTTGAGCTGATTATGTGCTGAATTATGGCAACAGGACTCACTAAACTGATTGCAATTGATTTTGTTATGTAATACCGTTAATTTGATTTCATTTCGTCCCCCTAACACGCACGTAAGAGTTCAGATTGCGTGCACCAGACACTCTCTATTATGCTATTTGCAGGAGCTCCTTCGGCACATCTGCAATGTTGTTGTTTCAGTAAACTCATGAGTTTATAGAAATTAGGGAGGATCAGGAAATGGTCATGTTAGCATTTGAAATCGGATTCCGTATGAAATAGGATTCCAAGTTATGTAATCATCATTTTATAAACTTGTGACTTTAAAGAAATTAGGGAGGATCAGAAAATGGTCATGTTAGGATTTCAAATAGGATTCCAAGTTAGAGGACTGAAACATAGGTTCAATGATATTGTAAACTTATAGCAATTCAAAGGGGGAGGGGGGGTAAGTTAGGAGAAAGGTGGAGAGGAACCATATTTCTCCTTGTTTAGGGTGGCCACTCATACCGGCATTGGTCCTGTGGACTCCGGTCTTCTCATCGAGTCTGGTTTCCTTTCATTATAAACTCAGTTTCAAGTTGAATGTAGTAGCATGTGATGGGGAATTGGGAGCTTCAAATAAGCTACCCTTTCCCTCCCATTTTTACGGTCCTCTTTCTATTCCGGGAAAATAAAATTGGGATGGAGCGAGTATCTCATTTTCAGGGTTTTGCGATGGGTTTTGAAGTGCAGTAGACTTTAAAGTGTGGAAGTTGTCGATGTCAGGCCAAAATGCCTATCCCAATTGCAGCATATATTTTTAGTGTTGTTGTGGGACGTATACTTCCGGTCTTTGGTGAAGTCTACTTCATTAGCCTCTCTATAGTCGCATCAAACTATTTATAAAAAGTAAAAAACTCACAAAAGAACTTTATAAAAAGTAAAGAACTCATACATTTGAATCCACAAATCACAACCATTGTAGATTTTTAAGCTTGTGTTCCATGACTTCTAATTCTGGATTTGGTTTCAATTCATTCTACTGAAATTTCTTAGTTATGTAATCATCATTTCCATGGTTTTGACTTTTGACTCACGAATCTAAATGCACTTCATGCTGTAGTCCCTATATCTAAATTCTAATTTATGTGCAGGATAGGTTGAAAGTAGATACATTGACTACTAGTACTTGTGAGCCTTTGATATTTGTTTTGTAGTTTGAGCAGTCCTTTTAAAAGAAGTGAATGCTCTGCAGATGTGTTCAGTGTTGTTTTTTGTGATCTATGCATACGAATCCGAGCTTTGATCGTTCATATAATATGTCTGACACTGCATTTTGTGATTTTCTTCCTTTTGGCTAGTACTTCGTCATTTACTGTGAATATTTTTTTTTCTACGGGAGAAGTAAATATTACTCCGTAGTAGTTATTTTATTTATGTGGTATGAAATTATTTTGACCGTTGTGAACATTGCCTTGTGCAATTTGGAATCTGCTTGCCGAGTGCTCTTGTACTATGCTGATTGGTTATCAGTTGATTAGTGCTTGTCTAAGGATCGTGGCTTGTTCAATGCTATCTGATTCATTTATATCTTTTCTGCTTTCTCTGCAGATTGCATTGGTTCTGCATTTAATATTAAGGGCGCTATGCAATGCCCTAACTGTCGAAAGATTGAGAAAGGTCAATGGCTCTTTGCTGCTAGTGGTCGTTCACTTACGGACTTCGTTGAGGATTGGCCTCATGGTGAAGACCCATATGATCCAAGTTACTTAGATATGGTAATTTTATTATTCCTAAAAAAGTCTGTGTCACTTTTTTTGTACTCCGTATATAAAATGAGAAAATGCTAGTTAGTGTTCTGTTTTCCGTGAGTATTTTTTTTCCTGGTTTTTCAGGTTTGTTTTTTTATATTGATACTTTGACAGTGAACTACCTACTTTGGCCTCAATTTGTGTCAACCAAATTAGTTTTGTGTGTTGATAGTTTGATACATTGTCTGTGAAGCTTTAGTCAGTGTCTAGTCTTTCACAGGTCAAATCTCTTGGTTCTTCCCTGAATCTAATGCTTGGGAAAAAACGGAGGTTTTGGTTTTTGAGATTTGCATTTCTAGATCATGTACTCCATAACCATTACTATCGGACTTGTTCATACACTGAAGGTAATATATCTGTGATAATGAGAGATATTCATTAGGTAGGATCAACTGATCAAGTATTCTACATAACTCATAATAGGTGGATTGAAAGTATATTTTCCTCTATGTTGTCGCTCTTCATTTTCTATTGAAGATTTTTACCAATATGGAGTACACCTTTTCCACCATACATTTATTGGTAAACATTGATAATTAATTCCAATGGATGATGAGTTCACTAAGTGAGAAGTCTACTTTACTGGAGTAATAAACCTGGCTATAGAATGTCTCTAAATTTTCAGAGCCATATTATTTGTTGAACGTTGCTGATCTAAATTCGGGAGTATTCTTATTTTGGTTCAGTTTTGTTTGTTCTTCTCTTTCCTTGTACTTCCAATATAGGGCACTGCATTTCTTTTTCATATACTTTGTCATTGCAAGATGCTTTAGGGTTTATTATATGCTGTGCTTAATTTTGCCATGTTTCTGGCTAGAGTTCACTACATTGAACCATGTTTGTATCATGCGTCTATGTCCTTGATCGGTAAACAGAGTGCTTTTGTATCTTCCTCACTGTAATGTGCATACTGTGTACCAAATTGCTAGTATGTTACCTCGACAATTAGCTGTGGTTGTGCCAATATTTTGATGATACTGATAATTTCACTTACTGACGCAATCACTATGGCTTATTGTTGTGTTCATTGCAGTTTGGATTACAATGGTGGCCATTACCTGCGTTTTCTGGACATCCTTCTTTTGAGTAAGTATGCCCTGACAATAAAAAAAATTGTATGCTTAGATCCAGACTTCTCAAATTCACTTTAACTGTTTTCTCCACGATCTTTATAAATTTTCCATCCATTTTAGATTTTATGCATCCACATTTGTGCATAGTGCTTAACTTAGTACGGAGAATGTCATTGATTCAATTCTTTATGAAAAGGACGCAGAATATGCTAGCATAATACGAGTACTTGTTAGAGCTTATTAAACACGGCTCTAAGGGTTTGTTTGGATAGTTGTGATTTTTTGGAAACAGTTTCCTTCCAATTTTTTCCTATGGGGAAGGATTGATTTGCCTTGGAGGAGGGAAAATGGACCCTTGAAATCCCTCTCCTCCCTTTCTTTCCAAACCCTTCAATCCAAACAAGCTGGGATTAAGTTAATATTACATTCTACATGGTGCGTTAAACTTGCATTGCAACTGGAAGTGGTCAATCCTGGCCCAGGGAGCATTTTTGTGGACTTAAGCTTGTTTTATAGTATGCTAAGACAATGTTAATCAGGCTCAATCTCTGTGACACTATTCTCTGTTCTGAAATTCTCCTTTTTGTAAAGAGACGAGCAATTTTCCAGTTTTAATTTGGGATATTATAGGATTTTTTACATATGCAAGTTAACCGTAATGAAAGAATAAATAAGAGGAGTGTGTGGTAGACCCGTAATTACTCACTTTTTGCTTTTAAAAAAAACACACCATGTTCTAACTTCCAACTTGTAAGCAAATGTTTCATAGTGTATAGTAGATTTCAATATGCCAATTTGAGTCAAATATTTCTTGTCTACTCATAGTCGGTGAATGGACTTCAGCTCTTTGTATTCGTGTGAGGAAAGCTCTTGGGTCTTTATAATGTGGAATTTGTTTAGTGCATGTCCATAGCTGACCAACGGTTTTCTGATAAGTATCTGTTCCCATTTTTTGCAGGGAGGGAGAGTTCCCATCAAATGTTTGTAAGTAACAATTTTTTTTTGGTCTATAGTTGATTTAATTTGCTTGATGTGGCACCAGGTATTCTTAGCCGTGTATCTGTTGCTGGAATTCTACAGATCAGGATCTTTCAGGACAACATGTCTTTGCCGATCATTCACCTGTATCATCCTCTGCCCACCAATGCCCTTATCTTACATATTATGGCCATAATCCACATCATTCGTCTTCTTCAAACACTGTCGTAAGCACCGATGGCCTCAATCTTAGCAACCAATGGGGATGCCCTCCCGGGCCAAGTGAACTTCAGTCTTCCTATGCTTTTCCAACCATGGACACTCAGTACCATGGTTGGGAGCATCATTCGATGCCTTTCTCTGCTACCAGCAGCCGGTTGGGTGCTTCTGATCAACCTTCTGCTCCCTCTGTTCACCAACGATCTTCTCGAGCCAATGCTGATATATTAAGAACGGGATCATTTGCTCATCCTTCAGCAATGAACCACAGGTATCTCTTCCTTGCATTCCTTTTTGTCCCATTTTGTCACCACCATTTGGCCATAACCTCTTCATTTAAAGATTCAAAAGGATTCGGAACACACCATTAAGCAAATGACCTTTTATCATGTTTTCGCTTAGAACATAATGTTTGGTTGCTGTTACTTTAAAGTGAGGTAGCACTTGTATGACTCAGAGTTTCAGCTTGCGGTTGGTTTCTTGGTTACATCCTATTGTTTATTATAAGCTGGCCTAACCAATTTGCATATCGGAAACTAGATGCATATGCTTTACAAATCTGGTACTCCGTATCATTTTCTGTATATCAAGGTATTCTGTGCGACCTTCATTTTCTTCATAACTAAGTGCATTTGCTTTTGAATTCTGTAAAACAATTGTAGCACACGTGCAAGCTTAAAAACCTGTATATAACTCAGACGTGACCATGTGACCAGTTGGTGTTGCTCAAATCATAAGCATGTCTTGCTCCTTGCCCTGTAATCTCAGGCAAAAGTACTCAAATCAAAACACCTGCCAATTTAGGACTGTTTAGAGTAGTACGGAAACCTCGATTGTATTTTATTTTCAAATTTTTTATGCCCTAAATTACTTCCTTTACATTGCAGTTCTGGCAGTAGAGTTGGAAGCTCAGTGACCTCATCTATGGTCCCACCTTATCCAGGTAGTGCTGCCAGAGCACGTGACCGTGTACAAGCTCTCCAAGCATATTTTCAGCCACCTAACACCTCCCCGCCCATGCGTACGCCCTTGCACATGCTTCACGGAACCCGGAGATCAAATCATCGGGGTGTGTCCCAGGTGGGCCCGCCGCCCCTTCTATCTGACCAGACAGGTGGCCATTACATCTTCCCATCAGGCACATCCAATCGGAATCTCCCCGAGTTGGAGAATCCAATACGTTATGGTTGGGATAGAGAGCAATTCCCGTCTTCCCTATCAACGCAACTTGATAGTAACTCTAATTGGGCTCCTAGCCCAACGTATGGTGGGCCCAATAGTTTCCACCATCGACATGAATCAGAGCAAACACCGTCCCAAAGTCGGTCATGATGACCGTTCTCAGTCAATGCTTATAGTTTTGGTGAAGCAAAACAAACTGTCAAAGTTCAGAACTGCTGAAACCAAGAAGTATGTAATGTTATCGTGCAGAAATGATCTCAGTTGCACTGAGGTTGAAAATACATGGCCGAATATTGAATTGTCTGGGCATATGGAGAGTGAGACCGATTTGGGTCACGTAACAGTATAAACAGTTGCGGTAACATGTTACATGCTTCCGTACGTTTTGTTTTATCGTGTATGAAAATTGTGCACAGTTTTGAACGTTCCCTATCTTTCTCACCCCCTTCGACATTGATGGTTTTATCATGTATGAAAAATGCACATTTTTTAAGGTTTCCCAATCTTTCCTGCTCCGCTCGACATTAAAACAATGCTATGAACTGAGTAATGAATACAGCAGCAATAAGGGATTGTCGACATCCTACATTTGCAGTGTCGTCATATCTATGAAACTCCAAAAGATACAAAGGGTATGGCCTTATGGGAACTTATATTTGTAAAATACTTTTCATTCATCAAGTTACCCAAACAGATACGAAGCTCCAGGCAACACATGATCGTCAACCAAAGTTCTTCGGTTATAATATGGTGGTTTTGTTCAGATGGCACAAAAAAAAGATCGTCAACCAAAGTTCATTGCATCAATAAACAACCTCAAGTGATAGTGCTGCGATGATTTTGGTAAAATCTAGATGCAACTTTGGACTGTCAAATGCAATTCAGAGGGTAATCAAAATTTTGGGCAAGCCTTTATAGGAGTAATAAGTAAACAAAGTGTATCTAACTGTCACAGGAAGGGAAGAAGAGTCTGCAGACTCTACTGGCTAACAATAAGACTCCTCAAGAATAACTTGTACAGTTGTACGGCTCTACGATGAAACTTCCTTTGCCAGTCGAAAATTCCCATAATTCTCGTTTCTTGCTTTCGAGAAAGTTGGCTACTTGTCATAATGAAATATCCGAACAAAGGATGGACTGATGGTCTCAGGGATTTTGTTTCTTTGGACAATCAGAAGATAGGTGACCGCGTTCGCCACACTCGTAGCAGGTCCTCCTCTTAAGCTTCCCAGAGCTAACAACGCTCTTATTCTCAGATGGTGGCGGCAGTGGTGGTGGTACAACTCCATTGACACTCTCAGGTTCTACAGCGGAGTTACTTCCACTGTTATTCTCGGGTTTTACTGGGGTAACTTCCCAATTGCTCTCAGGTTTCACCATTGTAGAGTTAGTAACTCCGGGATTTTGTTTCTTTGGACAATCAGAAGATACGTGACCGCGTTCACCACACTCGTAGCAGGTCCTCCTCTTAAGCTTCCCAGAGCTAACAACGCTCTTATTCTCAGATGGTGGTGGTGCAACTCCATTGACACTCTCAGGTTCTACAGCGGAGTTACTTCCACTGTTATTCTCGGGTTTTACTGGGGTAACTTCCCAATTGCTCTCAGGTTTCACCATTGTAGAGTTAGTAACTCCGGGATTTTGTTTCTTTGGACAATCAGAAGATACGTGACCGCGTTCACCACACTCGTAGCAGGTCCTCCTCTTAAGCTTCCCAGAGCTAACAACGCTCTTATTCTCAGATGGTGGTGGTGCAACTCCATTGACACTCTCAGGTTCTACAGCGGAGTTACTTCCACTGTTATTCTCGGGTTTTACTGGGGTAACTTCCCAATTGCTCTCAGGTTTCACCATTGTAGAGTTAGTAACTCCGGGATTTTGTTTCTTTGGACAATCAGAAGATACGTGACCGCGTTCACCACACTCGTAGCAGGTCCTCCTCTTAAGCTTCCCAGAGCTAACAACGCTCTTATTCTCAGTTGGTAGCGGCAGTGGTGGTGGTACGACTTCATAAACTTCACTGACGCTCTCAGGTTCTACAGCGGGGTAATTTCCACTGTTACTCTCAGGTTTCACCATTGTAGAGTTAGTAACTCCGAGATTTTGTTTCTTTGGACAATCAGAAGATACGTGACCACGTTCACCACACTCGTAGCAAGTCCTCCTCTTAAGCTTCCCAGAGCTAATGCCACTCTTATTCTCAGTTGGTAGCGGCAGTGGTGGTGGTACACTGACGCTCTCAGGTTCTACAGCGGGGTAATTTCCACTGTTACTCTCAGGTTTTACTGGGTTAACTTCGCTATTGCTCTCAGGTTTCACCATTGTAGAGTTAGTAACTCCTTTCTTAGGGACGGCACGACTTATCTTCACAGGCCTTCCACAAACCAATTGCTGATCCAGTTTCAATGCTTTGTTTAGAGATTCAGCATCAGCGAAATCCACATGGGCATATCCTTTGAAATCACCCGTCTCTTTATCCGTGCCAAATCGAATGGCTGATATGTTACAATCTGAGAAGAACTTACGCAGGTCATCTTCACCAATATCCCACGACAAATTTCCCGCATATATTCTGTTGTATCCCTCCACTACTGGTGGTGAAAAGTTGGACGTTTTACTGGGACGGGTTGTTTTGTAGGGTTGAATTTTCAGGTATAAGCCATCCCTACAAATGAAATAAACTCATGAAAAGATGCATATAAAACTAGAGAAGTTGAAGTTTGTTAGATGCGAGGAAACGAAAACATACATGTCAGATCCATCAAGCACCAAGGCATTTTCAGCAGCTTCTTCCGTCTGCAAACGAACACAGGAGCATGTCAAACTAGAGAAGCAAAAGGTATCACAACTTCCTTTTACATTTAAGTTCACAGCATTTTCCTTTTCAACTCAATCATTCAAACAAAAGGGAAGAATGAAGCAGAATAATAAAAGTAAGTGAATATGATCAAACTACATTAAGTACCTCAAAAGTGATGATAGCAATTCCTCTGAACTTTCCCGTCTCAGGAAAAAACATGCAATCCATCTCAGTTATAGCACCACATTCGCCAAAGTAACTCTTAATATCGTCCTCAGTCGAATAGTATGGTATACCTCCAACATATACTTTTCTAACATCATCATTCCCTTTACTGCAAATCGAAATTTTACCCAAATCACTCAAACAATCCTTCTTCCTTGTTTCACAAAAGATGTGTACATTCAATAACAACAGTAAAAACTATCAGAACCATCAAAGTTCAAAGCTAAGCTATATTACTCCGACCCTTCACCTAGGCTTATGCATCATATCAGATACGACACGACACTTGGATACTTCATTTTAGACCAAAAGATTGAAAATTTAGCAAATATGGCCGTATCTAATTGGGGTTCGATTCTTACCTGCAAGATAATGCACTCATTTGAACCAAAAACATATCGGGTCGGATACATGGAGACGAATCAGAGTAACAACATAGGTTCAAACATTAAAGACAAACACGAATCATTTCAGTACTTAAATTAATGGAAAATTCATGCTAACACAAGTTAATTACCTGTTTTCCTGAACAATTTGCTCAGAAATCACAACATTTTCAACCACTGGTTCAGGTTCAGGTTGAGGCTTCACTTCTTCAACCTTCACCTTCTTCTTCTTCACCTTCTTCTTCTTCTTTTTCTTCTTCTTCTCATTCTTCTTCACATTATCGTTCAAAGACGCCGACTTTTCGTCGACTTTCAATATCTTGTTACCTTTCTTCTCAATCATTGTATCATCATCGTCGTCGTCGTCATCATTCAACACGCTTCCTCCATCAACGGCACCCACTTGAAACCCCTGTTTTCCACCATTTTTGGCCAACAAAGCTTTGAATATGGCACTTACTTCACTACCCTTTACCAAATCTCTGCTCCTCTTCTTCCCCGTGACATTTTCTGGGTCCTTAATTTGAGTGATTTCTGGAGTTGGGTCATTCTGATTGAGCTCTGCTCTTAATTTTTGCCTCTTCTTTCTTGACAACACCATCTTTGGGAGGCGTTAGGTCATCAATGATCCAGTTATGGCTGACGGGTCGGGTATGAATTTAACGAGTTCTAGCTGATGAAATTACTGGATTGACATTCACAGAGTATACAACAGAGAAAAAAAAATTAGGGTTTTAGGAGATTTTGTGGAACCTGGAAGACGATAGCAGTCAGATGCTCGTTTTTTTAGTTGGGAATTCGGGTTTGTTTTGGCCCGCCCTTTTGGGTCTTTACCCAAAAAGAAAATGGGTCTAAGGGTGATTGATATGGATCTTATTAGAGGATGGATCCAAATCCGAACCCACTAACATCGGGTCTGGGTTTGAATCTGGGTCTGCTTCATAACTTTTTAAGATCGACCAAGTTACAAGTATGAAACGAAGTGGGAATAGGATTTGGGTGCAAAGAAGTGGGAGTGGTGGTGATTTTATGTCGGGGGTGTAAACGGTTTCGAGTGGGAGTGCATGCGATGATCTTTGGTTCGAACCATCTGCGTGGGAAAGGTAAATCGAGCCTGATTGTGGGGAGCGATGCGTGGACAATGACGAATGTTATTCGTATTTTTCTCGTCATAATTGTGTGCATATGAAACGTGAGGGTAATACGGTAGGTAGTTCATCCCATGGCAGGTTTTCCCTGTTGTGGGAGATGAATTTGTATTTGGGTCTAATTTTCTGTGAGCCATTAAACCTAACGGAAATTGATTTACACCCTCCGTTCTAATGAATTGTTTGCCTATTCCATATTGGGGCTCTCAATGAATTGTCCGACTTTCTATTTAGGAATGTTTTTTACATGTAGTTTGACAATTTTCATGAATTTGCCTCCGCGTGTCACTTTCCCATTAGATTTCTTCCTCACAGTACTAAAAGCGAAGATAAATAATTCATTGGAACGGAGAAAATATTTTTTTGAAATGCACCATGGTGAGAATCGAATCCCAAACGTGAGGCGAACTCGAGTGAAAAGCCAAATATAGAAGGCGCCTACGTACCGTTGGGGACAAGAGCGGTTTCAGTAAAGGCGTATGTATACTTGTACTTGAGAAACACGAAAACCGGAGGAAGGAGGTTGTAAAATTGTGTGCGTTGTCCTCTGGTTTCACCATAAATAATCAAATAGCCGCCGTCCTTCTTCTCTCTTTTCTCTTCTCCAAACAAAATCAAACCCAAAATTTCTTCCCCAATTCGATTTTTTCGTGTCCAATTGATTGAATTCACATGGCGGAATCAAAAACAACTGCTGCATCAGTCAGGCATTGGGTCGCTGAACACAAACTCCGCACCGTTGGTATGATTCTGCGTTTTCCCTTTGATTGTTTGTAAATTATTAATATCTGGATTCAATTCTGCGTTTTTTGTGATTATTAATTCAATTCAAGATTTGGGGGAATTGAATTGAATTGAACAGGGTGTTTATGGTTGAGCGGAATCGCTGGATCAATCGCCTACAATTGGTCTCGTCCTACCATGAAAACTAGCGTCAGGCTTATCCATGCTAGGTTTTCCTCTTCCCTCCTTGATTTTTTTTACTCTTGATTTCTTTGATTTTGTTGCGGTTTTTGGAATGCGATTTGATAAATTAGGGTAACTGTTGGATTCGTGATGAATTTTTGTGTGAAACCGTCTCGTTTGATAATTAGTTTTAGATTGAATGTGAAGAATGCTTGGAACAGTGTATTTTTAACGCTTAATTTCTTTGATTTTGTTGCACTTTTTGGAATGCGATTTGATAAATTAGGGTAACTGTTGAATTCCTGATAAATTTGTGTGAAATCATCTCGTTTGATAATTAGTTTTAGATTGAATGCAAAGGAACAGTGTATTTTTTGCTCTTAATTTCTTTGATTTTGTTGCGCTTTTTGGAATTAGACAAATTAGGGTAACTGTTGAATACCTGATAAATTTTGTGTGAGGCCGTCTTGTTTGATAATTAGTGTTAGATTGAACGCAAAGAATGCCTTGAATAATTTGCTTTGCTGAGTCATCGATCACAAAATCTCCGGTGACACAATCTCATGGTAGTATCATTGTCAGTAATATTATTGTGGGACCTCTCATGTGCCACCTTCTCACAATAAATAAATCGTAGATCTCCAGGTCTTCGATAATTATGATTTCCTGGTCTTGGATAATCGATGTTGCCCTCTTGTTAATCGGAGAGTGGCTATTCATAGCAGAAACACTACTGTTAGTTATGCATATACGGAGTAATCCATACTATTCATCTTGCATCAGTATTTTACCCATTCTCTATTGATTCGGGCTAGAATGATGAATTGGGGATTGCATTAGTAGGTGTAATATTCATGAAGTTCTCCACTGCATGAGATTTCAAAGACAGTTTTGTACACTACAAACTCTCAAGCAGAGATAGGAACTACTCGTATCTAATTA
The DNA here is from genome assembly GCA_958450325.1 of Agrostemma githago. NCBI lineage: Eukaryota > Viridiplantae > Streptophyta > Magnoliopsida > Caryophyllales > Caryophyllaceae > Agrostemma > Agrostemma githago. Next base: position 71,772,882 of record OY288249.1, read on the forward strand.
GTAGGTTGAGCCTTTTTGGGATGGAGTTGGAACCCGACTCCAACCCCTTGGAATCACAATCCCTCCCCTCACCCCATGATTCCAACTCTATACCCATATTCACACATTACAATCCAATTACAATCCATTAAAGAATTGAACCAAACAACCATTAATAAATATGGGGTTCTAATTCCATGCCTCTCCTGAGTCTCCTCTATTAGAATCCAATCCATTCCATTCCATTTGTTTGAACCAAACGACCCCTTAGTATGTTATACAAGCCGAGATGAGATGCTATAAATATCTGCTTCGTGATGGATACCTGCTATAATTAGCAGAACTATTTAAAATTTTCTTCGAGGAAATTCAATGCAAGACTCATTCATCATCTCAATATTTTTTGAGTCCATTAGTTCTAGGATTACCATGTCATGTCTCTGTCTCGTTGATTTTCCATCTGTAACGTACGCAGTACATATTTTATTAAAGCTGGACTGACTGTTCATGTCTTTTGCTGTTTTTGCCTAGGTTGCATGCGCAGGCACTTACATTGGCTGCCCTGGTTGGTGCTGCAGCTGTCGAATACTTCGACCACAAAAATAGCCCGTCCAACGATGATCCTCGTGAAAATTTTTCTCATCAACATAGCTCGCACAAGAATTAAGTGGAGTTCATTTTAGGCCATCTTCATGCTTCAACTACATATAATTATCTTGACTTGGGATTTCTACTCCCTTGTGTATTTGTAGTAGGATATTATTGTTGCTTTAATTATAATGTTGTAACTTGTCGTGGAAAATAATAGTCACGATTTTTTGATAATAATTCAACGAAGTTACATTTTTCAGTCTCTTTTGACTAATGAGATTCATTCTGGTCTGCGATACTGAGTATTGCTGTGTTAGTTCTTTGAAGGTTGAAAACCTCCTGATTCACTACTTGAATTCAACAAGTGCTTTCAAGGGTTGCTCTGCCTTTTATCTGTTTGGCGTCTATTGAGCCTTTTTTTGACTGTTAATGATGTTTTCGTTCGTTGTGACTGGAATATTATACTGTAGTATACTGATTGTATTATCTGATGCATTGGAGATCTGATCTGCATTTTCAAATCTCTTTATTGGTCTGAAGAGGATGGTTGATAGACCGCGTCTGACTGTGATTGGCTACTAGTGACGATTTTTAAAGCGAGCCTTGTATGAGACGGTCTCACATTTGAGACCAACCTCCACATGTAAGGCCGTCTCATAGAAGTTGTGTGTGATTTCTTAGGTAAAATATGTCATATACTGAGTATGAAATGATAATGATAATTGCTTTTGCCATTACTCTTGCCCCTTTGAGCTGCTGTCTGGACAGATGTTACTGTTATTGTCAGGCTGTTCGATGGAGTTGTTGCCTTTCTCCTGTCAAGGGTTTTTCGCTGGTACATTCTTTTCTCCAATGTCTTCTTTCTGATACACAGTAATAGTATGAGGGCGTTTGTAAACGGTTTGAAGCCAAGCTAACTTAAATGCAGGTCTTTGCTGATTGAAAAGCATCTGATGGAAGATTTGCCGACTCTGGGTAACTGATCCTCTCACACATTTTACTGTACTGTAAACTAATTGAATCCACTTTATTGCTTTCGATAAGATGTTGTGCTGTTGTGCTGACGATTTTGTCTAGATATAATTTAACTGACTGCATGGCCGCATGATAATAATGCTGAATGATGCAGTTGCCTGTAGAAATCCAGTCAGGCATGGCCGCATAGGCTTAAGAATTGTCAAATTACCAAATCAATGAAAACTGTGTAAGGAGGAAGGAGCACGATAATAATGCTGAATGATGCAGTTGCAAATAATCTTAACACGTAAGCTGCATGACTCCGTAAGCTTTCCTGTAAATATGCTTATTTCCTGGACATGCATGTAGTTCCCTTAACCTCCTCCTAGTAAAGTTTTTAGTATAAGACCTCTAAGCTTTCTATAATCTTGAACTATAATTAGTTCAGAAACTTGGTAAGAAATTAAAATGGAGGGACTTCTGCTATATTATCAAGACGATTTCATCTCCCACAACATAATCAGCCTGATAGGATTTTGTTACTGTCACCTCAACTTAATCCTAGCTCTTTTTTTCACTGCCATAATATTGTACAGATCTTGTTGGAGAAAAGCTCCTATTTTCCTCATTGATTTTGAGTGTTTCCGTCCACCTGACAGTCACCGTGTCCCCATATCCTCCTTCATTGAACACTCCCTGATGCGTGAGAAGGACTTTGGAACAACAGGGGCGGCGGAGTTTGAGAGGAAAGTGATCATAAGGGCTGGGATTGGGAACGAGAGTTATGCCACTTTAGGAATGGACTTCATTCCGGTAGATACCTCCTACAAACAATCAATGGAAGAGGTTAAATTAGTGCTCTTCTCTGTAACTGAAACCCTCCTTAAAAAACGAAACGTCAGCCCGAAAAGCATTGATATCATCATAACCAATTGTAGTGTCAACTGCCCAACACCTTCATTAGCTGCCATGATCATAAATAAGTTTAGTTTTAGAAGCAATGTCCGAAGCTACCATCTATCAGGAATGGGTTGTAGTGCGGGATTGCTCGCACTAAGCTTGGCTAAAGACTTGCTAAAGGTTCATAAGAACTCATTGGCTTTGGTCCTTAGTACCGAGACCATTTGCTCGAGTGTATACAAAGGGAGTGTCAAGTCTATGCTTCTTGCTAATTGCTTGTTCCGTGTGGGTGGTGCTGCAATTCTGCTTTCTAACCGGAGTTCTGATAGGGATGCTGCTAAGTATGAGCTCCAACACCTTGTCCGAACCCATCTTGGTGCCAAGGATGAGGCCTACACGTACGCACTTTCCCTAACCTCTTTACCTTAAATTTAACCTCCTTTCTTATGTCGATCTATCTTATAAACCGATAAACTTGTAAAATCCAATAGTGATTTAATGGTCGAAGTTAATGATTGAGGCCCCTTGTTCTTTTCGACTGAATTGGGTTTAACTGAACACGCGTGAAGGGATTTGAAAACGAGTATGAAACATCAATAGTTTTCTCTCATAGATTTTAACTCAAGTTTGTTATTGTTGTCACAGGTGTGTCTTCCAAAAGGCCGATGACCTAGGGAACATAGGAGTTTCGCTATCTCGAAGAGTAGTGGAAGTAGCATCAGAAGCCCTAAAAATCAACATGACAACCTTAGGGCCACTGGTATTACCCTACTCAGAACAACTACGCTACGCCTTACATTTCTCGTGGACCAAGTTTCGTTCCATGACTACAACAACAAAGAAAGAACAGGTATATGTTCCAAATTTTAAGAAGGCATTTGATCATTTTTGCATTCATGCGGGGGGTAAGGCGGTAATAGACGGGATCAAGGGGATGTTGAAGTTAAGTGATGTCGATGTAGAGGCGTCTAAGATGACATTATATAGGTTTGGGAACACTTCATCGTCTTCAACATGGTACTCATTCTGCTATCATGAAGCCAAAGGGAGAGTTAAGAAGGGTGATAAGGTATTCCAGATTTGCTTTGGGAGTGGATTTAAGTGTAATAGTGCAGTTTGGAAGTGTATTTCTAAGAGAGCTGGTGATAAAAGAGTGCCTAGTGCATGGTCTGATAAAATTGATAGGTTTCCCGTTGAAGTACCTGAAGTTATTGATTACTGAAGCAAACTATCAAAGTATGTTTTAATTAGAGTAATTAAGTTGGCAAGTCAATTGAAAAAAAAAAAAAAAAAAAAAAAAAGAGTTCTTTTCTATGAAGTTTTATATTTTGCTTAATAATTTAGTTATTTTGTAGAATCTTACGATCTTAGTCGTCTCAGGTAAGCATGATCCTAATTAATGTAACCGTCTTTTATGAGAAGCATAGGCATTGGCTATAGCAAGACAATTTTGTAAGATTCTACAATCTAGACATAGAGTAAGATAAGTTCGGGTTTTTTAATTAAATTATGTTATTATAGTCCAGATCTTTTGATATTTTGTAAGATAAGTTTGGATTTGAATGAAGGTAATATTACTTTAATCTTTAATTTATTTATAACCTTCTTAAAAAACCATACAATTATATGGGTTTTGTACTAATTACGATTATTATAAATATAGGTTAGATTGATAATTGGAGGAGTGAGGCAGAAATTAGAAGGTTGGTTTGTTTGGACTTTGGAGGGTGATTGAGGTATGAAACTTGTAAGAATCTGAATTCCTAAATTGAGGATAATGGACAAGCAAGATTCGTTAATTGTTACTGGTACGTACTCTACTAGTTAGGTCACTGCAGGTAAAAAAAGTGTTGGCAGAGGGGGATTTTTATTCATCTTGTCTCTTGCAGCAGGTCTCACTTGCCATCATAAATCCGTTATAAATTTATGACGGGTCAAATATCATTCACATGAATTGATAAACTAACAAAGGTCAGATTGCGTAAAAAGTACTTAGTACGGAGTATAGGCTTGTCTATATCTACCATATGAAAAACGGTTTTTTCTTAATAGTAGTATGTTAATTAAGGAATGAATCACTATTATGTTGTCTAAATATGATAATTAAGAGTTGATATTTCAATTTACCATGATAATATCATTGTGATTTCTTACTTAATTAGCGTGTACCCAGTTAGAAAAATCGTATAAAAAAATATTCAACATATTATGAATTTGTAACAGATATACTTGTGACAGAAGAAAACTACACAAATTCTTACTTGTGACGGCCACATTCATATCCGTCACAAGTGTGCAACGGGTCAAATACTACTCACGTGAGTAGATAAGACAAAAGCAAAATGTCTACTTATATCCGTCACAAGCGAGACTTGGTGAGAAAACTATGGGTCTTTACTCTTGAGTAGGTAGGCCGCCTTGGCTCTGTGTATTCTCTAATCTAGCTAATCTACTGCATTGCGTGTCCAACTAATTTCTCCTTGAGTTTGAGTTTGAGTTTGTCCTTGGAAATATAATACTATAATGTTCATATTCCTTTTAACGCCTTTGCTTATATTTCAAGATTTCCCTTTTATTGCATCTCTTGTATACCATACACACACATCATCTCCACTACTCCTCGAATCTAGCCTTTGATGTCAGATACTTACTGAATCTTAATATACATGATGGACTTATTAGAGATATACTGTATAATCTATTACGGATATATTAGTTCGCGAGGTAAAATTAGTACTCCGTACTTTCTTTTAAAAGAAATTTAAAATATGTGAGATGATGTGTTTTGTGAGTAGATATCAGTTACTCCCAAAGAGAAAATGGATGAGAGAGAAATGTAAGGGTAATTCTATACCACATATTAATGGTCCAAAATAGAAATAGGAAAGAAATGATGTTTCAGTCCAATAAGAAAACTAGAAAGATAAATAAAAATCAGAGGGAGTATTTATGAGTGTTACTTAATCAACTACGCAGTATTATATGTAAGGACGAATGTGGATGCATAGGGTAGCATAATGATGAAGAAGATGAATATTTTGTTAATCATTAATAAAAACTGTACTCAAACTTGTTAGAAGCATATGACACGATAATTTTGTCATAAATAAGAATTTGTAAAATACCTTCGTATCTAGTATACTCGTAGTAAATGTTTCAAGCATGCGATTCGCCGACTTGGTAGCTATAAAAATATTTCGAATAAGAAGCAATAAGGTTCCTAGACTAAATACTTACGTGCGTGTAGATGGGTCCCAAGCTAAATATTTACGTGTAATTTCAATAACTACTATGGGGTAAATATTTACGGACGGAGTATTCAATATTGTAAAAGTTTTAAGCGTATGATTTGTCGATAAATCGATTTTTTTACGAGTTTTACTTTTATGATTAATCGTTAACTATACACGTAAGTATTGGTAAATTTACGGAGTATTTACTAATTCCGATCCTAAATTCTTGTCTGTGACAAATATATTCGTGATAAACTTATGATATGTCAAATATATCTACTCCGTATCATTTGGCAAATTCTTGTTTGTAACGGAACTATTCGTCATAAACGTGTGACGGATCAAATAATATTCATTTGGGTAGATAAAGACACAACCATGTGCTACCCACTAGTCTTGTCTTTTCCAACCAAATGGTATTATTTGACCCGTCATCGACTTGTGACGGATATATCCGTCAGAAGGAAGACTTACTTCCAATTTGCTTTGTTTTTATCTATTCATAGGAAGTAGTCTCCGTATAAGTGATATTTAATCACATCTGCTATAAAAACAGGTTTATTTACAGATTTACTGTAAAGATGCAGAGTTTGGAGCAGTGAAAAAAGTTGAGTGAGGCAATTAATTAACCTAAGATTGGAAAGAAAGATAGGACCCTGACTCCTCTGAGTACAACTCCCCCGTTTTCTTAGGCAAAATCCACCCTTTTCCCAACCACTACCTTTTAAACTACTTCATAGTTCATAGTATGTTTGGCAACTTGAATTTGTATTGAATTTCGAATTTGAAATATTTCAAACGTTTAGGCCCCTGTGATTTAGATTTGAAATTTTGACAAAATTGAACCTAGTTCAAATTTGGCTTACTCAAATTCTTAGGTAGTTATTTCAAATCTTTATTTACTCCCTTCGATTTTTATTTATCTTCCTTGTTTCCTTGTTGACTGAAACACTTTTTCTTTCCTATTTCTATTTTGAGTCATCAACATGTGGTTTTGAATTACTCTTACATTTCTCTCTCATCCTTCTTCTCTCTTGAGTCACACATCCCTACACCAAAGTCGAGGGGGAAGATAATAAAAAATCGGAGGAAATATTATTTTTGTGTTTTTTCCGCATAATCTTGTTAGAATATACGAGTATTTTTTTCCCGTATTTAAAAATTCATAGTTTTCTAGTGATAAATTTTTTTAACAAATTTGATAACCTTGATCCAACTCTACCCACCCAAATTATAAATCCAAATCCAATGATACACAAACACAATTTTGGATTTAGATTTTGATTTGAATTCTAGAAATTCAAATATAAGAATTGAATTCATGATATTCAAATCAATTCTGAGTACCTAAACGCAATCCCATATAATTATGTTTCAAATTTTAATTTTTGATTCGTAAAAAAATCGACAATTATTGTGTAAAACGATCTAACCTCATAAAACAATAACTTTATACATGAATATGGAGTAACTTATTTATAAACAATAAACGTATTATAGAATTAGACCGTCACACGCTGAGACCGTCTTACCTTCTACTCAATCCGCTAAACAAAATTCACAAATTCTTGTTTGAGACGGGTATATCCGTTACCTTATTTGACATATTCTTTCCAATTGAAATATATTTGACCCATTTTAATTTTAAGATAGACATATCTGTTACAAGTAAGACCGACCGACTAACTGATGAAAATGAGTAGCATGGGGTTTGAAGAATGGGGAGTGGCAAATCAAGAGACGTCAAGCTTACGTAGGTAAAAGAAATGAATACACAACAGTTACTTGTGGCAGTAAAATGAGTCAGTAAAAAATGTGTCTTCTGCAGCCTGCAGGGGTTATCCACACTACACTGTCACTCACTTGAACTTAAACTTGAAGTTGCTCGGTTGCTCCCCCGTGCTTCGCGACGCTATCTCCCACTTTTACTGCCACTTCTTATCATTCTTTCTTTCCACTTTTTTACCATTTCCATGTTTTTTTTCCTTTTTCTTACTTCCCTCTCTTTACGTTTCCCCCTTCCGCTTTTTCTTGTTTTTGACTTTTTACCTCCTTTAGGGTAGATCCAACCAAGTACAACATCAACTTTGGTAAAATTGAACCCCATTTAAATTACTACCCGTCTTCGTTAAATTGTTCGAGAATTGAAAGTTACTCGAAAGTGCATGACCACTTACATGACCTAAAATTCGAATTATTGACCCGTTGTATGTAATCCACCGTGAACATGGATTGTGTTCCGGTGTCGACCCAACCCAAAACAGCAAGTCTTGCTTGTGACGGATATATATCCGTTACAAGCATGCGATGGGCCAAATACTACCCATGTGGTAGATAAGACAAAACATTTGTAGACATTTTAGTCTTGTCTTATCTACCCACATGGGTAACCCAGAATGACCTGATTTAAAACTACTCAACTCATTATGCATGGTCGTATGGACCTGATCTGAAATGATTTGAAGTGGTCCAGTATAACACAAAAATAATTCGTATTAAGTAGTATGTACTCCATCCGTTCCAATGAATTTCATGCGTTTGATTTATGCACGTATGCCGATGTTAACTTTCTTTTGTCCATAGGTTTTAGTTATGTATTTATAAAATTTAAAAAAATTTGATATTTGCAATGCATTCGGTTAGACGATTTAAACAATATCTCACTTGACTATCTTTTATATTAAAAGTTATATCGAATATTGTTTTCGCTCGTGAATAGTGCCTAAAAAGACAAATGTATGGAACTCATTGAAACGAATGGAGTATTATTAACAAACCAAGTTTTTAGAATGCTCTTAATTCGTCAAATTGATACTAATAACCGGGTGCAAAATACAAAGTATTTTTACTTTAATATATATAATCCGGCAAATTAATGTAACTCAATTATTTGTATTCAAGCTAAGACAAACTTTAAAGAGATTATTTCTCAACAACGTTCATAGAAAATCCTTCATCAATATAATTTGTAGTTATAAATTTATTTGTTTACTTTTTATTTTCTTCCGTATTACTCCATACACCATACTTTATGTTTAGCAACAATAATTTAGTGAGACGGTCTCTAAAAAAACATGTTTTGAGTATTAATTAAGTTCATTTTAGGCGTAGCCATTGACGTATGTACATGACTACTTGACTAGTCGTTTAGTCCATCTAACCAAACTAACTTAGCTAATTTGTTTCAAACTTTGAAATTATACAAGTCTGATCAAATCCAAAATTTTATTAATTTATTTAAATTTAATTATCTTACCATACTTAACTATTTTCATTTGAAAATTAATAATACGTACCATATTACTGTCATTGTTGTACAAGTGTTAATCCAATTGTTTATTAACACTGTCCCGATTATTTTGTGTCAGATTCATGTCGTTTCTTAAATAAATTAGTTATGGAGTATTACAAAAGCGAGTATTTGCTATCCAAATGAACGATGATCGATTATCGAGCTAACCTTTTTAAGATAAACCTATAATAATAATAAGGACATATTTCCTCCGTTCTATTTGATTGTTTGCATTTAATTTGTTGATCTTTGGACACTATTCATTTTGGACACTATTCATAGACAAGTAAAATCATCAACATAACTTCTAATAGTCCGTATAAGATAAAATATAATCATGTGGATCTTGTTTAAATTGACTAATTAAGTACGTTATAAATATCAAAAAAAAAATCATAATTTTTAGAAATACATGACTGAAGATGTAGACAAAAGAAAACATAAAGTAAATACAAATAATCAAATGCAACGAAAGAGGTAATTTTATGAAATTGAAAATGAGTTTATGTAACCAAAATAAAAACATAAACATAATTTTGTCAAAGAAACGAATAAACCATAACTTGATTTAATTGTGTGATTCCTTATTAGTTAAAAACTATACTCCCTCTGTTTCAACCGTTTGTATACATTTGATTTTTTATCACTATTTATAAGTGATGAGAATCTTTAATGTAACTTCTCATATATAAAATACTCCCTCCGGTTTTTTATGTTTGCCCCGTATTCCTTATTTGGCAAATTTTAATTGTTTGCCCCATTTCTACCCTTTCCATATTGGTCTTATATATATTACCATATTGTCCCTATGAATTTCTATCATTTACCTATTTTGCCACTATATTTACACCTTAATCATTACTTTATACTCCCTCCATTCAACTCCACTCTTCACATTTCTTTTTTTGACACTATTCACACTTGAGAGGAATCTTCGATATTCTCGACAATCTATAAGTAAGAATATAGTCATGTGAGATTTTGTTTGATTCGTCTTTATGACTACATTATGAATATCAAATTTTTATAATTTTTGCTAATGTAAAATGAAATATATCGCTAATGTAAAACGCGCCTCGGCAAATGTGCCAAAATGAATAGTGACAAGTGGAGTTGAATGGAGGGAGTACCTATTTATCCACCTTTATTTCTTCATCATTGTACTTTCCATACACAATTTTCCAATTTCTTAATTTATGTGCAAATCAATATGGGGCAAACATATAAAACCGGAGGGAGTAAAAGATAGTCATGTGGAATTTGTTTAAATCGTCTAATAAAATACATTATGAATATCAATTTTTTATAATTTTTTGTAACACGTAACTAAAGATATAGACAAGAACAAAAAAGAGTATCGACGCACGTGCATAAAACAAACGTATACAAATGGTTGGAACGGAGGGAATAGGACATTAGTTGTGAATTAATTAAGGTTAAAATTTCTTGTGCAGATATCGGTCGTACACTTCTCACTTTTATCCATCCAGTATAACATGCTACTCGTAGTCTCGTACTATAGTACACTACTGCCTACTGCTTTCAGAATTTTCCCCATCCTCATCAAACCATTCTATTTCTGTAAGGAAGAGTACAGCAACTTAGACAATAGACGCGCACGCGATAAGATCCTCTCCATTTCTTTTTTTCTCGACATCTAAGACTCGATTTTGTACTTATTTTTTATACAGATTACTCCAAATTTTACCTACATTGTCACGTATGTAAATCTTCTACTTTGTGAAATATAGTACTCCATATTAATTAACACAAATTCGTGTTTGTGACGAATATATATCCGTCATAAACATGTGACGGGTCAAGTAGTACATATAAGACAAAAAGGTAGAATGCATAGGAAAGAGGAAATGCACGTGATTACTTTATCAGATGGGTAATACTTGACCCGTCATACCCTTGTGACGAATATATCCCGTCAAAAGGGAGACTTGCTGATTAATTAATTACACCATGACCTAATATTATTTGTGAGATATTATATATGATACTAATAATATTCTAGAATTTACGAGTATATTTTTGTAAATATCTTTAATAGTACTAATTACTTAATATATACGGAGTATTAGCTTAGTTACAAAAACGTACAAAAGATATACTGTACTACGAAACAAAAGATGAAAAAACGATGTTATGAAAGACCGAAATAGTAAAAACAATTGTTACGAAAAGCACAATTTCTTGTTTGAGACGGTCTCACAGAGTAATTTCGAAAGAGATTTACCTTAGTTGTAGGGAGTACTAATTAAGTAGGGTAGCTTAGCTGCACATACAGTAGAATTAGTTGATGCATGTGCATGAGAAGTGAAGAACTCAAGTTGGAGAAGAGGAGCACATGCAGATGAAGCTACAGCTTGGGTAGCTAAGTTTGCACGTGCCCTGCTTCTCCAACACGAGCTAATCACTCATACTTGTATTAATTTCCTCTATCATGAGTTGCTTGCTTGGTTCAATTGGATGGATGAATTTTGGAAAATGGTTGACTCCTATTTATACACACACCCAACCAATGAAGTGAGTATTGGAGTAATGAAACAAGGTGAGGTAAAGTGTGATTAAATGGATGGAGTATTGGAGTAACCAATCTCTGATAAAGTTTTACTTATACAATCCTATATACTACTACTATATCCATTCTATTCTATTTCTTGCTGAAAATATATACCAAAATATTACGTACTTTTATAGCCTTACACTATTATGATACGATGGATGGATTGACGGATTGACATGATGCTCTTTTTATTTTACATTATTTCTCATCCTCGCAAACTTATACTCCCTCCGTTCCAATGAATTGTTTGCATTTGTTTTTTTGCACCAAGGGAAAGAGAATCAATGGAGAAGTGACATGTGGAGCCGAGGGTCAAATTATATATAAAAAAACATTCTTAAAATAGAAAGGCAAACAATTCATTGAAACACCCCAATATGAAATAGACAAACAATTCATTGGAGCGGAGGGAGTAACAGATCAAATAAGAAGAATCAGATAAATAATCTGTTTTTGGACCCAAAAAAAGCTTTAATTTGTATTTATGAATTTAAAAAATGACGATTTTTTCCTTTCAAAGAAGTCTTTATTATAAGAACTACGATTTGTAACTGGTATGTATGTTAAGGTATTTGGATTGATTACATTTTGTAGTGGTCATATATATACTCATATCTCTTGCGAGTATTTAATTTGTGAGTTTCGAACTTAGTTTTTGTATAATTCTCCCTCCATAATTTTATGTTCTTTTCAAGTTTTCGTAGTAATAAACCGAGACACTAAATGAGAAGAATACAACATTATGAAGAGAGTACTCCCTCCGTCCCAGTGAATTGTTTGTCTATTCCATATCGGGGCGTCTCAATGAATTGTTTGTCCTTCTATTTTTTGATTGTTTTTTATATGCAATTTGACCATTCTCATAAGTTTTGCACCACATGTCACTTTCTCATTTGATCCCCTACCCTTGATGCCAAAAGAAAAGACAAACAATTCATTGGAACGGAGGGAGTACTATATATTGTACTGTAGTACCTTGCTTGGTCCTTGATCATTAATAATAGTATCACTATAACACTTACTCCCTCCATCCCAAAATGATTGTCTCATTTGTTTTTGCACAATAATTAAGAAATTTGTGTAATGATGGGTATATTATGACTACTTTATAGGATGATGTGTGAGGTGGTGTGGGTTAATGAAATGACAAAATGGTAAATATTTTGTCTGAGTAGGGACGAAGTTGTAAAAAATGATGAACTAAAAAGGAAAGTTGAGAAATTAGACAATTTTTAAGAACATACCGAAAAATAAATACGGGACAATCTTAGTGGGACGGGAGTATTTTTGTTCTTTAAAGAGTCTAATCCCCTTTTACTATAAAGTTCAATTCAATCATCTTATTTTACTTTTTAATTCATCCACGCACTTTTCAATTCAATCCATTTTTAAAAAAAAGTCAAATAAATGATGTATTTAAGGAAAAACAATACACGAAATTCAAATTTTACTACTCAATCGATTGTCCTTATCATAGCTTGTGTGATTCGGTCTGTGCACAGCTTCGTACTGACCAGGTGCATTAAGCTCAAAAGGGTCTTTTCATTGATTGTAAATAGATACTCCCTCCGTTCCAATGAATTATTTGCCTTTGCTTTTGGCACCAAGGGTAAGGGATCCAATGAGGAAGTGACATGAGAAGGGTCAAATTACATATAAAAAACATTCATAAAATAGAAAGATAAACAATTCATTGAGATGTCTCAATATAAAATAGGCAAACAATTCATTGAGAAAGAGGGAATGCCTAAATGGAAGATAATGTTGCAAGACGTAGGACTACTACTACAATTCTCCAGATGCTACTACATGGAAATATTTGACTAATTGAGCTAATGACTTAAATGCATGGCTATGCATGGAAGTTAAATTTAAGATGCATGGGATTGGGAGGAGATGACTGGCGATATGATTTGAATTTCTGATGAATTTAAGGGGTCCGACGAGAGGTTGCGTGTGTCCAACGCAAATCATAATAATATCAACATTAATTTACCATGTTTCAAGGCATGCACTTGAAGTACTTATATGACTATTTCGTTTATTAGACGAACTAAAATAAATGGTAAATAATTTACGGTTTTTTAACTATATTAAGTGGACAAAAGTTAATAAGAAAGATTAACATGAATTATCACGAAAAATTAAAATATTATTATTATTTTTTTTTTACTATATTTAGCTAATATTCAAGTTAATCTTGTTTTAATTATTAGTTTATTAACTTGTATTCACTGAGAACACGTTAATGTATGATTTCATTTTTATTAAAATAAATAAAAAAATATTACGGAGTACTACTTTAATATGTTGTGAGTATTGAAATAATTGAGATTTTTTATGCATATTAAGAAAGGGAAGTGTTAATGTGTTATACGATGTTTTTAATTTTTAGGATAATTTTAAATTTTTAATAAAATTATGGAATCATTAGATTGTATTTATTCTTTTTTTTTTCGACCATATGTTTAAGGTAATTTATGTTAGTGTATTAATTTAGAAAATAATGTCAATATCGTATAATTTTCCCAAAAAAATGCCTCGCAAGACTAGATAGACCGTAGATGTTGACGTAAATGTAGCCCCAGAATCATTGATACGTTTAGTTTTAGATTTGACTGATATGCGGGGTGTATTAATAACCTAGGTATCACAGACACTCATTCTAACTGTATTCGCTATTTGCATGACCTTCAAACTAAAAAGGTGAAAGATTGTTGTTTATGACGGGTTTACGAACTCTAATAAAAGACATACTTCGTAGTTATGAGTTTATGACGAAATTTTGGACATGCAATGCATATTTTATTCATAATTGAAATGATCGAACTCGTACCCTATTGATCGTGATAGGTATAATCTAAATTTAGCTGCTTAATTTAATAGTATTTGATAACAAATTTTAGGATTGTATTTAAGGGGTTAAAAAAAGCGATAAAGTGTTAATATAGAGTAGGTTTATGTATTAATTGCATCAATGAATATGTAATTTAGTTTTAAATTTTTTAAATTTGTATTCCGTATTAATTTGTAGTCCCTCCATCCCAATGAATTGTTTGCTTATTTCATATTGGAGCGTCTCAATGAATTGTTTGACTTTCTATTTTAAGAATGTTTTTTATATGCAATTTGATTATTCTCATGAGTTTTGCTCTACATGTCACTCCCTCATAGGTTCCCTTAACTTTGTGCCAAAAGGAAAGACAAACAAATCATTGGAACGGAGAGTAGTCCTTACCCCATTTAGAAAATTTAAAATGTTTAAATATAATTTTATCGACTGTACTTAAATTATCCTTAAAAGAACCGAAGATGTCTTAGTCTAATGGTTAGGATCAGGTGCTCTGGAACAGTAGGTGTCAGGTTCGAATCCCCCTCCGCTTATATTATAATGCGACTAGGTGCGTTATTCGTTGAACTAAAAAAAATTATCCTAAAAAAAATTGAAGGGCTCAATTTATTTTAAAATGCAGATGTCACGTGTCATACGAAATACTACTCCGTACAATACACTCGGCGTAGAGCGTAGATGTACAAAATCTCGAGTACTCCGTATTTTGTATTCTACCCATTTTGTTGGTAGACATCATAAACGACATCGTATTGGTTTCGCTGGACAAAGAAAGAAATCGTGCCTGCAATTCCCCGATTCCACCTTGAACCAAATATTTTCCTCAAACCCTCTCCGCCATTGCCGACCTCACCTTGAACATCAATGGCGGCCACACCAGAATCATCATCGTCCGACACCTCTTCGACTACATCGTCAGACCGCCGCCACCGCCGCCGCAATCGCCGCCGTGAAACCCTAAAGATCAAGAAAGCAAAAACCCATTCCAAGTCAAAACGACGTCGTCGACGCCATTCCTCCGTTGATTCTCTCTCCTCTTATTCTTCCCACTACTCCAGGTTCCCTCACCTTTCTCCTTCTTTATTCTAATCGTAGCGATCAAAACCCTAGTTTTAGTTTCGATTTTTGCTTCTTCTTCTTTGGTGTATCGGATTAATACTAGAGTCTTTGATTATTGAATCCTGGTTTCGGTACTGACTGTGATTATTGAATCCTGCTCAAATTCGGCTTCATATCTTTTATTTATCGCCGTGGTGTTTTTTCGCATCTGTTTGCTGAATTTGATTGTGAGTAATGTACTATAGACATTGAACAACTATGCTGAGCTTGAATTGCTGAAATACTTGAATTTTTGAACAACTATGGTGGGATAATATTGTCTGGCTTGAGGTTATTTGTTAGTATTTGTTAGGGTTGCTGTATTTGATATCCTATTTAGGGTTATCCTGGTTTTAACAGTGAAGTTGCAAGGGTTGTTGTGGACTAGATACGCGTTGGGATTAGTTTCTTCATTGGTTGATAATGGTGGGAGAGTATGAGCTTTTTTGTTAGTTATGTGTTAGGGTTGCTGTAGTAGACATGCTATTTAGGGTTGCCACGGGTTTTAACGGTGGAGTTGTCAGAGTTGTTGTCGAATA
Source organism: Agrostemma githago (assembly GCA_958450325.1). Classification (NCBI taxonomy): domain Eukaryota; kingdom Viridiplantae; phylum Streptophyta; class Magnoliopsida; order Caryophyllales; family Caryophyllaceae; genus Agrostemma; species Agrostemma githago. Next base: position 71,788,897 of record OY288249.1, read on the forward strand.
GATACGCGTTGGGATTAGTTTTTCTGTTGGTTAATAATGGTAGGAGAATATTGTATGGCTTGAGGTTTTTTTGTTAGTTACGTGTTATGGGGACATGCTATTTAGGGTTATCCTTGTTTTATTGGTGGAGTTGCAAAAGTTGGTGTGGAATGGATAATTAGATACACGTTGGGATTAGTATTTCCATTGGTTCATAATGATGGGAGAATGTTGTCTGGCCTGATGTTTTTTGTTAGTTATGTGTTAGGGTTGCTGTATATGACATGATATATAGGGTTATCCTGGTTTTAACGGCAGAGTTGCAAGAGTTGGTGTGGAATAGAAACGCGTTGGGATTAGTTTTTACGTTGGTTGATAATGGTGGCAGAATATTATTTGGCATGAAGTGTTTAGTTAGTTATGGGTTAGGGTTGCTGTATTTGATATGATATTGAGGGTTTTCCTTGTTTTAATGACGGAGTTGGAAGAGTTTTTGTGGAATAGATATGCATTGGGATTAGTTTTTCCGTTGGTTGATACTGGTGGGAAAATATTGTTTGGCCTAAGGTTTTTGTTAGTCATTACTCATGAGTCAGGGTTACTGTATTTGATATGACGTTGAGGGTTTTCTTTGTTTTAACGGTGGAGTAGGACGAGTTTTTGTGGAATAGATACGCTTTGGGATTAGTTTTTTCGTTGGTTGATAATGGTTGGAAAATATTGTTTGGCCTAAGGTTTTTGTTAGTCATGAGTTAGGGTTACTGTATTTGATATGATATTGAGAGGTTTCCTTGTTTTAATGGTGGAGTTGGAAGAGTTTTTGTGGAATTTATACGCTTTGGGATTATTTTTTCCGTTGTTTGATAATGGTCGGGGAATATTGTTTGGCCTAAGGTTTTTGTTAGTTATGAATTAGGGTTGCTGTATTTGATATGATATTGAGGGTTTTCTTTGTTTTAACGGTGGAGTTGGAAGAATTTTTGTGGAATAGATACGCTTTGGGATTAGTTTTTCCGTTGGTTGATAATGGTGGGAGAATAATTTTTGGCCTAAGGTTTTTGTTAGTTATGAGTTAGGGTTGTTGTATTTGACAGGCTATTTAGGGTCATCTTTGTTATACCAGTGAAGTTGCAAGAGTTTTTGTGGAATTGATACGCGTTGGGATTAGTTTTTCCGTTAGATGATAATGGTGGAGAATAATGTCTGGCGGTAGGTTTCTTTGTTAGTTATATGTTACGGTTGCTGTATTTGACATGATATTTAGGGTTATCCTGTTTTTAATGGTGGAGTTGCATGAGTTGATGTGGAATAGATACGCGTTGAAAGTAGTTTTTCCGTTGGTTGTTAATGGTGGGATAATATTATCTGGCTTGAGGTTTTTTGTTAGTATGTGTTAGGATTACTGTATTTGATATTCTATTTAGGGTTATCCTGGATTTAACAGTGGAGTTGCAAGCGTTGTTGTGGACTAGATACGCGTTGGGATTAGTTTATCCATTGGTTGATAATGGTGTTAGAGTATGAGGGTTTTTTAGTTATGTATTAGGGTTGTTGTATTTGACATGCTATTTTGGGTTGCCACGGGTTTTAACGATGGAGTTGTCAAAGTTGTTGTGGAATAGATATGCGTTGGGATTAGTTTTTCCGTTGGTTGATAATGGTGGAGAATATAGTCCGGCCTTTGCTTTTTTGGTAGTTATGTGTTAGGGTTGCTGTCTTTAACATGCTATTTAGGGTTGCCACGGGTTTTAACGTTGGAGTTGTCAAAGTTTTTGTGGAATAGATACACTTTGGGATTAGTTTTTCCGTTGGTTGATATTGGTGGTGTAATATTGTTTGGCTCGAGGTTTTTTGTTAGTATGTGTTAGGGTTGCTGTATTTGATATCCTATTTAGGGTTATCCTGGTTTTAACATTGGAGTTGCAAGCGTTGTCGTTGAGTAGATACGCGTTGGGATCAGTTTCTCCATCGGTTGATAATGGTGGTAGAGTGTGATCTTTTTTGTTAATTATGTGCTAGGGTCGCTGTATTTCACATGCTATTTAGGGTTGCCACGGCCCATGGGTTCTAACGGTGGAGTTGTCAGAGTTATTGTGGGATAGATACACGTTGTTTTTCCGTTGGTTGATAATGGTGGGAGAATATTGTCTGGCTTGAGGTTTTTTTGTTAGTTACTTGTTATAGGGACATGCTATTTATGGTTTTCCTTTTTTTAATGGTGGAGTTGCAAGAGTTGGTGTGGAATAGATAATTAGATACACGTTAGGATTTGTTTTTCCGTTGGTTGATAATGGTGGGAGAAAATTGTTTGGCCTGAGATTTTTTGTTAGTTATGTGTTAGGGTTGCTGTATTTGACATGATATTTAGGGTTATCATGGTTTTAACGGTGGAGTTGCAAGAGTTGGTGTGGAATAGAAACGCATTGGGATTAGTTTTTACGTTGGTTGGTAATGGTGGCAGAATATTATTCGGCATGAGGTTTTTTGTTTGTTATGTGTTAGGGTTGCTGTATTTGATATGATATTGAGGGTTTTCCTTGTTTTAATGACGGAGTTGGAAGTGTTTTTGTGGAATAGATACGCTTTAGGATTTGTTTTTCCGTTGGTTGATAATGGTGGAAAAATATTGTTTGGCCTAAGGTTTTTGTCAGTCATGAGTTAGGGTTGCTGTCTTTAACATGCTATTTAGGGTTGCCACGGGTTTTAACGTTGGAGTTGTCAAAGTTTTTGTGGAATAGATACACTTTGGGATTAGTTTTTCCGTTGGTTGATATTGGTGGTGTAATATTGTTTGGCTTGAGGTTTTTTGTTAGTATGTGTTAGGGTTGCTGTATTTGATATCCTATTTAGGGTTATCCTGGTTTTAACATTGGAGTTGCAAGCGTTGTCGTTGAGTAGATACGCGTTGGGATCAGTTTCTCCATCGGTTGATAATGGTGGTAGAGTGTGATCTTTTTTGTTAATTATGTGCTAGGGTCGCTGTATTTCACATGCTATTTAGGGTTGCCACGGCCCATGGGTTCTAACGGTGGAGTTGTCAGAGTTATTGTGGGATAGATACACGTTGTTTTTCCGTTGGTTGATAATGGTGGGAGAATATTGTCTGGCTTGAGGTTTTTTTGTTAGTTACTTGTTATAGGGACATGCTATTTATGGTTTTCCTTTTTTTAATGGTGGAGTTGCAAGAGTTGGTGTGGAATAGATAATTAGATACACGTTAGGATTTGTTTTTCCGTTGGTTGATAATGGTGGGAGAAAATTGTTTGGCCTGAGATTTTTTGTTAGTTATGTGTTAGGGTTGCTGTATTTGACATGATATTTAGGGTTATCATGGTTTTAACGGTGGAGTTGCAAGAGTTGGTGTGGAATAGAAACGCATTGGGATTAGTTTTTACGTTGGTTGGTAATGGTGGCAGAATATTATTCGGCATGAGGTTTTTTGTTTGTTATGTGTTAGGGTTGCTGTATTTGATATGATATTGAGGGTTTTCCTTGTTTTAATGACGGAGTTGGAAGTGTTTTTGTGGAATAGATACGCTTTAGGATTTGTTTTTCCGTTGGTTGATAATGGTGGAAAAATATTGTTTGGCCTAAGGTTTTTGTCAGTCATGAGTTAGGGTTGCTGTGTTTGATATGATATTGAGGGTTTTCCTTGTTTTAACGGTGGAGTTAGAAGAGTTTTTGTGGAATAGATACGCATTGGGATTATTTTTTCCGTTGGTTGATAATGGTGGGAGAATATTGTTTAGCATAAGGTTTTTGTTAGTTATGAGTTATGGTTGCTGCATTTTATATGATATTGAGGATTTTCCTTGTTTTAACGGTGGAGTTGGAAGAGTTTTTTTGGAATAGATACGCTTTGGGAATAGATTTTCCGTTGGTTGATAATGGTGGGAGAATATTGTTTGGCCTAAGGTTTTTGTTAGTTATGAATTAGGGTTGTTGTATTTGACATCCTATTTACGGTTATCATTGTTTTAACGGTGAAGTTGCAAGAGTTTTTGTGGAATAGATACCCGTTGGGATTAGTTTTTCTGTTAGATGATAATGGTGGGAGAATAATGTGTCGTTAGGTTTTTTTGTTAGTTATGTGTTACGGTTGCTGTATTTGACATGATATCTAGGGTTATCCTGTTTTTAATGGTGGAGTTGCAAGAGTTGGTGTGGAGTAGTTACGCGTTGGGATTAGTTTCTCCATTGGTTGATAATGGTGGGAGAGTATGAGCTTTTTTCTTAGTTATGTATTAGGTTTGCTGTGTTTGACATGCTATTTAGGGTTGCCACTGGTTTTAATGGTGGAGTTGTCAGAGTTGTGGAATAGATACGCGTTGGGATTATTTTTTCCGTTGGTTGATAATGGTGGGAAAATATTGTGTGGCTTGAAGTTTTTTCGTTAGTTACGTGTTATCGGGACATGCTATTTGGCATGCTATTTAGGGTTTTTCTTGTTTTAATGGTGGAGTTGCAAGAGTTGGTGTGGAATTGATGATTAAATACCTGTTGGGATTTGTTTTTTCGTTGGTTGATAATGATTGGAGAATATTGTCTGGCGTGACTGCGTGAGGATTGCTGTATTTGACATGATATTTAGGGTGATCATGGTTTAAACGGTGGTGTTGCAAGTGTTGGTGTGGAATAAAAACGCATTGGGATTAGTTTTTACGTTGGCTGATAATGGTGGCAGAATATTGTCTTGCATGAGTTTTTTAGTTAGTTATGTGTTACGTTGCTGTATTCGATATGATATTGAGGGGTTTCCTTGTTTTAACGGCGGAGTTGGAAGAGTTTTTGTGGAATAGATACGCTTTGGGATTAGTTTTTCCGTTGGTTGATAATGGTGGGGGAATTTGTTTGGCCTAAGATTTTTGGTTGTTATAAGTTAGGGTTGTTGTATTTGACGTGCTATGTAGAATTATCTTTGTTTTAATGGTGAAGTTGCTCGAGTTTTTGTGGAATAGATGCGCGTTGGGATTAGTTTTTCTGTTAGTTGATGATGGTGGCAGAATATTGTCTGGCGTGAGGCTTTTTTGTTAGTTATGTGGTACGGATGCTGTATTTGACAAGATATTTAGGGTTGTCCTGTTTTTAACGGTGTAGTTGCAGGAGTTTGTGTGGAATAGACACACGTTGAAATTAGTTTTTCGCTGGTTGATAATGGTGGGATAATATTGTCTGGCCTGAGGTTTCTTGTTAGTATGTGTTAGGGTTGCTGTATATGACATTCTATTTAGGGTTATCCTGGTTTTAACAGTGGAGTTGCAAGAGTTTTGTGGAGTAGGTACGCGTTGAGATTAGTTTTCTGTTGGTTGTTAATGGTGGGAGAATATTGTCTGGCAAGAGGTTTTTTGTTAGTTACGTGTTAGGGTTGCTTTATTTGATATGATATTTTGGGTTATCCAGGTTTTAACGGTGGAGTTGCAAGAGTTGGTGTGGAATAGACTCGCGTTGGGATTAGTTTTTCCGTTGGTTGATAATGATTTGAGAATATTTTTTTGGCTTGAGGTTTTATTGTTAGTTACGTGTTAGGGGGACATGCTATTTTTGGTTATCCTGGTATTAATGGTGGAGTTGCAAGAGTTGGTGTGGAATAGATAATTATTGGACTTACGTTGGGATTAGTTTTTCCGTTGGTTGATAATGATGGGAGAATATTGTCTGGCCTGAGGCATTTTGTTAGTTGTGTTAGGGTTGCTGTATTTGACATGATATTTGGGCTTGTCCTGGTTTTAACGGTGGAGTTGCAGGAGTTGATGTGGAATAGATACGCGTTGAGATTAGTTTTTCCGTTGGTTGATAATGGTGTGAGTATATTGTCTGGCACGTGGTTTTTTTGATAGTTACGTGTTTGGTTGCTGTATTTGACATGCTATTTAGGGTTATCCTGGTTTTAACGCCGGAGTTGCAAGAGTTGGTGTGCACTAGTCAAGTAGATACATACGTGGTTGGATTAGTTTTTCTGTTGGTTGATTTCGTTGATAATGGTGGGAAAATATTGTCTGGCTTGCATTTTTCCGTGTTTTACGTTTGAGAAAGATTTGACATGAACTCATGAAATCTATCCGGAGTATAGGTGTTGCCGATTTATCCTTTTCAAGTGGGTCTCGTATATGTTGTACTCCCTCCTCCTTGAATAAGCCACCCTTAAGGGGTGGGCTGAATAACCAAGGAAATAGAAAAAGGCAAGTGTATTTGGTGTCTTTTTAACAATACTAAAGCAAAAAATAAAGTAAAATGAGGGTAGGCAAGTATAATATGAAAAATCTGATGAGGGTAGAATAGTCAGTAGTCACAAGTTTTTTTTTTATAACTTTACCTTATTAAGAAATGGGGCTGACCAATTTTTTTTCGAAAAGGGAATATGAGGCTTATTCAAGGAGGGAATACTTTTAGGTTATTTTTTGTCTTTGTAAAGTTTTAATTGTGAATTTCCAGGTTCAGACTATATCATTAGAGTGTACAAATGGGAAAGGCTTCTGTACTCGGCTAGCCTTGTATCTAACGTAGTTTCTCAAATATCTCAATAGGAGTAGGGAATTATTATAGTGATATTACCCGAAGACATATCCTCGTTGCTCTGCCATATGTAGGGCCGTTTCATTAAGCTGAAATTACTGGGTTGCAGCTCTTCTTAGGTGGTAAGATGCTACCCATAGGACTCAAATGTATAGATATAACTTTGCATGAAGTGCTGGCTATTTTCACTCCAATTCCTTTGAGGATTCATGAATTTCACTTTGGCGATCCCTTGTTTGACCTAGGTTATTGGACATTTGGACTTGTTGAATCTTTATACGGCTGTATTTTATGGGGTGTGCTGTGCTTGCATAACATTATCTTTCTATTTATGCAACTCTATAGGCGTAATCTACGTTACTTAGACTTGGTTTGAAAAGTCACAGAGGCGTACCCAAGTGTCGGACTCGGCTATTTCTATGAAAAATAGACAAAATTTTGATCTGAATCGAAAGTGTTATACTAATGTCCAAGTGTGAAAAGTCCGACATAAGTATGTGAGCTCATATGGAGTTTCAAAGTAACATAGGTCGTAGTCATATTAAATCATGCAAGCTTGTTTGAAGGTTAGTGTATTTTGGTTACCAATGCTACAACATTGGTAAACCTATCGAAGTTGTTTATTGCCATAACTGAAGTAGGACAATATGCGATCTCTAAATGTCAATGTGTAATTATGAAACTTTAGGCTATCAAAGTGAAGTTAACTCGAACCGTAGTGCACAAGACATGAATATTTCAAGTTGTAAGAGTAATAATAATATACTAGTGACTTGAAGTGTCCTAGTCGACCAAGTGCACTAAACTATCATATGAAATTCTTCGTGTAATTGGCTTGACGAGATCCACAAGGCAGACTGATTATTTCATGTTTTATTCAACTAGAGTATATTTCAGTGTGCTGTTGAGAAATTATGAGCATTAATGAATTTGTGAGTGTTTGGATTATGTGATGTTGCTTTCTGTAAACGGTGGGGGGAGCCAGCACCTGCAGTCGCTCCCTTAATCGATGAAAACTCTACTTTTAGTTTCATTTTTTTTCTTCTTTGGTGTTTCGGATTACTGCTGGGGTTTAGATCCACATGTTGCGCATTTACTCGGAATCCTGGTTTCGCTACTGGCTGTGATGATTGAATCCTGCTCACATTCGTCTTTATCTGATCTATAAATGCTGTGCTATCAATCTTTGTACGCTAGATGAATCAAATGTCGTACCTTTTAGAATTATGTTGAAGAGGTCCTGTTGCGCTTGCGTAAGTCTGCGGTAAGCAGTACATATTCAGACATTTTATATCTTTTTCTGTGTGTTACGTTTTGATTATGTTGTATACTCACTAATAATGATTATTGGGAAGAGTAGACATAAAAGGATCATCGTAGTGTTGTTTTTTTGCATCTGTTTATTGACCATCTTGCACTAGTTTCTCTTTAAATTTGATTGGGAGTCATGTACTGTTACTTAGAGAAATCTCAGTGGGGCAGAGGACAATCTTATCAAAGTTGATGATGCTGATAGGCATAACCGCATAACCAAAGTAGGACATATAAAATCTCACCTGGCAAAGTCTACTTTAGGTCATCAAAGTGGAGTTAACTCAAACCATAGTGCAGAAGATGAAAAATTTCGAAGTTAGTAAGAGTAATACAGTAATAAACTAGTGATTTGAAGTATGCAAGTTGACCAAGTGTCGTAGTCAATATCTTATGAAATTTTTCCAGTAATTGGCTCTACGAGATCCATAAGGCACATATTTGCTTTTTCACGTTTGTCAATACACGTTTTGTATTGTTGATATCTTTCATTATAATGTTAGTAATAAATATAAAATTTCGATACTAATAATGTACTCCGAAAGACGAATCAAATAAAATTCCACATGGACATATTATCTCTTATAAATTGTCGAGAATATTGAAGATTCTTCTCAAGTGAATAGTGTCATAAAAAGATAAGTGAAGAGTGGAGTTGAATGGAGGGAGTAGTGTTTTTCAGTTTGTTGTTTAGAACTTCTGAGTAATAAGCCAATAACCCTACTTATAAGTTTTAACATTGGTGAAGTTTGTGACTGCTTGGATTATGTGATGTTACCTTCTGCTTGTTTCAGTCAGGCTACAATTCTCGGCGTATTAACATAAGTAATTTGTGTTGCTTTGCACTTTGCAGCTCTTCAGACAGTGAACGTGAAACATCTAGTTCTAAGAAACGTAAGCGTGATGACAGACCAAAGAAGGTATCATCTCTACTTGCCTATGCTATGCGTTTGTTTTTCTTCTTTTGGATAGTTCGTTATCTTCTGATGTTTTATCAGAGCAAAGGTAAAGACAAGGAGAAAAGCCATCGCCATAAACGTCACAAGCACAAAAAAGAGGTAGGACAGCATTTGTCTCAGAATGGCAATATTGCATAATCTTTGTTGTTAATGCGTCAGTGTAATTTCGTATGTTAATCTATCATCTACGCTGAAGCACACAACAGAGTGCTATAAACTAACTTTTATTTTTGAATGCTGTCAATTTAATTCGTGCGACACCATGTCAACTTGTATTTGCCATGCCATTCCAATACTTTCTGACCCTCTTTCTTTGGTTTGCTCTTCAAAATTGGAGCTGGGATCTTTGACCTGATGACTGGGGACTTGTTTGGCTTTTCTGAATGTTGTCTTTTTGGTTTGGCTTTTCTCCTGGCAATGTGAGACATATTCAGAAAGGGCAGAGTGCACGACGAAGTAGCAGTCCTGTGCAACTGTCAAAGGTATTAACGCTATTCTTTAAATTATTCGACCTGGCTTTGCTACAAGAGTATGCTCCCTTAGAGACAGACCCACACTAACTTAGGAATGCTACAAGTCCTACAACTATTTGGTTGCTTTGTTACATCTCGTGTCTTCTCTAACATGTTTCTCTTTTCCAGTTCTTAGGTCGAAACAAAGAGGACGATAGTGTTCGCCGAAGTGTGGTTTCTGGTAAAAAGGTAATATCTTCAAAACAACCCTCTAATAAGAACTTGAACTCCAAAATTTAAGTGAAAGTGAGACCAACCTATGAACCCCTATAACAATTAAACGAAGATATACTCTATTCGGGACTAGTCTCACTTGTTGAAGGGTTGAAGGTAGGGCATTTCCCATTTTTATAGGAACCGGGGGTTTTGGTGGATACAAGTATTTTTGTTTGCAGACTTGTATTGCATTTACCATTAGTTTTCGTTTATGTCTGTCTGCCTGTAGATCCAAATGAAGCTCGAGAAGTCAAAGGAGGACAAGTTTGCAGAGAATAAGCGCAATGAATTGTTGAAGTTCCTAAATGCCAGTTACGACTGAACACACGTAGTTAAGTATGCGTAGGGTTCTTTTCTCTACTAAACTAAAGCTCATCCAAAAAGTCTTGAAAGTTAGATGCATTCGGGGATGATCGTGGCTGCTAAGGACGGGCATTGTATTTGGGGTTCCGGAACTAGCCTGGTTTAAATGTGTCCTGAAACTTAAGGACGGACACTTGTTGAAGGGTATTTATACATTGCTTAGCATTTAATTTTGGCTAATGAGACACCTTTTCGGGTTTTCATGTCCTGTTTTTGAAAAGAAGCCTCTGCACCCTGTACTTCGACTTCTTTTTGTTGAATGGTACACTATATTTCTGCTCTCTCATTCTTTGTATGGAGTATTATATACTTCGTCCTTGTTGTCCCGCAGGTACAAATTGGGCCAAGATAAAATGAAAAACCGGGTCAAAATGGGTCAGTATATGGCAAAAGTAAGTTACTTTAGTGTTCCATTAAGTAACTTACTTTCGTATCCCGTTGAGCAACTTACTATGGTGCCCCATCGAATAAGTTACTCTTTTATCGCAGCGCGTAACTTACTCACTGGAATACTAAAGTAACTTGCTACATAAGACTTTGAAGTAACTTACTGTCAGAAATATATGCCCTAAGAGGCCAAGAACACCACTTATTTGAGCTATTACTGTGATAAATCACGGGGTTCATTTAAGATAATTTAGATTTAATATGACCCTCAAAAGTCGACCGTAAAAGATTATTAAATAAAATGTCACCAAGTAATCGGGTTAAAAATCGTATTAGAAAAGAATTGGTCCAACTTTGAAACTGAGTAATATTTTTGGTGTTAATATAAATATTCGAGTAAAGTTCGGATTCAGTAAAAGTAATTAGTTGAATCGAAAAATCAAATGGGTCAATCCTAAGATTAAAACAATTATTTGCAAACGAATAGAGACCCTCGACCAATACAATCGCAAAGTCTCACAAAATACACCACGAAGGTCTTAAAAACATTCGACCGACACAGTAATTAATTAAAAAAACATAATCCTTATGATTGCTCTAGCTTCGCTTCTTCACATCTCCATAGCGACGAATACAACCGCAAAGTCTCACAAAATACACCACAAAGGTCTTAAAAACATTCACATCTCCATAGCTTGCAAGGAAAATTCGATTAAAAAACGTAATCCTTGGTTGCTCTAGCTTAACTTCTTCACGTCTCCATAGCCTGCAAAGAAAATTGGTTGTTTTTTTTTTTTTTTTTTTTTTTCTAAATCAATTCTCCCCCATTTCACAAAGCTTCCCCAATACTCCAATACAGTTTAGCTCATTTTGTGGCGAGCTAACTGGGTCGGCCATTTTGGACCGAGGACTTCTCTTCTGACGACATTGTTTGGTTGAGGCCGATTTGAGTTACAAGATTTAAGACCCGATTGATAAATATGGTGGTCTTAAGTTATTGAACTTAAGAATCATTTCTATATTGGATGCTGGTATATGTGAAAAAAAAAAACCCAGAAAGACAGGTGCTTGGAGAATAAAAGGAAATACCTCTTGCAAACCGTCGTCATTATCCAATATAACCCTTATTATATCCATTAATCCCTCAACAGAATCATCTTCAAACCCTAAGGTTAAAAACATCATAACTTTGCGCTGGCTGCATGAGTTTAAACCTAATTCGAAGAAAGCCTGTTATCCCTAAATTCCTGTCTCGAACCTGCCCGAACAATAGTCACGGGGATGGGCATCTGTGGATTAAGTTGAAGAAGCTGAGAAGCCGATGAGGACGGTTGGCCTCTGTCAAATACAACTAATCCCCTTCACTTTCGGTTTTCTAAGAACAAAATGCTCAAATGTTAACTAAGGACAGAATGCTCAAATGTTGATGTTTGGATGAATTTATATTCACCCCAAGTAGACTTTGTACTGATATGCAAAATGAGGATATTTGGATGCCTGCATGTTAGAGTTACGTTGTGCAACCAGATATAGATTTCTTAAACACTCTCTAATTATTGTAACAGCAGATACATACATACAGGGGAATTAAGTACTCCCAATTAACTACGAATATGAAATCGACAAAATAAACTGAGCAATAAAAACAAGACTCACAGTCAAGTGAAGTGCGGAGCCACGTAGAGTGGGTTTATCTAAAACGGAGAAGCCGGTCATTATGAATAAGGCCATTAATGAGTTGTTTGGCTCGCTTCTGTAACACGGTGAAATTGTACTTGACTACTCCCTTCCCTCCATTATCCTTTTTTTCACGATTTTTGAAAAACGTGGTAAAAGTAAGAATATTATTGGTAAATTAAGTGATGTTATGGATCTACAAAACTACTATAAAATAAGAAAAAAATAGTGACATTTGGAAAAATGAGTGACATTTGATGTAAATAGATGAAAGATATTAAGATTATAAGGTAAAGTCTTTTGTCAAAGATGGAAGATAAATGAATTGAATTGATTGTCCATTTATATTAAACGAAAAAAATTGAATGGAAAGGAGGAAGTATAATTTTCCACAAACTGTGATTGAGTTGGTAAGAGTTAATTTTATATAAGGCCATATATTACGCCCACAGAAAATTTTAGGTCCAACAAAAACATTTGAAGGTGTAATTACACGATAAATTAATGTCGGTCGAAAACGCCTCAAATTGGAGTGTATTATCCACGTTTTTTTTTGCAAATTTGGAGTCCAAAAAAAATATGGCCAAAAAATTTGCGGGTTGTTACCTATGCAGTAGTTTACGCCCACATAAAATATTAGCTCCTACAGAAAACATTTGAAGGTGTAATTACGCGATAAACTAAAGTCGGTCGAAAACGCCTCAAATGGAAGTGTATTAACCATGTTTTTTGAAAGTTCGGAGTCCAAAAAAAATACGGCCGAAAATTTTACGGGGTGATACCTAGGCCGTATATTACGCCCACATAAAATTTTAGGTCCAACAGAGAACATTTGAAGGTGTAATTACACGATAAACTAATGTCGATCGAAAACGCCTCAAATTGAAGTGTATTATCCATATTTTTTTTGCAAATTCGGAGTCGAAAATATATATAGCCAAAAATTTTACAAGTTCTTACCTAGGCCATATTTTACGTCTGCACAAAATTTTAGATCCAATGGAGAACTTTTGAAAGTGTAATTACGCAATAAATTAATGTCGGTCGAAAACGCCTCAAATTGAAGTGTATTATCCATGTTTTTTGCAAATTCGGAGTCAAAAAAAATATGGCCGAAAATTTTGCGGGGTGATACCTTGACCGTATATTACGCCCATACAAAATTTTAGATTCAACAAAGAACATTTGAAGGTGTAATTACGCGATAAATTAATGTCGATCGAAAACGCCTTAAATTAAAGTGTATTTTATCCACCTTTTTTGAAAATTTGGAGTCGAAATAAAAATATGGCCGAAAATTTTACGGGGTTATACCTAGGACGAATATTACGGCCACACAAAATTTTAGGTCCAACATAGAATATTTGAAGGTGTAATTACGCGATAAACTAACGTCGGTCGAAAATGTCTCAAATTGAAGTGTAATATCCACGTTTTTTTTGCAAATTCGATGTCCAAAATATGTATGGCCGAAAATTTTCCAAGTTCTTCCCTAGGCCGTATTTTACGCCCGCACAAAATTTTAGGTCCAACGGACAACTTTTGAAGGTGTAATTACGCAATAAATTAATGTTGGCCGAAAATGCCTCAAATTGAAGTGTATTATCCACGTTTTTTGCAAATTCGGAGCCAAAAAAAATATGGCCGAAAATTTTGCGGGGTGATACCTAGGCCATATATTACGCCCACACAAAATTTTCGGTCCAACAATGAACATTTGAAGGTGTAATTACGCGATAAATTAATATCGGTCGAAAACGTCTAAAATTGAAGTGTATTATCCACGATTTTTGCAAATTCGGAGTCCAAAAAAAAATATGGCCGAAAAATTTGCGGGGTGATACCTAGGCCGTATATTACGCGTACGCCAATACAAAATTTTAGGTCCAACAAAGAACATTTGAAGGTGTAATTACGCGATAAATTAATGTCAATCGAAAACGCCTTAAATTAAAGTGTATTTTATCCACCTTTTTTGAAAATTTGGAGTCAAAATAAAAATATGACCGAAAATTTTACGGGGTTATACCTAGGACGAATATTACGTACACACAAAATTTTAGGTCCAACATAGAATATTTGAAGGTGTAATTACGCGATAAACTAATGTCGGTCGAAAATGTCTCAAATTGAAGTGTAATATCCACGTTTTTTTTGCAAATTTGAAGTCCAAAATATATATGGCCGAAAATTTTATAAGTTCTTCCTTAGGACGTAATTTACGCCCGCACAAAATTTTAGGTCCAACAAAGAACATTTGAAGGTCTAATTACGCGATAAATTAATATCGGTCGAAAATGCCTCAAATTGAAGTGTATTAACCACGATTTTAGAAAATTCGGAGTCCAAACAAAATATGGCCGAAAATTTTAGGGGGTAACCTAGGCTGTATCCACAAAAAATTTTAGGTCGAACATTTGAAGGTGTAATTACGCGATAAACGACTCAAATTAAAGTGTATTATCCATGTTTATTTTTTTGCAAATTCACAGTCTAAAAAAAATATGCCAAAAATTTTACGAGGTTATACCTAAGCCGTATATTATGCCACACAAAATTTTAAGTCCAACCGACAACATTTGAAGGGGTAATTATGCGATAAACAAATGTCGGTCGAAAATGCCTCAAATTGAAGTGTATTATCCACGTTTTTTGAAAATTCGGAGTTTTAAAAAAAATTGGCCGAAAATTTTACGGGGTGATACTTAGGCCGTATATTACGCCCACACAAAATTTTAGTTTCAAAAGAGAACATTAGAAGGTGTAATTACGCGATAAACTAATGTCGGTCGAAAACGCCTCAAATTGAAGTGTATTATCCATGTTATTTACAAATTCGGAGTCCAAAACAAATATGGCCGAAAATTTAACGGGTTGTTACCAAGGTCGTATTTTATGCTCACACAAAATATTAGCTCCAACAGAGAAAAATTGATGGTATAATTACGCGATAAACTAATGTCGGTCGAAAACGCCTCAAATTAAAGTGTATTATCCACATTTTTTTTGCAAATTCACAGTCCAAAAAAAATATGACCAAAAATTTTACGGGGTGATACCTAAGCCGTATATTATGCCATAGAAAATTTTTAGTCTAACAGACAACATTTGAAGGTGTAAATACGCGCTAAACTAATGTCGGTCAAAAACGTTTGAAGGTTGAAGTGTATTATCCACGTTTTTTACAAATTCGGAGTCCAAAAGAAATATAGCCAAAAAATTTACGGGTTGTTAACTATGCCGTATTTTACGCCCACACAAAATATTAGATCCAACAGAGACAATTTGAAGATGTAATTACGCGATAACTAAAGTCGGTCGAAAATGCCTCAAATTGAAGTGTATTATTCACGTTTTTGCAAATTCGGAGTCCCAAATATATATTGCCGAAAATTTTACAAGTTCTTACCTAGGCCATATTTTACGTCCGCACAAAATTTTAGGTCCAACAAAGAACTTTTGAAGGTGTAATTACGCGATAAATTAATGTCGGTCGAAAACACCTCAAATTGAAGGCTATTATCCACGTTTTTTTTCAAATTTTGAGTCCAAAAAAATATGGCCGAAAATTTTACCGGTTGTTACCTAGGCCGTCTTTTACGCTCACACTAAATTTTTGCTCCAACAGAGAACATTTGAAGGTGTAAGTACGCGATAAACTAATGTTGGTAAAAAACGCCTCAAATTGGAGTGTATTATCCAGGTTTTTTTTGCAAATTCGGAGTCCAAAATATATGTGGTCGAAAACTTTACGGGTTGTTACCCAGGCAGTCTTTTATGCCCACTCAAATATTAGCTCCAACAGAGAACATTTGAAGGTGTTACGCAATAAAGTAATGTCGGTCAAAAACGCCTCAAATTGAAGTGTATTATTCTTCCCTCAAAAAAAATTGAAGTATATTATTCACGTTTTTTTGCAAATTCGGAGTCCAAAAAAAAATATGGCTGAAAATTTTACGGGTTGTAACCTAGGCCGTGTTTTCCGCCCACACAAAATTTTAGCTCCAACAGAGAAAAAATTTGAATGTGTAATTACGCGATAAACTAATGTTGGTCGAAAACGCCTCAAATTGAAGTGTATTATCCACGTTTTTTGCAAATTCGGAGTCCAAAAAAAATATGGCCGAAAATTTTATGGGGTGATACGTAGGCCTAATATTATGTCCACACAAAATTTTAGGTCCAGCAGACAATATTTGAAGGTGTAATTACGCGATAAACTAATGTCGGTCGAAAACACCTCAAATTGAAGTGTATTATCCACGTTTTTTACAAATTCGGAGTCCAAAATATATATGGCCAAAAATTTTACGAGTTGTTACCTAGGCCGTCTTTTACGCCCACACAAAATATTAGCTCCAACATAGATCATTTGGTGGTGTCTTTATGCGATAAACTAATGTCGGTCGAAAACGTCTCAAATTTAAGTTTATTATCTTCATTTTTTTGCAAATTTGGAGTCCAAAAAAAATATGGCCGGAAATTTTACGGGTGTTACCTAGGCCGTATATTACGCCAACACAAAATTTTAGCTTCAACCCAGAACAATTGAAGTTGTAATTACTCGATAAACTAATGTCGTTTGAAAATGCCTCAAATTGAAGTGTATTATCCAGTTTTTTTTTTTCAAATTCGGTGTCAAAAAAATTATGGCCGAAATTTTTATGGGTTGTTACCTAGGCTGTATTTTACGCCCACACTAAATTCAGCTCCAACCGACAACATTTGAAGGTGTAATTACGCTACGCGATAAACTAATGTATTATATACCATATTAGAGATCTTATATGCGAAAGACAATTACAATTTAATTTTTTTCCTACTACGTTAGAGAATTATTTTTAAAAATAGTTTAATAAAACATGTATTATATACAAAACCTATTCTATGAAATAATACTAAAGAATTAGCCTAATTAAGACCAACTAAAATGAATTTTTAACGTATATATTTTTGAATTATATATCGACGTTTTTAACACATTATCGCAGTAATAAGTTGGGTATTTGCACGAGACCTATACAAGTTATAAAATAAGACTAAGTTTTTTTTTGGTACACAAAGTTCAAGGAGTCCAAACTATGAGATTAAATAAATCCTGCACGGATCGACGGTTCCCTTGCTTTATCCAATTTCGATTTGTATGTTTTCATGGAGAACGAAATTCAAAATCTATGATCAAAGATAGAATCGTATTTTTAGTAGAAATTAATTCGAGTTAAAAGTAGCATTTCCTGGATCTATATTAGTGGATGAATGTGTAAGAAGTAAAATTAATTAAATTGATCATAATCCATACTTAGCTTACAAATTAAACATTTGACTAAACCATTCTCCAAAAAGATTACATGTGAAACTAATTAAAGAGAATAAAAAGGAACAAAAAAATGTATATGAATATCCAAATTAAGTTATAGTGCTGCTATACAAAAGCCCTACTCCATGAACATATCATGATGATCCATATTTTGCATTTACATTACATTGCAAGAGCAACAGCCCATAACACCAAACCACTGAAAACACCTTCAACTGATCTAACACCATTGGACTTGTGTGGAGCAGGAGGTGGGGTCACTTTGTCTGCCGGCTCCATCTCGGGTGCAGGTGCTGTAGCCGGAGGTAGCCAGTCACCAACTTCATCGGATGGGCTCAGACTCGGACTTGCACTCGGACCTGACTCGGATGGGCTCCCTGCTGGTGTAACAAACATGTCTTGGGTTGGTGTTGGTGCTGAGGCTGAGGCTGAAGCTGGACCTGATACTGGGACCATGGCCGGGCCAGGCTCGTCACCATCGGGAACATTACCGGACATGTCGTCGTTGGTTGTGTCTTCGTGTTCACCCATTTCCTCGTTTGTCATCAGGATTCGTTCGAGTTCACGGACTGTGATGGGTCCGGTTTGTTTGGTTGGGCTGGATGATGGGCTTGAGGTTGGGGTTGAGGTTGCTGCTGCTGCTGCTTCATTTGTTTGGGTTGAAGTAGGGGCTGAGGCGGTTTCTGTTTCGGTGGTGGTGGTGGTGTCGTCTGCGGCTGAGGTGGTGGGTGCTGGTGAGTCTGCAGATGTTGTTGGGGATGGAGCTGGTGCTTCAATTTCTAAGGCGGAAGGTTCGGGTGCTTCTACTGGTGCGCCGCCTTCCGTGGCAGTTGCAGTTGTGGTGGATGGTGTCCCTGTTGACGTTTCTCCGCTTGCACCACCGCTGCTAGAGCCAGAGTCGGAGCCAGAGGCAGATGCTCCGCCTCCAACACCAGCACCACCGGAAGATGAGCCGCTGGCAGATGAACCACTACCAGTTGATGATGAGCCACCGGATGATGAACCACCAGATGATGAGCCGCTAGCGGATGAGCCACCAGATGATGAGCCGCCAGCAGCTGAGCCATCGGATGATGCTGAGCCACCAGATGATGAACCGCCAGCGGATGAGCCACCAGATGATGTTGAGCCACTAGCAGATGAGTCACCAGATGATGTTGAGCCACTAGCAGATGAGCCACCAGATGATGAGCCGCTAGCAGATGAGTCACCGGATGGTGAACCACTAGACGATGCGCCACCAGCTGGAGAGGCACCGGAAGAGGAGGCATCGGATGATGATCCACTGGGTGATGAGCCACCGCTAAACCATGAGGTGATAGATGCAAAAGGACTAGATGAAGAACCACCAGATGATGAGCCATTGGGTGACGAGCCACTAGCAGAAGTGGAGGCGCCTGAGGACGAGCCACCAGCCGAGGAGGAGGAGGAGGAGGAGGAGGAAGATGATATTCCAGGGAAGTATGATGAGAGAATTGATGATGATGGTTGTCCTTGTGCTTGTCCTTGTGCTAGTGCACTTACTTGTCCTTCATCAAAACCTGATCATGATTATAAATTGCATTATTATTTCAGTAATTAGAAGAATGATAGAGCAAGATGATGTCACGCATGAGACGGTCTTAATATAATACCTGGTGCAGGTCCAGGGGCCATGGAATCCAAAGTAGGATCATAAGGCACATGAGAAACCCTAATCCAATCATCATTTCCATAAAGGTTAATAGGCATCAATCTCTCAGCTCGACCATAGTCGATCGTCTTAATCCCCCGCCACGTCACCCTCTTAGACATATCTGAACCCGGTCCCATGTTGTTGTACTCACCATAGTAGCAAGTATCCAAGGCGAATGTACCTTCCCAAGGCAACCAACCTTCAGGTGCAATGGAGTCGTCAATGTAGGATTCCATGATGACTGTCTTCGAGAACTCCTTCCACGGTCGTCCCAAGTACCCGGTGTTGGTCTTCCTAACAGGGTAGTACTCTGGGTCAGCCTCGAAACGACACTTGTGGATAATGATCCCTGTGGGTTGATGCCTCTCCATCCTCCCTTGGGCCGTCACTATGCACCGTTGATTCTCGAGTGGCTTACGGATCACGAAGGTACAGTTCTGGAAGAAGGCCGCCGCGTCTCCAAAGATGAAATCAATTGTCCCTGTCACCTTACAATCACGGTAGTATTGACGGTAGGTGTGGGTGTAGAGGGTGTCTTGGTATCCATCAAATTGACAGTTGTAGAAGATTGACTGATCCGACTGCACCCGAAGTGCCACCGCTTGATGCTTTATTGCTCCTGCCGAGTTCTCGACTCCAATGTCTTTAGCCATGAAGTAATCTCCTAGCACAGCTTCAACCATCACAACAACAACATCTCAGACACGAGTAAATATATACAATATGAAAATTCAGACAGTTTCACACGTGAAACAAAGAGATGGATAATGGACTTACACAAAGTGGCAGTCTTGAAGGTTTTGACACCATCAGCAAAGTTTTGGTTGTTAGTGATCTTAGTCTTAGTAGGACCATCACCAACCAAAACAACATGAGTCATCCATTTGAAAAGCGTAAGGTACTCCTTATAAACACCTTCCTTGATATAGATTATAAAACTGTCATTCCCATCTTTAGGTATTTCCTTAAGTGCTTCCTCAATTGTCTTGTACTTCCCACTTCCATCTTGAGCCACCACCACGTTCGCCTTCGCCTTTAGATCCTCCGACAAATCCGTGGCTTCCAATAACTTACGTCTACGAGCATCCAACCAAACCGGAAAATCGTTGTCAACAAACCCGTGCCCTTCCACACGACTGACCGAGCTAAGGAGCTTGCGTCTCCTGTCTGGCTCGTCGTCTTCTAGGAGTGTGTCGTCTGTCGAGCCCAATAAACGACGGTTCTTAAACCAATCATGGCCCGTCACTTGCCTATATTAAACAAAAACCCACAAATTAGCGATACTATATAGTCAGGGCGGCCCATAGAGTGATCCATTCGGTTCCAGGAATCGGGACCCAAGTAGGTGAAGGGCTCAATATATTTATATTGATTATACAAAATAAGTAGAAGTGGTACATTGGTGTAGTGGTTAAGATAATTAAAGTTCATTTTTTAAGTAATTTTTTTTTGAAATTATTTAATAGTATTCTATTGTATTAAGGGCCTCCACATTGAAGTTGGAACAGAGTTTCCGAATTTCATTGGCCGATCCTGTATATAGTGATTATTTCATGCAAAATTTAGACGTGATTTATACCTGTCGTCAACAAGGAGGCGACGGCGGGTGAAGGTGGACATGTCAAGGGAGTTAAGTAGGGTAGCCATTTCGGTGACAATGGCAAGACCGTTACTAGACATTTGCTTGGACGTCTCGAGGATTTTCCTAACCCGTTCACTTGCATCACCCGTTGTATTGTCAAACCCGTCTAGGCACGTCTCTTGGTACGTGATTGTGGCACTCAACCAAATCTTAAGGTTTTCCAACATTTTATCGACCTTATTGAAATCAAACTCACCAATCTCATTAAAGGAGCGTTTAAGGTCGTCAATCGCGTCCTGAAAGAGCTCCTTACAATCCTTGACGGCGTCAGCAGTCTTAGGATCTTTCTCGAGCTCTTTCAGAACGGTGGATTTGCTAGCAACCTCGCTAAGTTCGTTGATGGTCGACTCAAAGGCGGCCTTGACCAACTCCTTAGGGTCGTCACTATTCACCTTTGAGAGAGACTTGAAACACGCTTCCTTATAGTCCGTGGGTTGACACATTTCTTGGACCGCCTTCGTTGAGGTGGACGGTTTAGCGGTTTCTGTATTGGCATAATTGAGATAACCGATTGTCACGGCCGCCACCACGCCCACAAAGAGCAGGACGGACAATGCTATGACCGTTACACGCGACATTATTATTATTATTAATTACAATCGGAGATGTAATAAAATCTCAATTATTATTTTTTGGGGTTTTTATTTTGAAAGTTTTATTGGAAGAAATGAAATAAAAATGTACAAATATGAAGGCACTCCCTGCTTGATAGCTCGAGAGGCCCTCTTAAGTTATTTGAATGAGAACATACAACGATGTCAATTCATTTATAACCACCACAAAAGAATGCAAATTTACAAGTACGTGAATTTCGGACTTGAACACGGTAAATTTGGGTAAATTATCCTACCAATCATACTTGTCCACTCCTTTTTTTAGCTTGTTTGTAAAAAAAATAATCAACTATACTATTTTGAGCATATTTGTTTTTAACCCATTAATCTATTTATAGTTGCTTCTATTTATAGATTATGTAACACTTAATTCGGTCCGTTTAGATTTTCCTACCAAGGAGTATTAACGACATTTTAATTAAGAGCTATGTATTGGTATTATTGATGAAATATATCGAATATGAATATATCCGTTTGTCGTCATGCATTAAGAAGCCGAATTCTAACGAATACCTAGCAATTTTTTTGGATTTGTTTTTTTTTTTTTTTAATATTGTGTCAAAATACAAATTAATTTTTTTTTGGATTTTCCTAGACATATTATTTGGTATGACGGAAGCTAGAAAGACAATAATTTTAAGAACGCGAAGCAGACATAGATTTACGTGGTTTGGTAACCGTATGTTAGTGGATGTTAGCTACGTTTACAAAGTTAACCGATTATAGATAGATTCAGATTGTTGTGTTATGTAGGGTAGACTAAAAAAACTAATTGTATTTCGAAAAACTAGTACATTGGCAATTGTATCATTGAAATCGATGTTAATTTATTTTTGGTTCAACGAATAACGTATTTAGTCACATTAAAGAATAACTTGATACCTACTTTCCGAGGTACATAGTCTAAATCATTAGGCCAATAATTTGCTGTATCGTTGAAATTAACGAGTAAATTATTACATGATGAACCACAACAATTGATACACAAATTAAATTACAAATAAAAAAGGACTTTTAATTAAATAGATTAATTTAATTACAAATAATATAAGCCTCCATTAAAAGGAACTCCAGTCGAAGGCAACCAATAATCACCCATAATAAAATTGGACACGGTAAAATTACTAGCCTCGGCAACTCCAATCACATGGTACCCATCCCACGTCACACGACCACTCGTATCCGAACCCGGTCCATTATTATCAAATTCAGCATAATACAAGGTATCAAGTGCAAACGACCCGTTCCACTCATGCCAACCCGCCCGATTTACAAACCCATCCAAAAACGACTCCATATAAACCGTCCTCGAGTACACCTTCCACGGCCGGCCCAAATACGTCTGGACCGTGAAATTGCTCGAGGCTAGATCACTAGTGGGGCGAATGTTGCAATGGTGGATCGAGGTGCCAGTGTTTTGGTTCGGGTCTTCCCGACCCTGAGCCGTTATGGCATTGAATTGTCCTTTCAGTGGCTGTCTAGGGTAAATGTTACAGTCTTGGAGGACTACGGCCGCGTTACCAAAGATGAAGTCGACTGTTCCGTAGATGTCGCATTCTCGGTAGAATTGTCGCATGGAATGTGTGTATAATGTGTCTTGGTAGCCTTCGAAGCTGCATCTGTAGAAGGCTGAGAGGTCGGATCCGCTTCGGACTGCTACGGCTTGGTGCATTGTTGGTCCGGCTGTGTTTCGGATTGTTAGGTCTACTGCTACGAATCCCGTTGCTGTCACGGCTGAAACATAATAATGCGTTGACGGTAGATATGTTAGAGTAACATTCAGTTTAGTGTGTGCCCAGTGATCGATCATACGTTAGTAAAAAAAAAAGTAAAACTATATACTTACTCATTATTATATCAGTAATTATAGTGTACAACCGTTGTACCATGCGACAATAATAAAATCAGATTTTCTAAATAAGCTCAATAAAGCAAGTTTTACCAAGATATTATCATTAGAAATGGAAATATTAAGATATGTTTACCATACTTAAACCATATCCATTTTAATCTTACTTTATTTAGCTTATTAACGTGTGCCCACGGGGCACACGTTAGAAAAATCGTAATAAAATTTTGTAATTTATGATAAAAAGTGACAATTTTATATTAGCTAGTTACCACTTTCAGATAAAATAGTTACCACTTTTTCGTATAAAAGAGTGGTCACTATTTAATCTAAAGTGATCACTAAATGACCTAAAATGATAGTTTTTTATCATAAATTTCTAATTTTAAGGTACACAGTTGTATAGTATAATTTGTGTTACTCTATTATATAGTGATGACTTACCTAATGTAGCAGAGTTGAAAGTTGTCCAACCCGCGCCAACACTTCGATTTCCAGTTATTACAGTCTGATTTATCCCATCACCAACCATCAGTAAATATTTTTTACTGCTAGGAATATCCACATACTCTTCATAAACTCCACCCACCACATAAATCCCAAAATACCCACTATTTGCCACACTATTACTTGGTGCAGAATTCACTGCATCAGTAATTGTAGTAAAATCTCCACTTCCATCAGGATTTACTGTCACCATTTCATTCATTTTTACCCCACAAAGACCTAACTCATATATTAACCTCTTCCAATTTTTACCATAACTTCCCTTCCATAAAAGATGCCCTAAATTCAAAGGCAATCCAATATTATTAGGGTTAGTAATTATTCCACCTTTGTATGGTAAATGGTTAGTATTTTTTAAATCCCAACCATGGGTGAAAAGAGCTAGGGTTACACTATAGAGCATTGTGTCATTACTAAAATGAGGACCAAGTTGTCGAGCCAGGTCTGAGCTCGAGCTTGATTTGGACACATGAATCCCATTAGAACACGTGTCCAAGTTAGTCATGATCGCGCTAAGCATTGTATGAACTAGGTTAGCAACATCTTTGTCTAGGGTATTACTTGACTCCATTGTCTTAGACATTGTAGAAAGAAAGTCAACGTTGAGATTAGCCAAGATTTGACAATCATTAAGTGCATAATTATTAGAACTAGATGGTGAAGAGTATTGGAGGTGTTTGTTTACTAATGAATGGAAATCATTAGCTTTAGATAATGATTCGCGTACGCAATATCAACTATAATCTTGGATTGAATTCGAATATGGGTAGTTTGTTAGAAGTGATTTGCAAAAAGATGGGTATGGAGTATTGTTGCAAATGGTTTGTATGTAGTAAGATGGTGTGGAAGATGATGAAGAGAATGAGAGTGAAATGTGGAAGAGTATAAGGGAAAGTTTAAAGAGTTTGGAGTTCATATTGTTTGGTTGATATGATGAACTACTCCTCCGTATAAAGTATTTGCATGCTAATATTTGAGGGGTTACTAGGGTTTATATAGCGGTACTCCTCCATCTCGGGCATTTATTGTTATATTATTTATGAGGAATAATATTTTAATCAAAGAATAACAAATGATTGAGGCGGAAAGAGTATATTATTGTGATATTATTGTAGAATTCAACTGAATTATTGCATGGTTGCGAGTCTTGCGGCTAATCGATTAAACCTCTGTGTCGATTATTTATTTATGTTTGATTAAAACATTTACCATTAAATAATATAAAAATGAACAAATGATCGAGACAAAAAAATATTATTAATAAAGAAATCAAATTAAATGACTAACAACTAACTAATAAGTTAATAGTTACTCCAAGATGAATAATGTTATAGGTTTGACTCAAGACATTATCATTAATTTACATTAATTCATGATAGATAGATGATACTATTTTGCAATAATTTATTATGAAATCTTTCGTACGAGAAATATTTACGCTTTTTTTTCATTCTTTTTTTCTTTTGTTGGTCATTAGTTCGTTTCATGGTATGTTGTACGTACAATATATTTAAATAAGATGTTTTATAAGAGAATAATTTAAGCTAAGTCATTACTTATTATATTCATGCATGGTTTTTAGTATGATAATATTTTAGGCTTAAATGTTTAAAGATTGATGCATAACTTAAGATATTGTTCTTTTAGCTCATTTCAGTTTAGTTTAGTTTAGCTTCGGAGACTCATTTTGTCTCATTATTTCAGCCCACTCCAATTCAATCAGTTCTGTTCAGTTCATCTCATTTCAATTCAGTTATTTAGGCCTTATTATCCAAGCATAAATTTTATGGGTAAAGTTTGGGTACATAGTAGTATCAGAAAGTATGTGTACGTACCATATTCAAGATGGAAGAACATATAATAACTTAATTGAAGAACAAGTAAGTCATCGAAGAAGCTGTCTCACAGTAGGCGATTTCTATGTCTAGTACCTAAATAGCACACGTAATTAAGTAGTATATAATTAAAGTATATGCATGATTAGATGTTAAAAATTGTTCACTCAAATCCTCTGTATACAGTGTATAGTCCACAGAACCATGTGGCCAGATAATCACAACAGTAATTAATACGAGTATGTAGAATCAGCTTAATCTGGACTCTGGAGTTTGTTATACATTATTCTTCAGCCTATGTAACGTATAAATTCTGAATTCATACTACATGATGATTATTAGTAGGTACTGTATAATAATTGCAGAATAGATGTATATATCTCGTAAAAATATCAAATTCAGTTCGCAAGGGTGGAGAGTCGATCAATTGATTAAAATATGTGATCATCATTCTAAGAGTCTCAAATTCAAGTCCATGCAAGAGCGATCTTGTGAGAGTTGTATATCATTTGAGGGTTGAGATTATCCATTCTAAACTTCAAATCTGATTTGTCGTCCTAAGGATGTTTCCTTGGTGATTGCGTACCCCTGAGGTTTACCCATAGTGCACCAAAGACCGTCTTATAGGACTAACCTCATAACAGTAAAAACCCCTTACTTCGATCAAGAGGTTGAGATTCACTTCTCACCTGCGACGTTGTACGCTTTTTATATACGGTCTATAAAAGCCCAAACATTACGTCTTTTGTGAGAACTATGTAGTGTTAGTAGAATTTAATATTGCTTCGTAATCCATGACTACTTTTACGTGGAAGGTCTCATTTTTTTGTGAAGCAAAAAATTGAACCAGAACTCGACCCGACACCTGAACAAAAGATCCAAGTTTGACCCGTAATTCAAATTAACCCAAATATATTATTATAGAAAACGAGTCAATATCACTAAAAAAAATGGAAATAGCAAACCCAAAATAATCTGGTCCGATCCAACCCAAATCAAAGTCAACTCAATTTTAATAACCCAATCCAAAATCAATCCGACCAATTGACCCGTTTACAAGGTGAGGCTTGGGATTGGACATCGTTAGGAGTGTATAAGTCCAATAAACATTGGAGCCCAACCACAAACGTAGAAATCCCTTCCATATTCACCCAAAACCCTACCTATAACTCTCAATATAAATTCCACATATTCTGCGTACAGTCTCATCAATCACCTCTACCCTGCCGTCTTCGCCTCTATTTTTTCCCTACTGTTTTTATTTTCCTACCTTTGATTTTATATCATCATAATTATTTTTCACAAATCATTGTATTTGTTGGTCTGGGTCTCACGATAAATTTATGAGACGGTTTTACAGAAAATTTCTCGTTATTTTTTTTTTGAAGATGCAGTGATGATAATTGCTATAATACCCAGCTCATTATGAGATCTTTTCTATGTGATGAGATCAGGGAATATACACCTTTCCAATTTATCTGAGCCTCTTAATTCAATTTTTTTCTTCAATTTTTTTTTATTTGAAATTTTGGATCTAATTTGAATTGAAAAGATATACGGAGTAGAAACCCGATGATGTTAACTATCCATGCTAATTCTGATCAAACACATGATAGATTACTATCTCTATATCGATTTGCTGAGGGTTCTTTCAATTGGTTAATTAATTTTATCTAATTATTTATTTTCAATCGATTATCGATAATATTGAAGATTTTTTCTAGTTGTCGATGTTCAAGTGTCGATATATTGCCTTAATGAAACAATTGGATTTGAATCAATTGGATTTGAATCGAGCGAGCATCGATGACTAGTGGTGCTACAACTCACAAGTTTCCCAATTCGATGACTTAAATCTCCTGATATTTCGTCTCGTAAAGCCTTTAAATTATATTAATTGAATTCAACCTAATCTGAAAAAGACCCGAATTCACTGGACAATTTACATTTTTTTTAATTTAGAGAAAACACTAAGGGATGTGATGATATTAATTTTTTTGAAGTAATTAAATGACATTACTTAAAAATGTGAGTAATGTTACTCCCTCTCTTCATAGCCAAACACATCATTTGTTTTACACTATCGAGACGAATCAAACATCCTACGTGATAGGATAGTGTCAAAAAAACCAACTTAAATGGAGGTCTAATTTTATTATGGGATATTCTACGTGGTACCCTTGTGTTTTTTCTTTTTCTATGCGGTATTCTTTCTTTTAGTCAAAATATCTCTGACTCGCAATAACTTATGGAGATGGATTCCAAAAATGACGATATTTTCGCTAAAATCATTGTCTTCGGATGATACTTTATTTGAGATTTGATTTTTTACAATTTTGAAACTTGTATTACGAGTTATGCTCAGTCAAATAATACTTTCAAACGAATAAACTTTGATCGACGGTAACTCTCTTTCAATATCCCTTTTGTTATTGTCACTGGCAAAAACTGAGTAGAAGTTGTGTTAAATCTACATAGGTGAAAGCTAACTGGTTTCCTAAGTCGTAGGATTGATGCACTTTCAAGTTTCAACTACATTGCAGGAGAGTACAAATCACACGAACACTCTGGAAATATACAAGCGGATAATAGACATGTTGGGATTTGGGAGTGGAAGTCATGCAACCTTGAGAACCTGGTTAGGATCAATGGTGACCAACTGACTACCATACGTACTTTGGCCACCCTTGTATAAACACGTGATCACCACGTTATTGGCGTAGACACCATCACTACTGTTTCTCGGCTGCCCTTGTGCTGGTGTCGCTCGTCTCTTGCCTAGCCCCAATTTAGCCAAATCCACTTGAAATGGCATTCTGTAATCTAGAATATCGTAGTTTTTTTTATTTGGCGTGTTAAGGAATTCTATGTATGTATTGGTATAGTCCTATTGGGAAATGTTGTGGTGTGTATCCCTCATTTTATAGGTAGGAATGTAGAGTATCGCATCAGTTTTCAGGTAGGGCTTTTTAAAAAATGTAATCCTCTCGAACGAAGTAATTAAATAACACTTGTCGTGGTTAGATTAATGACTCGTTAATAATTTATATTTACTGAGTTTAAAGTTTCAGAAATGTGAGTTTTTTTTAGCTTCTTTAGTAGGCTAACGATCTAAATATCTAATCTTGAAGGAATAGAATATTTTAGGTAAAAACTAACGTTACTCGAATCGCACATATTGATAATTGTTGAGAAAAAAAGACGTAGCGTACTAGCTTAGTTCATTCCCCGACATTTTTCATCAACAATGTAACAATAATAGATGTTTGTACATCATTTTGTTTGTATTAAAATGTACTACTACAAGAGTATAAAATAAAAATTGTACGAGTACTTGATTATATTCTGGATGTATAATGCTGACACGACTTGAACACTAGGTCTTGAGCATCACAACTCATAACTTTACCAATTATCGTTTAAGCTACTTAACAATAGTATGTTACTATATTACAATTATTTTCGCACCAAGAGTCGTTTTAATTTAATTTATTTTATTTTATTTGAATAATGTACGGAGTATCATTAGTTTCAATGGAATCTCAAATGAAAAGATGCGGTAAAAAGAAGGTTGTCTTTGGGTGATAATTGGGATGCCCTTTGTCCGGTGGAGTAGTATCTAATTCTTTCGTGGTAGACCGGGCATTGGACAAAGGGCATCAATTGTTCCTCCTAAGCTTGATGCTTATGTTGATGTAGATTGATTGTTAGGATGAACTCTCAAATCCCATAAAATATATCAACCAAAGTGAATATCATATTCCTGGAATAAACTCATTCTCGTATGAGACGGTCCTCTTACAAGGGAGGGAAAGATTCGAACCTAATATTTATTTTCGTCACCAGACTAAAGCATTTTCGATACATGTTAGAACAAATGAATTGTAATCCATATAATTTTTGCCAGCCCAACCCAACCCAACCCAAAAATTAAATGCTGAAAACACAGTTTTGGGAATCGAGTAAGCCCAATTTAAGTCTAAGAATCAAGATGAATGATTTTTCTAGACTTGGGTTCCATCTCCAGATATTGAAGATATAAGTGAGTGAATATTTGGTCCCGGAATCAAATCAAGAACAATCCATGTCATTCCCTTGAATAATGAGTAAGGCTACAATAATAATTGAGGAACTGAATATATCAAGAGAGTTGGAATCATATGAAGATATTGTTCTCCGTGTTTAAAAAGTTTAGTTTCTCCTAGTACAATAATCGAGGTATCGTGTAT
The DNA here is from genome assembly GCA_958450325.1 of Agrostemma githago. NCBI lineage: Eukaryota > Viridiplantae > Streptophyta > Magnoliopsida > Caryophyllales > Caryophyllaceae > Agrostemma > Agrostemma githago. Next base: position 71,818,482 of record OY288249.1, read on the forward strand.
TTGTCATTTTGATACGAACGACACCCTTCATCACTCATGATGTTGAAACGGTAACATAATTAGTTACCCTTAAATAATAAGGGTACCAAGTACGAGTATTTACTTAACTTTTTAACTGAGATCGAACCCGGTTACATGGTTCAGAATGAACAGAGTACTACCAGTTACCAGTTACCAGTAGCACCACAGAAATGCCAGTAATTTTGTAGCAATGACCATGTCAACAGCATTCAACATCCCTGTCTGTCAATCCTCCATTCTTCACTCAACTGTCATCATTTCCAATCACTCTCCCCTCCAAACATTCGACATGTCCGAATATTTGTGTTTCGTCTCTATCTCCCACATGTAGGACGCTTACTTATCCCGTCAGTGTCTGGAATGGGATGCCTTAACATTAATGCAAGACTACCTGTGATGTAGCGTTGGATGCTCTCAGGAAACTAACTAGTGGGACGGAGGGAGTACGTACAAGACGAAAACAACTGGTCATTGACATATTTGACAGGATCCAGCCAAAGATTAGGCAGGTAGCCTACAGAGAAGAGTTCTGTGCATGCACAGTCAATAACCCCATAAGCTATACATACATACAAACAATTACCATAAGCTGTAACGATACATAGATAGAGTCATCGTATTAGGAAAGATTTTAGAAACATATATAATAGAATTACCATAATTAAGCTATACATAGAGTCGGAATAAAAATAGAGTTAATAGTTTCCTAATTCCTACTCCAACAGGAGTTTACTAATTGTATTACATTACATACCATATAAACATATGCATTGGCCATTGTAGTATTGAACTTTAATTTCAAAGTAGTATCGAGTTATTATTGATTGATAGGAATGGGGAGTGTAGAGGCGGCGGCTGCTGCATGGGTGATATTCGAGGAAAGTGGTGACGAACGAGGAGGAAGAACATCGTACTCGTTGTTGTCTCCTTCCACTTCCAAGACGACCCCAATCTCTGAACTCTCAAGTAAAATCGTATTGGCCAGTCTCTATGGTTGGCTCATGGTCGCCGATTCAGAGGATCCTGCCTCCGTTTTCCTATTCAACCCTTTCTCTCGACTTACCTTTCATCTCCCTCGTCTTGATTTACTCTCTGAAGAATTCACTTCTAAGACTTCGTTATTACTATATTGTATAACTTGTGCACCCGACCATGACGATGAGCTTTGTGTTGTTATGGTCTGCTTTAAAAATCTCATCTTATTCTGCCGTCCTGGTCGTGACGACTCTTGGGGTATGTACCGTGGTCGTGCTGGGGAAATTCGTCAAATTGGGTCGTGCAATGGCAACATCCTTTGCATCGTGAATGTATCCGGAAGAGAACACCCACTTCTGTATAAAGTCACTTTCGACGACTCAAACTCATCATCAAACTTGGTCATTAGCCTGAAACACGTGGGCGAATTCAAATGGAAGTACAATCTCCCTTACCAAGGAGGTTACTCATGGCGGTGTCTGGTCGAATCACGTGGGCAACTCTACTACGTGATGATATACTACGGAAGTGGCTGTGGCGACCACATATTAGATGTTCGTGTTTTAAAGTTTGTTGAATCGGAAACTACTACTACGACTGTGGATGTTGTTGAAGTTGAAAGCATCGAGAATCAAGCCCTTTTAGTTGGTGATAGTCGTAGTTCGAGTACCTACGGCTGCTACGTTCCTCCGACGACTACTTCAGGGTTTCTCCGAGGAAACTGTGTATACATATTGAAGAGGATGGGTAAGGGGGTCATCGGTAGGTATAACTTAAAAGACCGTACTTTGAGTCTTGCCCCCTTGTTCCTAAATTGCAAGGTGCAACGACCTTACCGTTGCCCTCTTTGGATCACCTCCACCTCGGCCCGAAATAAAAGGTACTCATTCTGTCACTCACTCATTTATTTACCCTTTCTATTTTGGAAATAGAGTACGTAACTTATTTAATTATTTTTATTTAGCATTTAAAATATTTGACTTTAAAACTAATTAAATTATCAGGAAAGAGATTAGTCTTGAGACATCAATTTTTATAATGAGAAAATAAATAAAAATAGTATTTTCCCTTAAATTTAAACTCATTTGTAGCTAATTAACTTTGCTAATTTTGTGATTTAGTTATATAGGAGTATTACTTTAGTATTCTACCAATGATTCGTGCGTCTTGGCCCAATGATTTGTTGATTGACATTGTGTCATTGTTCCGTACCTATGATATGTATAAGAATCATAATTTTTTTTCTTTTTAACCGTATCGACATATATAAGAAAATAAATATAAGATTTTTGCTCCAAGTATCAATAAAAATCGGTAGATAAAGAAACATATGGAAGGGAGTAATAATCGTCGTAGGGGATAATTTTGTGTAAAATTTTAAAAGATTTTTAATTGAATAGTTATAAAATTACTAATTTATCCTTGTTTTGTTGGAGCAAACACAAAAACTTATTTTTCCTAGTTATTTTTAATTTTCTCAATTTTTTAATTATAGTGACGTCGAAATTGGATACTTACCACCGGGCGACACCTTATCACCATCCTTCTATTATCCTATTTTCAAGTTTTCTTCTTCTTCTGTTTAGGTCAAGCAACGTGGCCAAGAGTAGTATAAAAAAAATGAAAAAACTAACAAAGACTCGCGGCAATAGGGAGAGGAGACACAGAACAGAAATCGGAGACCTTCCTATCCATTTGATTTCTCATATTGCAACGCGTTTGGCGGTCACCGACTATTCAAGATTTCGGACTAGTTGCAAGGCATACCGTGACTCGACTCTTCCACTCCAACACTCTTGGTCAAGCGAAAGTGCAAAGATTGAATATTTGTTAGCAACAAAATCGGAAATGGTATTACCATGGCTCCTCCATGTCAAAGGTGATTCCAAGATTTGTAAGGTGATAGACCCTATATACAGAGATACAGACTATACATATCTCATGACTACACCTTGGGATAAATCACATGATACAGTTGACATTGTATATTCGAAAGATGGGTGGTTGTTGATGCATGGACGTGCAGGAAATCTGTTCTTTTACGACTCGTTCAATAAGGTGTCCCAGGCCGTTGCAATCCCTACTAAACACGGTCACCTTCGATGTATTGGGTACTCAGCCACACCACCTATTACTGAAAACGACGTTGTGGTTGGATTGTATAATTTTAAGGGCACTAGTTTAAGAATACACTCTTATATTCACGGGGATCGGAGATGGGGGGTGACCGAGGTTGATTGTGCATTTACACCTGCGAACAACACTCCGGTTTACTATAAGAATGCTTTCTACTTTTTGGACGTTACAGGACGTCTTGGTAGACTCACGGTCGTACCTGACAATCGTATACGCAATAGACACAAATGGAAAACCTTCATTAGGCCATGTTCACCAATTAATTCCAAGGGTGGCATGACAACGTATCTCCTTGAATGCGATGGAGATATCTTATCGGTGTTTGCGTGTCTTATCCAGACATGGGTCAAAGTGTTCCGACTTGATATGAATAGAAAGTGTTGGGTTAAAGTAGACGACTTGAAGAACCATATGATATTCTTGAGTCCCAAATCATGTTTTGCTGAGCCCGCGCCCATCAATCGACTGGAATTCGGAAATAAATTGTACTTTTCAAAAGTCAAGAAAAAGAATGGAATTCTCAGTTATGATTTGAAGTCACAAAGATATTCTTCACTAGGCAACAATAATAGGGGCATGTTTCGAGGAGATTTGTTTCAAACAAGTGAATTAATGGGTTATACTTGGATTCAACCTCGATGGTCTTAATTAGATAGACAACACTTGTTTTTTTTAGTGTATCGATTTATTATTTACTACGTTAAATGATTCTTGTTAGAAACTTTGCTTTCAATATTTCTAAAATAATAATACACTGAGAATTACTTTATTATTAGAGTTTGACAAATTTCCAATAAAGGAACCGTCTATCCAATTTCGTCTCCCTGATTGAGTGATTAACCTAATTGAGCATTTACTATAAATGAACAATCCAATCAATTTTTTACCTAAATAGTTACGGTTAAATAATAAGGGTACCGAGTATTTACTTATTCTAACTTAGAATCGAACCCGGTTACATGGTCCAATTTTGTAAGTAACACCTTTACTTGATGTGGAATGCCTTATCCTACTTTTCCTGCAATTAACATCATTCATACAGTCAGAAGCTCACAATACAGTACTACCAGTTACCAGTACCACCACAGAATTATGCCAATTTTGTAACGATGACCATGACTATAGCATTCAACATCCCTGTCAATCCGCCATTCTTCTCTCAATTGTCATCACCATCCGACCTTCCAACTCCATTTCCAATCACTCTCCCCTCCAAACATTCGACATGTCCGAATATTCTCGTTTCGTCTCTAACTCCCACACGAAGGATGCTTATCCCGTCAGTGTCAGGAATATGGGATGCCTTAACCGGCAACAACAACAATAATCCTCGTGACGCTGTTCTTGCTGTTCGTCGTGGCATGCTCCTCTTTCGTCAGGTACCCCCTCCACCCATCTATCCAACTAGTAGCAACAGGCAGCACTCGCTATCCAAATTTATTTTATTTTAAAAACTCGGACTCCAAAATGTAGACTGAAATGGGCGTAAACTGATGAAGTTAACATTTGGGTGTGAAGGGTGATGTAATTGGGTCACTTGCTGAATTCGACAGAGGAATTGAGCTTGATCCTCGTCAAAAGGCATGTACGTCCTAAACTCGACTATCAAATTTTATTTACCTGTCACGAGTCAAATAATACCTGCAATTACTGCTGCAATGCTATATAATTAGATTCTGAAATTCGTTTACGGTGGTTTCAGATTCATGGCAAAGAGGGCTTTCCCTGTACTATCTAGACAGGTACATACACACTACTCTCTTGAACTTTAGACAGCAAAGATGAGAACGAAGGGTAGCGAGTTGTTTATGAGTGAAAGAGTTTGTAGGTTCGAAGAAGGAGCAGAGCAATTCAGGATTGACGTGGCTCAGAATCCGAATGACACGGAAGAGTCGATTTGGTGCTTCCTTTGTGAAGCTCAATTGTATGGTGTTGACCAAGCTAGGAAACAATTTCTTCAGGCATGTTTCCGTGTGTAACTCATTTGACTTTGATTAAACTGTATTTCGACTGACATTTGAGATAAGAATGAAATGAGTTACGGTTTCAGGTGGGTAGGGATGGAAGAGCTGTGATGCGAGAAGCCTATAATATGTTCAAAGATGGTGGAGATCCTGACAAGGTCCCTATTCTCAATCTACTCAAACTTTGTATTTATTTGAACTCAATCGGGTTATGAATTATCTCATACTCAATGTAGATAATCTAGCTCATATATGTAAAAGAGCCGACATTTTTGTGTATCCGAAATCATGTCTTCAGGTAACCTGTAACTTGATCTGTTATGTATTTTTTTGTAGTTATTTGGGACATTCTCTAACAGTCAAGGTGCCGAGTATTTCTATGCTTCGCTCTACGCTGGGCTATATTACGAATCACTGGTATTCTCATCTCAATCCTTTAATGTACTCGTAGTTGTTAATGAGTAAAACTAGAGCAGGAAAAATAATCCCTGTAAAACCAAAAATTCACTGCAACTGCCAAGCTTAAACACCTAAATGAGACTTGAGACGGTTCAGAACGATATATGTGAAGAGATCGCTGGTTTATGTATAGATGGTACCTAAGCAAAGTAATTACGAGCTGACTAAAGACTGATAAAAGGACGAACTTTATTGATCCTAAGTTGAAAATAAGCAGGAAAAAACACGACTTTTTTTCCCTGTAAGACTGTAATTACAAAGATCTTGTAACTTGTGTGTAGGGAGAAACAGACATGGCAAAGAAATACATCGTTACAGCATGCCAGTCTCCTTACGGACAAAGGTTTGTGCCAATTACTCGTAATCTTGTATCAGCAGTCGTTTGGTTGATTAAGAAACCGAAAACTCCTACTAGTATACTTGTTATTCATGATTGTTTTTTTTCACTTATACTAAATGTGTTGATATATATCAGGTCTGATGATTACATGGCTTCTCTGGCTAAGGTCCATTGTGTTTGTAGAAAGTGGGATATCCCTCAAAATTCTTCTTAATGTAGTAATTAATACCTATTCCTTCATGGATCCTCATCAAACTTTTCTATATACTCCGTATAGTATTATTATTGTAGGTACGAACATTATGTAACCCATTTTAAAAGATACGAAATTTATGAGAAACGGTCATTCAATAACGTTAATGAGAAACCTGTACCATGACAGAGGTACTAAATTTTCTTGAAAATCCATTCAGTGTCGTGAGACGGTCTCAGGAAACTAACTAGGAGACGGAGGGAGTAGAAGACGAAAATAACTGGTAATTGACAAGAATACAAGATCCACCAAAAGATGAGGCAGGTAGCCTACAGCCTACAGGAGAGTTGTGTTCACAGTCAAGAATCCCAAGTTTGATTATGCCGTACCTTCTAATTTTGTCATAGCTTCCTAATTATATATACTTACGTCGGCCAGATGGCCTTCCTCTATTTTTTTTTTTTAAAAAATTTTAACCTAAATGAGGCCAAAAGGAAATAATTGATTCACATAAATTTGGTATAAGAATTAACCCGGACCTTGTCACACTTCTGGGTCACGACCCACCTGGTGTCCTGATTGAGCAGGCCGACACAAGGAGGGCTAGGTTAACCTTTTAAACGCGTGCGAATTGAAGTGGGTCGACTATCAAATGAGGATCCCCAGCCCGAGTGACACGAGTTGGCCCTAATTCAGGTCGGGATGGACTGCCTCACTACTCTTGTGCCTACATCTATGAGACAATAGAAAGGTATGCAACAACCCGACAAGTATTAGTTGTAAAATGATTCGGGTTCGTGTAACCTAATTAAGTACCTAACCTGCTAACCATCCTTTCAAATCGCATAGATTCCAAAATTAAATCACGCCTAATTTATTGATCATCTCTTCAACGTCGACACATCGTATTATTATGTTAAATCTTACAGAATACTCCGTGCCATTTTCAATCGATTGCACACCTTCTATTTTAAGAAAATTTAAGAAATAACTCTAACGACAGGAGGGCACATTATATTGAAAATACACTACTTAACCCATTGAAAATAGAAATGCTGACAATGAATTTGAGAAAATAAGACAGTATTATTCCGTTACAAACTTGTGACGGGACGAGTCAATTATCTCACTCACATAGATATATAAAGACAAATTAGACATCCTAAATTGTCTCTTATGTACGATATTTAATCCATTACAAATGTATAGCGGTCTTATAGATTTGCAGAAACGCAATGAATGTACCTGTCACAACTGGAGTTACTTTAATATTTCTACAACAGGATTGTTATCAAATGATTGGGATAGGGTATTCTGAAAAGTGAAGGACAAAGAAAGTAAAAAGAAAGGTAATTTTGCTGTTGGCTGCTGAACCACTGGTTCTACCACACTTGGTTTTTAGTTTTTACACCTTTTTTTTTTTCATTCATGTTTGGTGTTTACCACCGTCCTTCAATTTTCGTGTGATGTCAATTCATCTTGACTCATCTTACCACACACACATGACACATGTGTCCCACGCCATCAACTCTTCATTTCTTCCTTTAATAGTAGCCTACTCTACTAGCTTCATAGCTTTACCGACTCGATCATCGTGGTGCACTACTACCTACACCTATCCAAAATATAATAGACCACCTCGGAGTAGGTTTAGGAAATACACAAATTCTTACTTGTGATAGTCATATCCGTCGTAAGTGCGTGACAGGTTAAATACTACAATGGTTACCCATGACAGGTTAAATATTTGACCCGTCGCAGTCTTGTAAGACTTGAATGATTTAGGAAACATAATAAGACAATATTATTGTGTGAATGGTTTAGGAAACACAATAGGAATTTATTTATCAAAATACGAGTAATATTTAAGAAGTTACAATAATACAAATCCTCTTTATATTTTATCCAAATAATAATCCAAAATTTATTTGATAATAATTCAATAATATCTTCAACATTGAGGATAAAGACTTGTTTACATGTTTGATCCTTGGGTAAGTCTGTTTGTTTTAACTTGAATCATAAATAAGTATAGTCCTGATAATAACTCACATATTATGGAGAAGGACTCGATTGTTTGAATGATGAACGATTGTAGATAAACATATAAAATGAATGTATCTACATTGAGTATGTACGAACTGAGTCTCTCGTTATTATTTGTCGTTAATTCTGAAAATACCGTCACCCTTGTATGATACCCCATTATTATGATGTAATTTTGTGACTTTGAAGGCTTGAAGCAATGTACTTCAATTCGTAACTCTTATTAATACGGACTACTTCGCATTTGGTAGTCATTATATGATGCAACTTTGTGACTTTAATTTAAAGCAATACAACTATCATTATCCATTAATAGTTCTTATCTTTAAATTAAAAAAGGTACTCGTACTCGTACTCGTACGTACTCCTTAATTATTTTCCACACGCCCTAATAAATCTACATTGCCACCCTCTTTACTTTATAAGGTAAGATCTCTACTTCAAATCATTGTTGACAAACTCCTACTTCATTTACATCGTTAGTTTTTTTTTTTTTGGGTTTTCCTACGTTGTACCCTCCTGTTTTTTCGTTTTCTATCATATATCCATCCTATTTTCTAGATCCCCACTTATGCCCCTGTAGTTGATTCATTTCATTAAGCGTGACCTAATTACAGTTATTCTACCCAAAACCCTTTTTAATTTTTATCTCCGTCTCCTATATTTTCTCTAATTCTAATTTTGCATGCATAATTTCTGATTTTTTTTCTTCATTTTATCATTATTCTTTCACTTTTTATTTTAAGTGCAATATCAATACTTTGTTTGTTAATGTGATTAAATTAATTTAGTTTGAAATCAGTAAAATATCATTATTTTCAGCTAAAGAATAAGTTGGGGAGAAAGTGGATGAAAATCAATAAGATAAAAAAGAATAAGAAGTTGATGTATAAAATGAGGAAAATGGGTATATTAATGTCATAGAGGAAAAGTTTGGGAAAATTGAGGGAATACGAGTCAAGGTCGTCAAAACTAGTTATGTCATAGCCTAGAATCATTGTCATGTCATCTAATTAACTGAACATTAGATGGATAATTATAATTATGTCACGTTTCATGAAGTTAATCGACTATAGGGTATTAGTGGGAGTTTTGAAAATAAGAGGTGTACATGGTAGAAAACGGAAAAACAGGAGCGTACAACGGAGAAAACCCTTTTTTTTTCAAGGACAATTGTTAGGATATTTGGAAATATTCGAAGATATCGAGATATTATAATTACAGCCTACAGGATACAGTATATTCAATATACCGTAGAGATAATATTGTGATTCTATTGATATTAAGGTAGATAGAAAATTTACCGTTAGGTAGGAGACTCAATCATGCCTTGATCATACTTAAAGACTTAATAAATAACTAGTATAGATCCCGCGCAATAATGCACGGTAAATTTAGAATTTTATATTTAGTGATTATTCGTAAATATCTAATCGGTAACCTACTAACTTTAAACACTTTCAATCTGTACATTTTGATTTAAGAAAATAATTTAAATTTTCGAAGATAATCGAGTAATCTCATTTAATGCATTTGTCAATAAGTGCTTGACTTGCTAGCAAGTTCAGGAATATATATATATATATATATATATATATATATATATATATATATATATATATATATATATTTACAAAGCTAATGATAATATTTTATAATTTTTAACTGATTATTTAATTTAAAGTTTTTTTTAATCACTAAACCAAACGACTTGAAACAAAAATACATCCTTATATTTTCAGATCAGTTACACATGTTGTTAAAAAATTAGAATATACGGAGTAACGTAATATCAAAATATTATTTGATAAAAAGAGTATTTTATTTATATTTTAAAATCAAAATTTGAAAGGATTTTGTATAATTTGAATACTCATATTTTGTTAGATAAAAAGATATGGGTCAAAAAAGAATTTTGCTTTACTTTGATTTGAATTTTGATAGTATAATTATAGGAATTTAATAGTGTTCATTTGTTTCCATATTGAGGTGATAGTATTTTGGAGGAAAAAAATTTTATGAAGTGTTGACACCTAAGCACTCACTATTCTCTTAGTAATAAGAGGATTCATTTACTACTCATAATAAATTGGCCTTTGGAGCTAGCTAACTTGTGACATACTGAGTATATATTTTATGTTTTCGTCATTCATTTATTTTTCATATTATTTATAAAAATTATTTTAATCGAAATAAATCAATGATTGAGACGGAATTAATATTAGTTCCACGATTTTCTAGGGAGTATATCATTTCCACCGCCCTAAGTTTTTTTTGGGGTGTTTGTGTCTCATTTTGGTGCATGGCTTTCGTTTGGACGTTTGTGTAAGAGAACTGGTTTCATATAATGTGGACCTCAAAATCTAAAGATGCTTACGCAGTGCACATGACAAACCTTTACTACAACTACAACATGGATCTCATCCAATCGATAACATATTCATTCATTATAAGATATATGTGGGCCTCCAAATCTAATTACAACTTCCGAGTAATTCGTATCCGATCCGCTTGGTTAAAGGTCGGCTTGTGCAATTTACACGCAGAAATTTAATGAGTTGAAATCAGTTACTTTTAACGTGATCTAGCTCGAACTTGTTTCATCAAATAATAATTTAATGAATATATCATTGTTCACCGTATACAATAGTTATGTACTTCGTATAATTCTCAACTCGATTGCCGGAAGTATAAGTTCCAGGAAATACATTTTCAGGAAGTTGTTTGGTTGCCCACTTCCTCCACAATGGGGAAGTTACTCACCAAGCCCCCCTTGAACTTCCCGCATGAAGTCATTTCTCACATGGCAACCAAACAATATTTTTTAATTCCCATGAAATACAAATTCACGTGAATTTAAAGTTCCAAGTAACTTCATGTTCCCATGGTGAACCAAACGAGCCCTATATATATAGACGGGAGATAAAGTCAAACACAAGTCCAACTTAGGTATAACGTAAAAGGGTTTTCAAAAAAGGTATAACGTATAAGCACGCAAGCTTGTTCATGAACTGAATTTTTTATAGCTTGTGTGAGTTCGATATGACTTGAACTTGAACTTTACTTCATGGATACATATCAAACAAGACTATAATTAGGTTCAACTCAACTTGTTATATATTGCACCTATTCCTGAATACTAGTACATTATTGAAGTTGAGAGGAGAATTGTTCAAACATAGAATGGGGATACAAACTAGGGTGTCAATTTTATAATTTAGAATTTCAAATAACATAATTTATCAAGTTGTCAACTCTTACTAGTTGGTTACTTCATTCTAATTAATTACTCAGGCCCGGCCCTATGGGTAATCTAGGGGGGGCGACGGCCTAGGGCCCAAAGTTGGAAAGGGCCCAATTTTGAGAATAAATTGATTTAAACTGAATATTATGTCAATTAATGCACTTGTGACTAAGTGGTTAGGGCTTTCAACTTTGATTTAAACCACCCGAGTTTGAATCCCTTTTAGGGCCTTTTTTTTGTAATTTTTATCCCCTTTGAAATCCTTTGTTCGTAATTTTTTAAATTAATTCTTAGTCGCCTTTTTTGTGTTTTCTACATTAATTACAGAATATTTGGTAACTCAATTCATATTCCCAATTATCATAAAAAAATAATACTCCGTAGTTAATAAAATCAAGTGTCTATATTAAAAAAAATTAAATAAAAAAATATAGGATGCTAATTTTGGTTTTAACATCACAAAAGAAAGATCTAACAAATTTGGAGTGTTAATTTTGATTTTCACTATAGTATTCGGGAAAAAAAATCAAATGTGCACCCCAATTTCAGAGTTTGTTATAAAAGGGGTCCCATTTTACGTTTTTGCCTAGGGCCTCCAAATATTCAGGATCGGCCCTGTAATTACTCTATATATTGTATAATACGGAGTAGTCGGTCTGTCATTCTAAAAGGTTCACATTTTCCTTTTTTAATCGTCTCTCCACAAGGTTCATCTTTTACTTCATTACAGTACTTTTTTTGTCTGTTTTTTGTGAATTTTATTTTCTACTAATTGTGACCCCTCATATTTCTTGGCTTTCATTTTACCCCACGTGTTCTCCTCCTCCTCCTTAAGTTCTGCTCTTATTTTTCAAAGAAACGAACGAAGTACTCCAAAGTCGTTTAGTCGGTAATAATTTCTTATTATAAAAAGGCCAGAATATATTGCTCTACGACCTATCATGAACAAAAGTGAATTTTGGGCACAATACAACAGTACGATCGCCAGAAGGGTAAAGAGACAAGAAAATGTGGAGACACCTTAACGTGAAAAATGACCCAAAAAGATTGACTATGACTAAAAATATGAAGTGACCAATTAAGACTGTACTGTACTGGTGATGAGCATATGAGACCAAATTAAAGCAAGTGAATAGATCGATTGGAGTCTCAAATTATTAGGTCCTTTATGTTACCGACCTCACGACCTTCTCTTTAGGGCACCGTACCAACCAAACTACTTCTTGACATGTTACGACTTAGGAGCCCCTGTAGTTTACCAAATTTTGGAGTGTAATAACGTGTAGACGCGTAAAACCAAAATCGTAAACAGTAAATGATGACACGGAGAAATAAATTATAGTCCACAAATTGAAGTTAATGACGTTGTAAATGATAAAATTGGTGAAAATTGTACACGGATTTGTACCGAGTACGTGGAGTATCTTACATGGTAAGATTATATGGATTAATTTATTCAATTTTATGTAAAGCGATCCTCTGTACATAAGAGCAATTATAATGTTGATGTATTCGAACCCAGAGGTAACTTTATCAAGTTAGGGTGCCGATAAATATTTGCATACAGCCTTACTGGTACTCGGGTAGTAATATGGAGACTCTCAGTTAATAGTTTATGTTTTCTTTTTTGGTGTATCACTAAAATAGTTTACACTTTCCTTTTTAGTAAAGTTTTACTCTCTACTTTTTGTTTTTTAATCAAGTAACACTAATTCTGCTGATCTCACTACCTTTACTACCTTAATCTTTGTGTATAAAATAAACGTAAACTTCATATTGAGACGGATTGATCAGTATTTAAATGCGAAGATCTCCGACCATGTCTGATCTTTAATATGCAAGGATGGAGTAGATTGCTAGATTTAAGATTCAAGACTACGTCAATCAACGTACTTACATGCTACTCGAAGTTACTACTACTACTACTACGTACTCGTCGTAGTAGTTATTCCGTAAGTAAGAGGGCGCGTAATTAATGGATTGTGCTGCCGCCGTAGTGGCGTAGTACATACGTGTGGCTCCCACGCCTGAATTATATGTACCATTTCATCAGAATCACGTCAAAGATACACTTCACGACAAATTAAAGCTTATCTATCTGCTTCACTTGTGTAGTTATGTTTGAATACTTTAGAGGTCTTCAGGCCTGGGACATGTTCGGTTTGATCCGTAAAAGAAATGAGTTTGGATAATTGGATGTAACATTTTCAAAAGTAAATAAATTTTTAACCGTAAACCCGTCTCAAATTTATTTACCCATTTGTCTGTGGACCAACATTTAACCTAATCTAGGCCGCATATATATGATCACATGATTCAAATCTAAATGTATAGGTGGAGTTGTAGTTAGATGCATGGGATAATAAATGTGTTTCTATTTCCAATGCATGCATTTTGCTTTATTATGTTTATTTTACTCGTATTTTTATTTATTTATTTCTATATAGAATTAGAATCGATAGAAACCAACATTTCGATGTCCTCCGGACTGCTCCCCTCCTAAACTCGTCTGTCACAAGAACGATATTGAAAATGAGTCAACTCATGAGCCACTCATATTTTGATTACTCTGTATAATGTGTTTAAATTATTCATATTAAAAGTCCAAATATTGAAGATGTCTTAACCACTATGGGACAGTAGGTTTCAGGTTCGAATTTTCTCTCCCTATATGTAATGCGACTAAGTGCATTCTTCGATGAACCAAAAAAATTAAAAGTCCGAATAAATTTGTACAGAGTATAAGAGGTTAAAATTTTCATACAATTTTTAATACAAAAAGATGAGGATTACAGCCCATGCTAAAAAACTAGGAACAAATATCCTTTCTTAAGAATCCAATTTTTTATTTTCATTAGTGTATTTCACGATAACTTATTGAGAGACGGTCTTTCACGAGACTTGTTGTGAAATGATAATGATAACCTCTCAATAATTTAGGATCACAGCATAATAATCGTATGCATGCCTCTCCTCTTGTATATATCAATAATTAATCAACATTCATTCAATACCCAACAAATTAAAATAATTAGTCAACATTATTTGATTAACAGTATTGATCATCACCCTTAGCTTAATCATTATTGTCACCACATCCTGGAGATCAGATCAGAGTCTGTTGCTTAAATTAATTATTAGTTCCACATTTATAACTTAATTAATTAATACGAGTATCTCCTGAAAAATTGTATTTTATTGTCATAATAATTCGAGACGTAAGATACTCCTTAAAACTTATTTTCATTATGCGAGATCAGGTCTCTTCTCACTAATGTTATTAAGATATCGTCTCTTAGAATTTGTGCACTCTAAAATATATTATTGATTTACGAGAATTATATTTATATTTACGAGGAAATATATGCAAATACTGAATCACTTTAATGAGTTGGGATTACGTAGAAGTATATATATTTTTATATTTATGTTGGCTGGCTGATATCTGTTTCGAACGAACAAACATTACAGATTTTTTATATGAAAGGTTACAAACATTACAGATATTTGTCTTACACGCTACAGACTACAGATTCCATCTAAGAGCTTCTCTTGATTGAATTGCATCATAAAAACTAAAGTCTTTTTTAGGGCAATAATTCTCCGATTTACCTAAAAATGTTTTATTATTCGATGAAAAATCTTGAATTATGCAAAATAATGATCCATAATTTACCATAAATAAACTAAGAAAATAAATAATTAAGGTTATTATCCGATAACGTGGTATAGATGGATCTAAATTTACTTTTTTTTTTTTTACTGTACTATACTCCCTCTGTTTCATTGATTGTTTGCATTTATTTTTTCACACTGTCAATGCTCGTTTTCTTTTGTCTATATCTTTAGTTATGCATTTCTAAAAATTATACAGTAAAATTTTGATATTTATGGAAGTTACATTGATGATTTCACTCACTTATGAATAGTGCCCAAAAAGCAAATGCAAACAATCAAATGGAACTGAAGGTATAATATAATCTCTTTTTCTATGGTTTCTTTATCTTAGATTAAAAAGGTACGAATAATTTTTATCAAATGAAACTCTTTTTGTAGTAAATATAGATAAATTTATTATTGCAATCAATAGTGTATCCGCTATTTGTAAGCATGAAAAAGACAAACTTATTATACGGAGTATTATATTATTATAGTTGTAGTTAAAATATTAGTCGAAAAATATCTACCTGTGGCCTGTGGGTACGCAGTGGATGAGAGCCTTATGTCAGTTAACTCAAGTGACAAAATAATTACGAGTTAAAAAACAGTGCAGTTTTTGTTGAAGTTGGAACAATAATGCGTGAAGTAATTTCTCATTCTTACGATAAGTATACTCCCTCCGTTTTAATCATTTATATATTTTTGATTTTTTTTTGTATACATTTGGTTTTTTAACACTATATTTATAAGTGATGAGAATCTTCAATGTAACTTCTAATATATAATATAAAAGATAGTCATGTGGAATTTTGTTTAAATCGTCTAATAAAATACATTATGAATATCAAATTCTTATAATTTTTAGTAACACTAACTAAAGATATAGACAAAAGAAAAGGAGTATCGACGTACGTGCATAAAGCAAACGTATGCAAATGGTTGGAACGGATGGAGTATAATATTGTGAAACAAATAACTAATCTCACAAAAGACGGTCCGTCAAATATGTGGGAGACCCGGTACGATATGTTCCAAGCTCGGGTCAAGTCGGGCCTATCAAAGCTAGCTCGGCCCGCCCATCCCACGGGTTGAGTTGGGTCTCTCACACTCAGTCTGGCCCGGCCCAGAACCGACCCGTGACAGCCCTACCTAGCTAGTTCTATTTTTTTAAGGTTAATAGTACCAATTGCCATCATGTTCTACTTTTTTTTAAGGTTATATATTACCAATTTCCATCATAAACTAGCTTAATTGAATAGTTGAATGAATCGCACGTCGGTCAGTAAACGTCAAAGGTACACGGAGTTGAAGGCTGAAGCCAAGATAATTTTATACTACTAAAGACAGCCCAAACTGATTTAATAATATATCTCAATGTCACAATATACGAAGTACATTGGAGTATAAATTATCTTAAGAGTATACTCCCTGTATTTGTTTAGTCTATTCCTCAATTGAATTGACTATCATAGATTCGTATTTCCTTCCCACCACTAAGATTTTCTCACTTTCCTTAAAAGAAACTCCACTAAGATTTTTCCACTTCAAAACTTTCCTTATTCATCCATTATACTCTCTTCCTATTGGCTACTTTTTCTGATTTGACATCTTAAACCCCACGAAACAATTTACCACCTTTCATTACCTATTCCTTATTCAAATGGGAACATCATTGTGGGGAGGAGAGAGTAGTTCATAAGAAGTACATAAAGTAGTTAATTACTCTGTATAATAATACTTGTAAGTCACATTCAAAAAAAAAATTGAACAATAACGGTTCAAAATAAGCTAAATATATTGTGTATGTAACTCTTTTAGAAGAACGTCTTTTTTGTTATTTTATTCAAAAGAAATGTTCACACTCTAATTTGATCAAAAAAATCTCCTTTATTTTATTTATTTATTTATTTATTTATTTCGTTCTCTTCAACTAAAAAAACTTCTTTACAAACAATGCAAGTAACAAAATATACTCCGTATTAAGCAAGTGGAGTATGTAAAGTCCGAGTAATAAGTCTCCTTTGCAACGGATATATCCGTCACAAATCGACGACGGATCAAATAATACTACATGGGTACGTAGTCAATTGTTTGTCTTTATCCATCTAAATGAATACGGAGTATTATGAATTGAACCGTTACAAGTTTGTGACGAATAGTTCCATCACAAACAAGAATTTGTCGTGAATATGATTTCGTTATTATTATTATTCACTTAATCAATTAAGCATTTATGAAACACTAACATCTCCTCGATATCGATCTTTTTCTGTTCGAGTGAATAATTGCGTAACGTAATCTTTTAGATTCATATATTTATGAAAAATTAGGCATGTGCTCAAACTTTTGTACCAACAAAAAGAATAATAGTAGCTCGTATGCTTGTGTATTCTTAATACGTGTATTCAACGTAATAAAAAAAAATATAATCCACACAACATCCAAATACACTTTACACATCCTGCTAAGTCTTGAACATGATTAGGCCCCGTTTTTACTAGAAATGGATTTAATTGAATCGGATTTAATTGGCGTATTTTTGAGAGAATTGTTTTATTAAAAATTTAAAAGCTCAACTAAACTCAAATAAAATAAAATGAACTGAAAACAAGAGAAATAAGACAATGATGCACGTACATAATAGCTGACAAAATTTGAGAAGAAATGGTAAGTTCAAGTGTGGTAAGAGCTTCCTTACTCCGACCGAAAGATTGTGGATTCGATTCTTACCTGCGACGTAGTGCATTCTTCTCTAGAAAAAAAAAAACTGATAATTTTTTTTTTGACGGTCATATCTATTGTAATCTTATGACTTATATTGAAACAAATACGGAGTAACATAAATATAACAAAAACAGAATGCACAAAGAATAACAAAATGTTTATCTCGTCTAAATAAATACAGAGTAAAATTTATTTGATATGTCATGTTACATCTGTTACAAGGAAACCAGCTTGAAACTTGAAAGGCTTGATGATGTTCCCAATAATTAACGGTTTGACATGATAATTAGGCTTCAAAATTGAAGATGTATACTTTAGGTAGTTCAAAAAGTTGAAACATAAGATAATTACTGAATATAGTAAGCAGTAAATCTAACAATACAGATTTTGATAGTTACGAAAAATACACGTACACTACTCTATACCACTAGTCTTCTCCTACTTGTACAGTGCTACTGCTACTCTACTAACCAACTACACCCCCAAAAATTCTACACCTTTTTTAATCTTTTCTTCTTGTCTTTTTCCACTCCCTTTTTCTTCACCCTCTCCACCTCCTCTCCCTAATCAGTTCAACCTTTCTGTTTCCGTTCAGTCATTTATCGTCATTTGATTATAATACTATTCATAAATATTATTCCATCTGATTTTACACAAATTCTTATTTGATATCAAATAGAGGATCAAATAGATATCAAATAGAGGATAAGACAAAAGTAAAGTTGATGGGACCTAGCTAAATAATTGTCTTTATTCTCCCAACTTGACCCGTCTTAAGCTATATCCGTCGCAAGAGAGACCAACTGTTGATTTTATATGTTTACCTTATACGGAGTATTAATTTGCACATAAATTAAGAAATTGGAAAATTATGTATAGAAAGTACAATGATGAAGAAATAAAGGTGGACTAATAGGCATAAAGTAGTGATTAAAGTGGTAAATATAGTGGCAAAAGAGGTAAATAATACTTGTAGAAATTTATAGGGACAATATGGTATATATATGAGACCAATATGGAAAGTGGAGAAATAAGACAAACAATTAACATAGTGGCAAAATAGGTAAATAATCGAAATATATTATTTGATTAAAATACTCTTCATAAATAATATAAAATGACAACAAATGATCGAAACGGGAGAGTATTTCTTTTCGGCTCATTTTAGTTCATTTCAGTCTCATGAATCTCATTTGGTGTCAACTCCTTCAATTTAGTTCAATTTAATCTACTTCAATCTAAAAGAACATGACCTAATTATAAGTCTGACCTCTAAACTATAATGGATATATTCGACATAAATTTATTAGTAGTAATTTTTATTTTTTTTGAAGTGCAGATCAATAATTTCATTAATAATAAATCATACAACATCTACAAACAATATCAAATTAAACTGAATACATATTTGTAAAAAGTAAATAAAGAACGTCCATATTAGTAGTAATTAAATACTCCATATTGTTTATATGATAGATAATAAAAACATGTAATTACTTCATGCGGATCTTCCTTATCCATCTACGGAGTATTATTATCTAATTTATTAGAGCATCTCCATCCATCCGCCATTCTCCATTCTTGGAGGAGAATGGAGAAAAATGGTGAAAAACCATTCTTCATGGAGAATAGAAGATATTCATTCTTTCAAACGAATGGGGTGGAGAATGAAAATTGTAGGTCCCCATAATAAAAATATTAATATTAAAATAAATTAAAGTGATGTGTAAATAAATGAATGGAGTAATGAAATATGTTAGGATCCACGAGAGAATAAAAACTTCATTTTTGGATGGAGCAATTCTTTTATGATAGAAAAAGTAGGATAAAAGTGATGAGGTGGGTCCCGATGATGCTCTTACCCCTCCATTACCATCGACTCCATGGGTTTGTTTTATCACACTTATCAATGCGTGTTTTCTTTTGATTATATCTCTAGTTACATACGGAGTAAATTATAAAAATTTGATATTCATAATTCATTCAATTAGACAATTTAAATAAGATCTCACGTGACTATATTTATTTTATATTCCGTATATTAAAAGTTATACTCCACTATTAAAAATATCAAAGATTTTTCTCGCACCATGAATATCAGTATTCAAAAGGCAAATGTAAGAGATTGATTGGAACAGATGGAGTACAAATTTATGACAGATATACCCGTTAAAAAAGATGTTGTCCTCAATAAATCATCCCCACACACAGCAACAACAATAAAAACAACACAAAAGGAGGACAAGAAATGGACTTGTGTGTTCCATTTTTCAATTTATTATTTTCTAAGAAAAAAATATCACCACCTCCTCCCTCCCTCCCTCTTCCTTTTAAATCCCACATTATTTTTCCATTGCATCAAATTTCAGGTCTTTGAATTTCTTCTCATTTTCCCTCCCCCTTTCCTCTCAACACTCCCTTTTGGAGGAAAATTTTCCAATTAAAGGTCTCTTCTTTTTTTGTCACTATTTAATTATTTAATTACTTTTCCTTTACACTTTTTTTTTTGTGGGATTATATTGATTCTTAGAAATTTTGAGAATTATTGATAGTTAAGAGTAATTTATTGTCGATTCTAAGCTAGTTGACATCTGCACGCGTTATCCAGGTAATTTTGTAAAATGGGGTATTTTGAGTTTCCAATATTATTGGAAAAATTAATGAAAACAATGTCAGCCTAAAATAAAGTTTAGCATTAAATTTGGATTAAAGGGCCCATTTTTATAATCTGGGTATTTGTTTATTATTATGGAAGAGCTAGCTAGCTTCCCTCCCCTGCCTTTTTAAGTTACTGAAAGATCGATATCATTAATAATAGGCCTGTCATATGAAAATTACAATCGATATTATGATAATTTTAAGTTATGTTAAAGTGGGTTTTGTGGAGGATATTATAGAATAACTACTAGATTTAGTATAAAGTTAATTGATCATCATCATGTGAAAGATTGTACTACATATAGATATAGTACACATTTTATTTTATTTTTTTGTTGTTAGTTTATGTTATGTAGTTGTTTGGTTTTTGTAAGTAAGTTTTTCTGACAAGTATTGGAATTCCATGTAAGATGATGAATATTCCCTTCTTTTCTTGGGTATATATCTTTAGGTGTAGGTACCTTTTTCACTTCTAGATTCATACTAATTCTATGTCATTAAGGCTTAAGCCCATCATCAACACATTATAGTAAATCATGTTATCATCTTTGTGATTCTTAGCTTATATGGTAAGATCACACCATCCCTTGGCCAAACATTCACTTCAAGTTTTCAAGTATATATATAGTCACTCCTCTGTCGTCTATGTTTCTTCTCATTTCAATTAAATACTGATCACAAATCTTAAAAAACGGGAAGAAACGTGAAGGACGGAGGGAGGGAGGGAGTAATTCTTTGATGCAATCATTTGTTGAGTTTAATTCATTGGTGGGTTTGTTTGTTGTTTGTTGATTGTTGATTGTTGAGAATTATTGATTATTATAGGTGGGAGGGCAAATGGGTCATTGGACATCAATGTTTAATGGATTGGCAAGGTCATTATCTATTAAGAAAGTGAAGAATTCAATGAAAGAAGATATTGGTAGGGATGCAGTAGAGGTGATGGCTAAGGATGCTAAGAAGAATGACATGATCTTGAGATCTTCTGGTGTTGTTAATGTCAAGGGTTCCAATAATTTCGCCTCGGTTTGTACTAAGCGCGGTCAGAAAGGTGTTAATCAAGATTGTTGCATTGTTTGGGAGGTATGTCTTACTCACTCATGAAACCCTCTAGAGCAATTGTGTGGTTTGTAGTCTCGTGATTGCCAAAACTTTAAGGTGATGGTTAGACCTAGTCGATGTCAAATACCCTAGTATCATACCTAGTGTGACTAATGGTCATGCTACCGCCCGAGTAATAATTCTATATTGAGTTGTTATCGATTAGTATCTGAAATTGGATGGATATGTATGAGATGTGAATTGGTTATTAGTGTGTCGTGTTACGTCCTCCAGCCAAAGTTTTAAGGTGATGGTTACAGCTAGTCGATGTTAATACCCTAGTATCATACCTAGTGCTAATAGGGGTGGTGAGGTGAGACTTGAGTACGCGAGTTTTGGTCATGCGAACTCTGATATCACGTCAAGTAACCAACTCAGCAAAAACCGACTGAGTAATAATTCAATAGTGAGAGATGTTATCAATTAGTATCTGAAATCGGATTGATAAGTATGAGATGTGAATTGGTTGGTGTTGTGTGGTGTGGTGATGGCAGGAATATGGATGTCAACCAGACATGATATTTTGCGGAATATTTGACGGGCATGGTCCATGGGGGCATTTTGTTTCAAAGACAGTAAGGGAATCAATGCCGCCTCATTTGTTGTGCAACTGGCAAGAGACCGTTGCTCAAATGGTGTTAGATCCGGATTTTGATGTAAATAATGTCGATCAGAAGTTGAACTGGTTTAATATATGGAAACGTTCTTATTTGAAGACTTGTGCATCCATTGATCAACAACTTGAGAAGCACCGTAAAATTGATGCGTTTTACAGTGGAACTACCGCCCTTTCTGTTGTCAGACAGGTAAAATTCCGCTGTCTGATTCCATTTTCTGTGTTTATAGCATTCAGAGACTAGAACAGGATTCAAATGTTTTTTTTTTTGCTGCAGTATATTTTTACCTGCTACAAACACCAGTACACCACACAGCAATGCTAAAAACTGTTAGGGTCGATGTTTTGTTCATTTAACACGTAATGTTTTGGGATATGATGTGGTTGATACTTAATTAGTGGCGGTGACTGGTTTGGGTGGGAGGGCCGGGAGAGGGTCCATACTAAGAACATGACATAATTAGTTATGATTTAGTAGATATCATTAATTTGTGGCCTGTGGGCTGTGGCCATCCGCCATTGCATTCTCAACCTCAAATGAAAACCAGTAGTGGATTTCGCTTTCTGTATGCTCTTTTTGACAAAAAGTAATCAGTGGAGAATGTAATCAGTAATCAGTAGTTATAATAGCATCGCATCTACTTTTCTAGTTTTCTACTTCATCTATGTACATTACGTGCCATCCGTTTTGAGGTCATGTTCATCCAAAACAAAATTTCGTGTTATTTTACCGAATTAAGAATATGAGTCGACTTTTGAGTTTTGATCATGTACAAATGATGCCGATCTCATTTCAGTAGTGGGTTTGGTAGTTCTATATTTTAAAGACTACAGATTTCAGACACCCTTTTGTTTAGTGACATTTCAGTAATGCTACTCCAGTACTCCGTATATAGTATTCATCAGTGAGTACCCTGGCTACCAAAATGAAGTATAAAGTATTAGTTCACTTGGTCATAGGTTTTGATTTTTAATGTTGGTGGCGTAGCTATAAAGTGTAGTGCACTGACGAAGGGAATGAATGTCTAGGACGTGAATCTTCTTTGTCGTGATTGAATCTGAAAACTTACGCAGGCAGAAGATTAAGTAATGCAACTTGCGAATTGCGTTAGTGATTGCCACTGAACATGCCTCTGGACTTTCTAACCCGTGAACGTGCCTGCTGTAATCAATCTAAATTAAAGTAAATCAATGGTTTAGTTCATCATGCTTTTTGTTCACCTTCGCATTTGGCGTTATTGTAGCTACTAGCTAGGTGCCGAATCAAGCTGCTAATTTCACGTAGTGGAAGTTACTGTCTTTTGCGATCTAATGGACGAAGTTTACTGTCAGGGTGAAAAAGTTACTCATAGTTTTTGACGGTTTTTTTTTTGGCTTGTCAGGGTGAAAAAATTATCATAGCTAATGTCGGTGACTCTCGAGCTGTATTAGCTACTACTTCTGAAGACGGCGACTTGGTGGCAGTGCAGCTCACTATTGACTTCAAGCCAAACTTGCCTCGTAAGTTAGACCCATGTTCTTTTTTTATGTCATCAACCACGATCATAGATGCCAAAAAGTGGTCCGGACCGGACCTGGCACATTCCGATCCTGGCTGATTCCTAGGCTGGTCCGGTCCACATTTGAAAAAAAAAAATGCTTTTTGTTCGTCCGGTTATATGATTTTTTTTTACAGAGGAGGCGGAGCGAATAAGTGAGTGCAACGGGCGGGTTTTTTGCTTAGAAGACGAGCCAGGGGTGCACAGGGTATGGCTTCCGGATGAGGAAGTGCCCGGACTTGCAATGTCAAGGGCTTTCGGGGATTACTGCATCAAGGACTATGGCCTTATTTCCGTTCCTGAAGTAACTCAGCGGATTCTTACCACCAACGATCAGTTCATTCTGCTGGCTACTGATGGGGTAAGTCGATCTCGACTCTCGACTTACATTTTACATCATTTCTAACATATATGGCTGATACGGAACCAACTCAACCAAAACCTTAAGGCGGGCTGCCAGGGTTCGAACTCGTGACCTTTGGCTCACCAAAACTTTAAAGGCGATGGTTGAGGCTCATTTATATTCTATTAATGGCTTCTGTTGGGCTAAGTCCCTTAGTTTTTATTTATTTGAGGAATTCAGTTTCTTCACATCTCAACAAACATTTCATGCATGTTAGTTGACCCCCAAATTATTTGTTATTGGACTGGACTAAGAGCTTTTTAGCTGGGTTGATTTGAAATATGAACTACCAAAATTGCCTTTTGACAATATCCAAGTGTCATCTTCAACTGCCCCTTCTGAAACCCGTCAACATCAAAATTGTATTGGTGATGGCTGTGGCTCATTTATATTCTATTACGCCCTCTCATTCGGAGGGGGCTGCCATGGTTTGAACTCGTGACCTGTGGCTCTGATACCATGTTAACGAACTATCTCAACAAAAACCTTAAGGTGATGGTTGATACCCATTTATATTCTATTAGGAATAACATAAGATGGTTTTGAATACGGATGTAGGTATGGGATGTGGTTTCCAATCAAGAAGCGGTGGAGATTGTATCTTCGACCCCTGATCCGAGCAAGGCCGCTAAAAGACTCGTAGACCATGCAGTACGAGAATGGAAACGAAAGCGACGAGGATATGCGATAGATGATATATCTGCCATATGTCTCTTTTTCCACCATCACCATAATGTTCAATCTTCTGTTGTGACCAAATAGCTAAGAAATTCACACAGCTATAATAATGTGTGCATTTGTGTAAGTTTGGTTCATCAATAGTAAATATTCACTTCTTATTGTCCATGTTTATGTTCTTTGGTTACCGTTCATGTCGTCTTCAATGTCGTTTTTTGAATCGTGGATAATAGAATATAAACGAGTCTCAACCATCGCCTTAAGATTTTGGTTGCATCAGAGTCAGAGGTCATGAGTTCGAACCCTGACAGCCCCCAATATCATAGTCTGTACATACAAACCACTCTTCAAGGCCGATGAACACTTTTAAGGTTATGGATCTGATACGAAAATTAAGCTCTGATACCACTTATGATGCGAAAATTACGCTCTGATACCACTATTGATACGAAAATTATGCTCTGATACCACTTATGATACAAAAATTACGGCTTTCGTATTTTTAACGTAGCGGAAGACTTTTTATGTTTTATTTTGTGAAAGAAAGGATATTTACTCGACCTAAACCTATAAGACGAATAATGGTGAGAACAATTAAGACCTATTAATTGCTACCCGAGTTAATATCTGAAACGCGCCAAATAATAACAAAGTTTGGATCGAAACTCGTCGAACCGATAAACACAATTAATTGCAACGCAAAAGTTCAAAAGTCTTTTTCATAAACTTCATTCTTAATAACGAATACAAAAACTCATATTTATACTACCAGAATATACTAATCTAAGTATGGAAATAATATTAGAGCATAATATAATTCCTAAATATCACTAGAAAATAAACTAATTAAATACTTATTTCAAATATCTTCGTAAATATGGAAAAATACTAACTATCGAAAATTCGTACTAATGATTTCCTAAATAATTAATTAGATACTCATTATTTTCGTATCAGGATCGTTACATATGCATCAGCCATCAACTTCATGGTCTGGTTGTAGATCTCCCATGTTTGGGTTATGGACTAGATCTATTCGTGGATCTCCCATGCCTGGACTTAGGCGTGGGGATGCCCAAGGCCACACCATTTTTTTTTCATTTTTTTTGCGGGCCTAGGCCCAAGCGAAATTAGAATCAAATTTACGTACATGTTCATATTGTCACATTTTACGCATCTGACATGTTGTATTGTTGTGCATGTGATCAATTTTTTTCGAATCGGTGTAAGTAATTGATGTTTTTTAGGATGAAATCAAATTTACGTAATAATGTATTCTATTATGCACTATGGTCACGCCTGAACGAAGTCTCGGGAGCAGAGGAGCCACGCTCAGGCCCCGTTTGTCAATTTTGTTTTAAATTGAGGTAACTTGCAATTTTTTGTAGGAGCCCTCCGAGATGATTGCTGTTGTAATGTGTTATTGTTATAACTTAGAAGTGATAACCGTTTTAGGATTGAAACGAGTCAATTTGCATCTGAAACAAGTTTTTTGCTAGTTCCCTTAATTCCATGCATTCTAAGTAGTGCCTTTAAAATCACGTCAGTAATTAAAAAAGGGATATTTCCCACGGTACCCTCGAACTTTGACACATTACACATGGTACCCTCGTTTTAAGTTTGTTCCTATGGTAACCTTGTGTTTTGTGTTTAGTGCCCATGGTACCCCTGATCAATTTTCCGTTATAACGGCGTTAAAAGTTAGTTTAGTTAAAGTGATTAATTTGTTTCAGAGAAAAAAATAGTTAGAACAATTAATGAACTTCTAATTAAAATAATTGAAAATTGAGAGAATGTTCATGGTACCCTGTGTTTTCAATGTTTTAGCCATGGTACCCTTATATTTTAAATTCTTTGCCCATGGTACCCTTGTGGTTACAATTCATTCAGGAGTACCATGGACAAATAGTTGAAACCACAAGGATACCATGGACAAAAAATTGAAAATACAATGGTAACATGGTTAAAATATTGAAAACATAGGGGTACCATGGATATTTCCTCAATTAAATTGAATTTCATTAATTTTCTAACTAATTTCACCAAAAAAAAAAATTAAAATTAATCACTTTAACTAAACTAACTTTTAACGCCGTTATGACGGAAAATTGATCAGGGGTACCATGGGCACTAAACGCAAAACACAAGGTTACCATAGGAACAAACTTAAAATGAGGGGTACCATGTGTAATGTGTCAAAGTTCGAGGGTACCGTGGAAAATATCCCATTAAACAATAACAATTCCGTGATTCACTCTTAAAATGTCAATGACGTTATATAAAACTGTTGACAACGATGAGTAGTGTCCATTGAATAAGGAAAATGGTATTACACCAACTTTTGTGTATTTTTTAAGCTTATACTCTGTACAAGTTTATTAGCTTAGTTGTAAGTTTTTGAGGTTAAACATATACGTGATTTAATTCGACAACTTTACACTAAAATTCAGAAATTTACAACAAAGCTCGAAAACTCCGTGATACCACTCAAACTCATAAAACCAGTTATACATGGAGTCATATACAAATGATTGTATAATCTATTTATTGATTGAAAAACTACTCGTAATTTTTTTTGGTCTAGGGAAGAGCGCACTACGTCGCAGGTGAGAATTGAACCCCAACCTCTCGGTCGTCGGAGTAAGGGAGTTCTTACTAGTTACTACTTGAGTTTACCTCTTCTCAAAAATTACTTGTACTCCCCGTTCCAATGAATTGTTTGTCTTTATTTTTGACACCAAGGAAAAGAGATCCAATTAGGAGGTGACATGTTGAGCCAATTGTCAAATTACATATAAAAAGCATTCCTAAAATAGAAAGACAAACAATTTATTGAGACGTTTCAATATGAAATAGATAAATAATTCATTGGAACCGAGGGAGTAACTAGGAAAGAGTTTGAAATAGGTAAATCCAGAGTGAAAAAATTATGGAAATTTGTGAAGAATAAATAAAGGGTAAATCAATGTCATAAAAAAAAACATCAAAACCCTCTTTGAAATAGAATAGAACAACAAGGATAATAAAGCCCGAAACACACGAATATATAAAAACACTCTACGAAAAAACGCACTGATAACATCAAAATAAAGAGAACAACAACAGCTGCCGCTAAAAACCCTAGCCTCCTTCTTCTTCGATCCAGTATGCCATCTTTTCTACTCCTTTAATTCTTCTCCCTTCAATTTTTTTTCTTGATTGATTCATTGCTTCATTGATTTGCTTGATTTCTGCAGGTTTTCTTCTTCGTATCTCCTTTTTTTTTTGATTTTTTTTGATTTTTTGGATTTTTAGCTGTGTACAGAGGTTGTTCATCGTCGTTTGCTAGTAATTTTCTGTCAGTTTGAGTGATTAATGCAGTTATCGTTTAGGTTTTTGATGTGAAATTTTGATGGATTAGGTTTCCGATTTGATTTTAGTAATTGTGTAGGATTTTGATGCGAATTTCTTATTGTTTAGGTTTTCGATTCGAATTTTTGATTGTTTAGGCGATATGAGTTTTTTTGACTGTTGAGATTAAGAATGAGGATGTTTAATTGATGGAGGAATTGTTTTTACGCAGAAGGTAAAGCAACTTTTGGATCAGAATGTCGACTTTTGCGAAACCTGAGAATGCATTGAAGCGAGCTGAAGGTTAATCACTATACTATTTACTTTCGTTTTGTATCGTATTGTAAAATCTATGATATTTAAGATAATAATGTGTGAGATGAGTACAATAACCGGATGCCAGTATGACTTCTTTGAATCACGGCTTCACGAGACAGATGAATACAGAAACGATTGAGCGTGAGGGCCGTCTCACTGATTCGTATGTCAAACTCATGCCCCTCCCTCCACCCCCTATGGGCATATTGATGTAGAAACCGTCAGGAATCGTGATTTTGATCTTGCATGCATCATATATGACACGTCTGGTACAAGACAAGGTGTGTGAAAAGGCGAGTTGACATATGCAATTTTTCCCGTAGGTTGGAGGAGAGGCTCAAATTTGATTTAGTCCGATTGACCCTAAGCCCCTAAGCTATTAGTTTTGTTTCTGGTGCCCTCAATAGCTTGTGTGTTCAATTTTAGTTACAATATTATATTTGACATTCGTAAGTTACGTGTCCTTAGTCTATTTATTTCCTGTTGCAGAGCTAATAAATGTTGGGCAAAAGCAAGATGCTCTGCAAGCTCTTCATGATGTTATAACGTCGAAAAAGCACAGGGCATGGCAAAAGCCTATGGAAAAAATCATGACCAAATACATGGAGCTCTGTGTGGATATGAGAAAGGGTAGGTATGCGAAAGACGGTTTAATCCAGTATCGGATTGTGTGTCAGCAAGTGAATGTGAACTCCTTGGAGGAGGTAATCAAGTACTTCATGCATCTTTCAACTGAAAAAGCTGAAGAAGCTCGAAATCAAGCTCAAGCTTTAGAAGAAGCACTTGATGTTGAAGATCTAGAGGCTGATAAAAGGCCAGAAGATTTGATGCTAAGTTATGTTAGTGGAGAGAAGGGGAAAGATAGGTCTGACCGTGAAGTTGTAACCCCATGGTTCAAATTTCTTTGGGAGACTTACCGAACTGTTCTCGAAATATTACGTAATAATTCCAAGCTCGAGGCTCTTTATGGTGTAAGTGTTATTTTCATCATACTGATTTTGACTGTAGCGGTTGCAGTTTCCCTCACTCCCGTCCGTTTCGGATCTAATGTGATTTATGAGCAACATGCTTAAGTTGTGAACCATAGTTGATCTTTGTATGATTAACGGCAATAGTAATCATGATTGTATTTTCATTGTTCAACAGATGACTGCTCACCGTGCCTTCCAATTCTGCAAGCAGTACAAACGTACCACTGAATTTCGCAGACTATGTGAAATAATCAGGAACCATCTCTCGAATCTGAACAAATATAAAGACCAACGTGACAGGCCTGATCTAACGGCTCCTGAAAGCTTGCAGTTGTACCTTGACACAAGATTTGAGCAACTAAAAATTGCTACTGAACTCGAATTATGGCAGGTTTGTCAGTAATCCCTGATACATACTGGTGGTTAATTTTAGAGGTTTCAGGAATATATTCTGAAATGTTTTGGTGTTGAAGGTCCATATAGTAGTCAACTGTCACATGCGAGTATATGTGGATGTGTCAGAAGCATCTCAAAATAGTAGTTGGTAATGTGGTTTATGATTAAGAGTATCTTGCTATCAGTGTGTAAATTCTGTGTATGTACGATCCCTCAACTTGTCTGGAGTGGGAAATTCTTTGAAGGTGCTCGGCTGTAATAACTTAAGATGAAGCTACTTAGATGGTGCTCTTCTGATGCACTTGGTTTTGCTAGAATTTTGTTCGGTTGGCCAATGAGATATTTCGTCCATACACCGCTCCTCCCCTAAGAAGTTTAATGAATACTGTTGTGATTTATGGGGGGTGGATGTTTCTTAATTACACTGAAATGTTTTTTTGCCTCACATAGAATTGGTGTAGTGAGGTGTAGTTGACAATGTCAGTCAAGCTTTGAACTAAGGTCTTTCTTCAATTATTTTAAGGTTTAGGGGTATGGTTACTAATTTCTTGTCAATAAAATAAATACGTCTTTCTGATATATCTGTTTTGGTATTACCAGGAGGCATTTCGTTCTGTTGAAGATATACATGGCCTGATGTGTATGGTCAAGAAAACTCCCAAGCCTTCATTGTTGGTCATTTACTATGCAAAACTCACTGAAATTTTTTGGATTTCTGGAAGCCATCTTTATCACGCATACGCTTGGCTCAAGCTTTTTCTACTGCAAAAGAAGTTCAACAAGAACTTATCTCAAAAGGATTTGCAGACAATAGCTTCATCCGTTGTTTTGGCGGCCCTTTCTGTTCCTCCCTATGACCACAGTCATGGCGCTTCGCATTTGGAGCTCGAAAATGAGAAAGAGCGAAATATGAGGATGGCGAATCTTATTAATTTCAATCTTGATCCGAAACTTGAAAGCAGGGAATTGGTAAGTTGTTTTCCATTCGTTTGTGAACATTCTTAGCTACTGCTTGCTGAAGGATACTGATATTGCTTATGTTTAACAGCTCTCAAGGTCAGCTCTTCTTTTACAACTGGTAAGCTCATCATCTGCCGACTTTTATTCAGACACTACTGTGTAAAGTCGAGATTCAGACTTGATAATGGTGGTCAAGGATAGTTTTGTATATAAACTTTCTCTGCTGTTTTGCTGTTGCAGGTATCAAAGGGAGTTATGTCCTGTGTACTTCCAGAAGTGAAGGATCTTTTTCATCTTTTAGAAAATGAATTCCTTCCCCTTGATCTCTGTTTAAAAGCGCAACCCTTGCTAAACAAAATTTCCAAGATTGGCGGAAAACTTGCTTCTGCTTCTTCTGTGCCCGAGGTGCAATTATCTAAGTATGTTCCGGACCTAGAGAAGCTAGGAACATTGAGATTGCTTCAGCAGGTCCCTTGTTTAGGATCCCTTTGCTCCTATCCTAATTGTACATGTGCATGTTTTGATTTTAATTTATGTCTGAAGTTGTTAATATCAGTCTTTCTACATTACAGGCATCTCAAGTTTACCAAACGATGACTATAGAAAGCATACTGCAGATGGTTCCATTTTTTGATTTCTCTGTTGTTGAGAAGATTTCTGTAGATGCCGTTAAACACAGGTTTCTAACCATGAAAGTTGACCACATGAATAGAGCTGTTTCATTTAGTGTCATGGTAAGTACTGATTTTGTAATTAGCAACTGCATTAACTTGTGTGTTTGTAAATTTATCTTGGAGGGTTATATTCCTGTCCACCTTAGCAGCCTAAAATTTTATGAATGCAATCATCTTTGGTGGTGTCAAATTTCAAGATTGTCTACATTCTACAACCTGATCAATTTCAATCTTGACTAACTGTAGTGTAATTTTCTTTTAGTAATTTTGGTTGATAGAATGCCCCAATCAACTTTGATGATGGCTGTGGTTCATTTTCTTACTTTGCTACTAGAGACAGATGCTATGGACGTGTTATTTATAGTCCGTATGCTATAGTGTTCCTCACGCTTTGTATGGTACACATCTCTTTTGTTTTGGTGTTTGTGTTATATATAATGGGCTTTTTGCTGGGGTTCTCCATCCAGCACTCCTCTTTATCGTGGTCAAGCTAGATTTTTTTTAAATCGTCAAATTTCTCATGTCAAAATACATTTGCAGTTAGAGAGTCCTGTTTTGCCTCTATGCATTTTTTTTTCAAGCTTCTTATGATTAGTTTATGGCGTTTCAATTATTAAGATTATTATACTTCATACAAGGCGTTGTTTTAGAGAACAGGCTTATCGCAACTTGGTCTGACTGGTGCTTATGATTCCTTTACAGGATTTGGAGTCTGATGGCTTGAAGAGTCATCTCAGTGCATTTGCCGAGTCATTAAATAAAGCAAGACATATGA
Organism: Agrostemma githago; assembly: GCA_958450325.1. Classification (NCBI taxonomy): domain Eukaryota; kingdom Viridiplantae; phylum Streptophyta; class Magnoliopsida; order Caryophyllales; family Caryophyllaceae; genus Agrostemma; species Agrostemma githago. Next base: position 71,850,662 of record OY288249.1, read on the forward strand.
TATATGCACCATTAATGGAAGGATCAAAGATTGGTGATATTTTACCAGACTTAGGTGAAGTCGTGGAAAAGGAGCACAAGAAGCTTCTTGCTCGGAAAATGATTATTGAGCAGCGTAAAGAAGAACAGGAGCGCCTACTTTTGGAGAAGGTAACATCAGAATTTTTGTATATTGCTTTGTATTGTTAAGCTGAGCCATATTTTCCATAAGATCGAGTGTTAATATGAGTCTTACTTTGAAGGAACGGGCGGAGGAAATGAAAAGGCAGCAGCTGCAGAAAATTACTGAAGCTGAAGAACAAAAGAGGCTTGCTACTGACCTTCAGCGCCGTAGAAATGATCAAATACGTAAAGATGTTGAGGAGCGTGAGCGCTTGGCGACGTTGGCGTTAGTTGAAGAAAAACTGGGTAAAAAGCAAAAGAAACAGATGTTGGATGGGGTGAGTTTGTTTATTTTGATTACTTTTTTTTTTTAATTCAAAGATGTCCAGTAACTGGTTTGATGCTTTTTCTGGAGAATTTTTACTAATCCTTTTTTTGTGCTTGATAGATGTCCAAGCAAGAAATCATGGAGGTGGTTCTTCAGGAGCAGGTAAAGGAGCGACAGGAAGCGGAGAGAAAATGGCTTAAGTTGGCAAAGTTTATGGACCATCTGGAGAGAGCTAAAAGAGAGGAGGCTGCTCCTTTAATTGAAGCTGCCTATCAGCAATGCCTGGTGGAGGAACAAATTCTCCATGAACGTGAGCAACAGGTTGGTATCAAACTTGTCTTTTGTTTATTTGCCGTAGTCAAGAAGATTCCACCGTGTAATGAGGAAGTGTGGTCTTGCTTATTTACTTATGTTATCGATTGTGAGTAGGATACTTGATACAGCACAGCAGAAGCACTTCCTTTTAAGCTTAAAAAATATAAATCTTCTCAAAATTGTCGTATCTAACACTACCACACTGGTTCACATCTTTAAACTGAGCATCTCATGTTTATTTGATTTATGTCATTCTTTAACTTTTGTTGTGAAAACTAGTTAAGCGTGTTTACATTTCTGATATTTGTGATTCAAGGTTAATATAGTGGGTCTTTTAATTAAATGGTTTGGCTGAGTTACTTTCAAGTCATGGTAGATTATTTATCCATCGCGAATTGTTATTTTTAATGCTTTCGACAAGTCTAACCGTCGAGTTCAAAATTGCAGTTGGAGGTTGAGCGCAGCAGGCAAGGTCACGATAATGACCTTAAAGAGAAGAATAGGCTAGCCCGCATGTTGAATAACAAGGTTAGTGCATCGTGGCCACATAATTAATTACTTTTGCCATTGTGAAGAGTTGCATATGAATGGGTTGATCTATAACCATATGTTAACTTGGTTTTCGTGTTATGTCATAATGCTCGTAATGCATTCTAATTACATTCGCTCCTAAATGCTTCATATGTGGTAATTCATTGGCTGGAGTATATAAGGAATTGTGTTACTCGTATTTTTCAATACTGAGCAGTAGTTGTTCTATATCCAGACAATATTCCAAGAACGGATAGTGAGCCGGCGACAAGCTGAGTTTGCTAGGATGAGGCAGGAAAGGGAGGAGCATATTAGTCAAATTCTTCTGGAACGAAAGCAAGAGAGGGAAGCCAAGCGAAAGATGATTTACTTCTTGAAGACCGAGGAGGAAAGGCTGACCAAGCTTAAAGAAGAGGAAGAGGCACGGGAACGTGAAGGTTTGCAACTTATTTCCATATCCATCTAACAATTTCTATTCCAAAACATTTACTCCTATTTGATTATTCCCAGTCTCTTTGAATCAATACCATCATACGCCCTCCATCCCAATTTTACTGTCGCCTTTTGTTATTTGTTGCCGTCTTTCCAAATGCAGTAACTAAAAATAGTGACTAACCCTATTTTACCCTTGGTTAAATGAACCTTCTTATTCCTCCTATGATACCATTTACTTAAACTGTTTGTGGATTTGCAGAGAAGGAAAGAAAGAAGAAGGAAGACGCAGAGCGTCAAGCCAAGCTTGATGCGATTGCTGCAAAGCAACGCCAAAAAGAGCTGGAAATCGAGGAGAAAAAGAGAAGAGAGAAAGAGCAGCTCCTTGCTGGTGACCTTCCTATTCGTGCTTCCGAGCCACTTTCCAGGCCTGCTGCTGCTGCTGCTGCTCCTCCTCCTGCTGCTGCTGCAGCCGCTGCCCCTGCCCCATCAGCTGCACCTGCACCTGGCCGGTATGTGCCCCGGCACTTACGAGGCAATGCTGACGCTGCCCCTGCCCGCCCAGCCGCAGCTGGAGCTCCTGCCCCAGAAGGTGATAGATGGGGCCGAAGGGACGAGCGTCCATCTGGTGACAAGTGGCGCGGTGGGTCAGGATCCACTTGGTCTTCATCTCGCAACGCTCGTTCCTAGACTACAGGCCATCGCTTCTGATAATTGGAGAGTATCGGTTTTAGTTTTGGGTTGGATTTTTGTATTCAATGAGTTTCCAATGTTATACTATATGGAGCAAAGAGATGCTGCTGTTATTTATGCATTTTGTTTAGACGTGTTTAGATCTTGAAATAATTCCTTTCTCTGAACTGTGTCGTCTTTTGTTGAAGTAACGATTTTCTCACTGCCAAGGGATTTTATTTATAGATGAAAGGAATATTTGGACATGCTTCACATATGTTATTTTATTCTCCGGTTTTGAGTTTCGTTTGACATGTCGTGATGGGTGTTCTAATTTTGTTTGAGATCGTCTCACAGTATACTAGGTGACAGTGTTTGTGGAAATAGTGTTTGTGGAAATTCCCTTCGTTGTCATGTTTTCTGCTCCCAGAAAATTGTAAACCTGCTCTATAACGTCTATACAAGTATCCGGACTCCGGAGTGATCAAATGATGAGCATATGAACCTTTTTGAAGGTATTCGTAAACTAAACTATTATTGCTCCAAGTAGATTGAAGCTTGTTTGCTGAAATTTGTGTTTATTTTGACATGTACTCCGTACTCCATAGTTTCAAAGTTTGAAATTGAGGCCATGAGTTTGATTCTCATTTATGACTACCGTCTTCTTGTACTTGTACTATTTAGCGTGTTTGTATCTGAACCAGGCAAATTCTAGTTGTGACGGTGTTATTTGTCATAAACCTTTAATTCAAGTTAAATATATACTCCGTATATCAAATCACATGACAAGTCTAAGAAATGTCAAATATTTTGTCTCTATTAACACAATTTGATCCGTTTTAAGGCTTAGGATGCAGTATCAGTCTTAAGCAAGACTAATTGCAACAACAAATGCTTACTTTTAAAATGGAGAATACATATGTTGTGCGCAGAAGCGTTGATACCTTGTGTCAGATTCGTTTTACATCTACGTCCACGATTATACTCAATTAATAAGCCGAACCACCTCATTTGAGTCCGTGTGTTGAGGGTAGACGGACTAGACACTTTTGGTACAAGACGCTACCGAATTGTATTTTGGAAGTTGTTACGAGTAATTCCGATGTTAATGAAATTATTTAACCCCTTTGAGGTCTTTACTTGAAAAAAAAAAAATCGAACCGTAAAGGCAGGAAAAACAAGCACAAGAGAAGTAAAACCCTTCCCTCCTCCTTCCATAAACCCTTGACAACCATTTCTCGTAATTTTGTCACCTGCAACTAACAAATCTTTTCAATATGTCTTTCGTCGCTGCGAAATTAGTGAAGCACATTGTATCTTCTGCAAAACCCACCTTTTCTCTTGGTTAGTCACTCACACAATCTTCTCCCTCACCTCTTTATCATTTGTGTATTATTATTTCGTGCTTATGATTCGGGTTGCAGACAGTTTTGTTTTGTGGGTAGTGATTGAATTTGACTATTGGCTTGTATATTCAATTGGGTATTTGGTGGATTGATCAAAAGTCGACTCTTGTGTATGTAGTTCGTTCTTTGCGGCATTTCGTCGTACACTTGGTGTGCACGACAATTAATTGTTTACATTTGATTAAAATACTTTTTTCGGAAACTAATTGAATGGGAAGGCGTAGTTAGTTACTATTTCGATTTTTTTGGATTAATTATTTCATGGAATGTAGTTTGTTCTTTGTGGCATTTTGTCGAGCAGTTGTTGTGCATCACATGTTTTCATGCCTTTTTTTAAAATGGGTTTTTGGGCTGTGTGTTGTTTAGCTTATAGAGCAAAAGCAAGCTCAAAACTGTGGTACTCGACTGTGTCGCTTGGTAGTGACGATGAAGGGGTGGGAAACAGTGAAGTTAATGATCTTCCTGATGATTTTATTCCGGACAAGAAAGAAGCACTTTTGCCACAGGGTGTCGATCCTCAAAAGGGTTGGAATTTCAGGGGTGTTCACAAGGTATTTATCGTGTTTTCTTGGAGATCTCCGTCTTTAATTTATTGATGGGTGGTTAAGTCAGGTTGGATATCATGACCTGAGAATAAGACAATGTTTGGATGTTGTTACTTGAACATTCTGACTATTTTTCTGAATCAGGCAATAATCTGTGGCAAAGTCCGACAAAGTCCTGTCCAGAAGCTATTAAGAACTGGGAGAACATTGACAATCTTCAACGTTGGAACAGGAGGCATGTGGGATCATCGGACTCTCAATGCAAAAGACTTACCAAAGCCGGCTCAATGGCATCGAGTTGTTATCCATAACGAAACACTTGGTGCATATGCTGTTCAGAAACTGGTTAAAAAGTATGTATATATGCGTAGTTTCAATTTCTCGCCCAAGCTTTGCCGTGTGGTTATATTTGCCTAAGCGATTCGCACTGCTGCAGCTCTTCAGTTTACGTTGAGGGCGACATTGAACTCAGAGTTTACAATAAAGGCGTCACTGGCGAAACTGTAAAATTGCCAGAGATTTGTCTTCGACATGATGGTATGATGCTATTGTTTCATACATCAATCTTGTCATTTTCCGAGTTTAAGTTTTGGCAATATGACTCACTTCAAACATTCCCATTTTCCTCTTATCTTTAGGGAGGCTTCGTCTCATCATGAATGGAGAAAGTACCACCAGTATTCCCTTTGAAGAATTGCGTAAGTTTCTAATATTTCAGACTTCTGTTTTTAAGATTATCTGTGATTCATGCACCTTCGATCTGACTCCAAAGTTCGCTCTCAGCTTTCAACATTTGCTAATGCTCTTTTGATTGTTTTGTCGTTATATTCGCAGGCAAAGGGCTGCTGTGAAAGATGAAACTTTTTTACGCGGTGTTGGGCTTTTGTTGCTTCTCTTCTTTGTAAGATAGATCTGTAAACTCATCGCTAACTTTCCCCAAGGTTCCATTTAAACCGTTAATGTCTTAGTTTAGTGGTCAAGACATAGGTGTCGAACAAACGTCGTTATTTCATTTGTACTTGAATATTTTGAGACTTGCCTCATTCTAACCATAGGATCGTCGACTCATCGTACATATTTTTTTTAAAACATATCGATGATAAAGTAGCAAATGAGATGAACCAAGAAGTAAACCTTAGCAATTTTTAAAATAATGAACCATGTAAAAACAATTGTTTCAGGCCAATAAAACCAGACAAGTTTCACAATGTATCTCAAACATATTTGTAAAAATTTATGCTAAAAGACTTGAACCTTGACCAACCGTCTGTTTATTATAAATATGCACGAATCTAAATTATTTTGGATTTTTTTACCAACCGAAAGTCTATTTATGGTGTACTGATCCTACTTAAGTGGCCATAGAAATATCTCACATATTTTGAAAAATCACCTGAAACTGACGATTTTGAAGGTTATTATCCACGTTTTTCGGTCTGTTTTGTCTCAAATTTAAATGTCTCAAAATTTGTACAAAAACTTCTCCATAAAATGTACAAATATTCGAAAGTAACAGAAGGTGTATACTTTTTGAAATAAACACATATATAGAAGTCATTAGACTATCTTTCGAAGTTTCGAGTAACGTTGAGTTAGAGTGAAATTTTCGATAAATATGCACGAATCTAAATTCTTTTGGATTTTTTTACAAACAGAATGTCTTTTTATGGCATACTAAACCTATTTAAGTGGTCAGTGAAATATCTCACATATTTTGAAAAATCACCTGAAATTGACGATTTTAAAGGTTATTATCCACGTTCTTCGGTTTGTTTTGTCCCGAATTTAAATGTCTCGATATTCCCACAAAAACTCTTCTATACAATGTACAAATGTTCGAAAGTAACAAAAGGTGTGTACTCTTTGAAATAAACACATTTAGAAGTAATTCGACTATCTTTCAAGTGACGTTGAGTTATAGCGAAATATTCGATAAATATGCACGAATCTAAATTCTTTTGGATTTTTTTTACCTACCGAATGTATTTTTATGGCATACTAACCCTATTTAAGTGGTCAACAAAATATCTCACATATTTTGAAAAATCACCTGAAACTAGCGATTTTGAAGATTATTATCCACGTTTTTATGTCTGTTTTGGTCCGGAATTTAAATGCCTCGAAATTCGCACATAAACTTTAACAAAACATGTAAAAATGTTCGAAATTAATAGAGGTGTGTACTTTTTGAAATAATCACATTTAGAAATAATTCGACTATCTTTTGAATGACGTTGAGTTAGAGCGAAATATTAGATAAATATGCACGAATCTAATTTATTTTGGATTTTTTTACCAACCGAAAGTGTATTAATGACATACTAACCCTATTTAAGTAGACAACAAAATATCTCACATATTTTGAAAAATCACCTGAAACTGACGATTTTGAAGACACGCAACAATAAGTCGACAAAGTCCGTAAACACACAACAAAACACACAATGGAGACAAACCAAGTCTCCCCGACTCTAGAAATAAACTACTTAAACGTGATTAAAACTAAACTAATTAAGTTACTCATTATTCTAATCATAATATTAAACATGAATAACTAATAAACAAGAAAACTTTAAACTAAATTAAGCAATAAAATTAACTTAAATCAATAAAAAATAAAGATGAACAATAATGAACAAGATAGTCTTTCCCCCTTCATTTCTTTTCTTCAGAACTCAATTAATAACTGATGGTGGTCGAGTAAGAGCTCGAATGATGGTGGTCGGAGCTTGTGGCTGGCAAGGGTCACGGTGGCGCGCGGTGGTGGTGCGTCGTGGTGTGGTCGAGTCACGGCTGTGACAGTGGCCGAGCTTGGTCGGAGCAGAGGAGGATCGCCGGAGTTCTGGGCTCCATTTTGACCGAGATCAAGGTGGTAGGAGGTCAGAAGTTGAATTTGTGATTATGAAATGGTTTGATGGTGGATAGAGGTGATGATGATGGAGCATGATTGATTATGGTGATGGACTGATGGAGGTTGGAGTAAAATGGTGGAATGAGATAGTGATTGCTATAATGGAATTCAATTGGCAGAGAAGTTCAACGAAGATGGTGGACCTTGACTCATCTATTCCTTCCTCTCGATTTTGATCCGTCTTAACTCGTCTTGCTTCTTGACTCGGCTTACCCTGAACCAAATAACCTATAATGAACTATAATATAGAATCAATTAAGCACACAAAATCGACCCGAATAAGTAAAATAAATGTGGGTAAAATAATCACTAAAATGCCGTTTATCACAACCGAATGTCTTTTTATGGCTTACTAACCCTATTGAAGTTGTCAGTAAAAATATCTCACATGTTTTGAAAAATAACCTGAACTAACGATTTTGAAGGTTATTAATCGCGTTTTTCGGTCTGTTTTGTCTGAAATTTAAATGTCTCGAAATTCGAACAAAAACTTCTCAATACAATGTACAGATGTTCGAAAATAAAAGAAGGTGTGAACGTTTTGAAAGAAAAACATTTAGAAGTAATTTGACTATCTTTCGAGTGATGTTGAGTTAGAGCAAAAGATTCGATAAATATGCACGAATCTAAATTCTTTTTGCTTTTTTTTACCTACCAAATGTCTTTTTATGGCATACTACCCTATTTAACTGGTTAGCAAAATATCTCATATATTTTGAAAAATCATCTGAAACTAGCGATTTTAAAGGTTATTATCCACATTTTTCGATCTATTTTCGTCCCGAATTTAAATATCTCGAAATTCGCACAGAAACTTTTACGTACAATGTACAAATGTCTGAAAGTAACATAACGTGTGTACTCTTTAAAATAAACACATTTAGAAGTCATTCGACTATCTTTCAATTGACGTTGAGTTAGAGCGAAATATTCGATAAATATGCATGAATCTAAATTCTTTTGGATTTTTTTACCAACCGAATGTCTTTTTATGGCATACTAAACCTATTTAAGTGGTCAGCAAAATATCTCGCATCGTTTGAAAAATCACCTGAAACTAGCGATTTTGAAGATTATTATCCACGTTTTTCGCTCTGTTTTTGTCCCGAATTTAAATGTTTCGAAATTCGCACAGAAAATTCTCCATACGAAGTACAAATGTCAGAATGTAATAGAAGGTGTGTACTTTTTGAAATAAACACATATATAGAAGTGATTCGACTATCTTTCGAGTGACGTTGAGTTAAAGCGAAATATTCGATAAATATGCACGAATCTAAATTCTTTTGGTTTTTTTACCAACCGAAAGTGTATTTAAACTTACTAACCCTATTTAAGTTGTCAGGAAAATATCACACATATTTTGAAAAATCACCTAAAACTGTCGATTTTGAAGGTTCCACGTTTTTCGGTTTGTTTTGTCCGGAATTTAAATGTCTCAAAATTTGCATAATAACTTCTCCATACAATGTACAAAATTTCGAAAGTAAAAGAAGGCGTGAACTCTTTGAAATAAACACATTTAGATGTAATTTGACTATCTTTCGAGTGACGTTGAGTTAGAGCGAAATATTCGATAAATATGCACGAATCTAAATTCTTTTCGATTTATTTACCTACCAAATGTCTTTTTATGGCATACAAACTATATTTAAGTGGTCAGGAAAATATCACACATATTTTGAAAAATCACCTGATACTAACGATTTTGAAGGTTATTATCCACGTTTTTCGGTATGTTTTGGTCCTGAATATAAATGTTTCGAAATTCGCACAGAAATTTTACCATACAGTGTACAAATGTTCGAAAGTAAAAAAAGGTGTGTACTTTTTTAAATAAACTTATTTAGATTTAATTCGACTATATTTCGAGTGACGTTGAGTAGTTAGAGCGAAATATTCGATAAATATGCACGAATCTAAATTCTTTTGGATTTTTTACCAACCGAAAGTGTATTTAAACTTACTAACCCTATTTAAGTTGTCAGGAAAATATCACACATATTTTGAAAAATCACCTAAAACTGTCGATTTTGAAGGTTATTATCCACGTTTTTCGGTTTGTTTTGTCCGGAATTTAAATGTTTCAAAATTTGCATAATAACTTCTCCATACAATGTACAAAATTTTGAAAGTAAAAGAAGTCGTGAACTCTTTGAAATAAACACATTTAGATGTAATTTGACTATCTTTCGAGTGACGTTGAGTTAGAGCGAAATATTCGATAAATATGCACGAATCTAAATTCTTTTCGATTTATTTGCCTACCAAATGTCTTTTTATGGCATACAAACTATATTTAAGTGGTCAGCAAAATATCACACATATTTTGAAAAATCACCTGATACTGACGATTTTGAAGGTTATTATCCACGTTTTTCGGTCTGTTTTGGTCCTGAATATAAATGTTTCGAAATTCGCACAGAAATTTTACCATACAGTGTACAAATGTTCGAAAGTAAAAAAAGGTGTGTACTTTTTGAAATAAACTTATTTAGATTTAATTCGACTATATTTCGAGTGACGTTGAGTTAGAGCGAAATATTCGATAAATATGCACGAATCTAAATTCTTTTGGATTTTTTACCAACCGAATGTCTTTTTAAAGCCTGCTAACCCTATTTAAGTGGTCAGTAAAATATCTCACGTATTTTGAAAAATCACCTGAAACTTGCGATTTTGAAGGTTATTATCTACGTTTTTCGGCCTGTTTTGGTCCCAAATTTAAATGTCTCGAAATTCGCACAAAAACTTCTCCATACAATGTACAAATGTTCGAAAGTAACAACAGGTGTGTACTTTTTGAAATAAACATATTTAGAAGTAATTCTACTATCTTTCGAGTGACGTTGAGTTAGAGCGAAATATTCGATAAATATGCACGAATCTAAAATCTTCTGGATTTTTTACCAACCGAATGTGTTTTTAAAGCTTACTAACCCTATTTAAGTTGTCAGCAAAATATCTCACATATTTTGAAAAATCACCTAAAACTAGCGATTTTGAAGGTTATTGTCCACGTTTTTCGGTCTGTTTTGTCCCGAATTGAAATGTCTCGAACTTCGCACAAAAACTTCTCCATACAATGTCCAAATGTTCGAAAGTAAAAGAAGGTGTGTATTCTTTGAAATAAACACATTTAGAAGTAATTTGACTATCTTTCAAGTGACGTTGAGTTGGAGCGAAATATTCGATAAATATGCACGAATTTAAATTCTTTTGGATTTTTTTACCTACGGAATGTCCTTTTATGGCATACTAACACTATTTAAATGGTCGGCAATATATCTCACATATTTTGAAAAATCACCTAAAACAGGCGATTTTGAAGGTTATTATTATCCACGTTTTTCGGTCTATTTTGTCCCGAATTTAAATGCCTCGAAATTCACACGGAAACTTCTCCATACAATGTACAAATGTCCGAATGTAACAGAACTAGAAGGTGTGTACTCTTTGAAATAAACATATTTAGAAGTCATTCGACTATCTTTCAAGTCATGTTGAATTATGGCGAAAGATTCGATATACATGCACGAATCTTAATTCTTTTTTATTTTTTACCAATCGGAATTAATTTTATGGTAGACTGATCCTATTAAGTGGTCGAGAAAATATATCTAACGTCTAACGTCTAAGAAAATAGACGGCGAAAAGTCGAAAACTCGTGTAAATGGGTGTCTACTTGTTATTTCAGGAAATTGAATTGAAGATATCGTAAAGGGTCTGCGGAGACGTGGTAATAAAATCTGAAGAAAATGAGACTTTGCTCGATAGGACCTCCGGACGGCCCAAATCATAGTGTATAATTCACGATTTTCGGAGTTCCGGGTCCTCGGAACAAAACTTGCCAAAATCAGCTGGTGTATTCCTTACGTCTAATAATGCGTTCTCCCAGCATAGGTGTCGAACAAACGTCGTTATTTCATTTGGACTTGAATATTGTGAGACTTGCCTCATTCTATGCATTGGATCATGTACATATTTTTTCTAAGAACATATCGTTGATAAACTAGTAAATGAGATGAACCAAGAAGTAACATTTGCAATTTTTAAAATAATGAACCATGTAAAAACAATTTTTCAGGCCAATAAAATCAGACAAGTTTCACAATGTATCTCAAACATATTTGTAAATATTTATGCTAAAAGAGTTAAACCTCGACCAACCGCCAGTTTATTATAAATATGCACGAATCTAAATTCTGTTGGATTTTTTACCAACCGAAAGTCTATTTATGGTATACTGATCCTACTTAGGTGACCAGCGAAATATCTCACATATTTTGAAAAATCACCTGAAACTGACGATTTTGAAGGCTATTATCCACGTTTTTCGGTCTATTTTGGTCCCAAATTTAAAGATATCAAAATTCGCACATAAACTACTTCATACAATGTACACATGTTCGTGAGTAACCGAAGATGCGTACACTTTGAAATAAACACAATTAGAAGCATTCGACTATCTTTCGAGTGACGTTGAGTTAGAGCGAAATATTGGATAAATATGCAGGAATCTAAATTCTTTTGGATTTTTTTACCAACCGAATGTCTTTTATGGCGTACTAACCCTACTTAAGTGGTAAGCAAAATATCTCACATATTTTGAAAAATCACCTGAAACAGACGATTTTGGAGGTTATTATCCACGTTTTTCGGTCTATTTTGTTCCGAATTTAAATGTCTCAAAACTTGCACATAAACTTCTCCATATAATCTACAAATGACCGAAAGTAACAGAAGGTGTGTATTCTTTGAAATAAACACATTTAAAAGTCATTCGACTATCTTTCAAGTGACGTTGAGTTAGAGCGAAATTTTCGATAAATATGCACGAATCTAAATTCTTTTGGATTTTTTTACGAACCGAATGTCTTTTTATGGCATACTGAACCTATTTAAGTGGTCAGCAAAATATCTCACATATTTTGAAAAATCACCTGAAAGGCTAAAACTGACGATTTTGAAGGTTATTGTCCATGTTTTTCGGTCTGTTTTGGTCCCGAATTTAAATGTCTCAAAATTTGCACAAAACTTCTCCATACAATGTACAAATGTTCAAGAGTAACAGAAGGTGTGTACTTGTTGAAATAAACACCTTTACAAGTCATTCGACTATCTTTCGTGTAACGTTGAGTTGAAGCGAAATATTCGGTAAATATGCATAAATCTAAATTCTTTTTGATTTTTTTACCAACCGAATGTCTTTTTATGGCATAATAAGGCTATTTAAGTGGTCAACAAAATATCTAACATATTTTGAAAAATCACCTGAAATTAGCGATTTTGAAGGTTATTATCCACGTTTTTCGGTCTGTTTTGGTCCCGAATTTAAATGTCTCGAAATTCGCATAGAAACTTCCCATATAATCTAAAAATGTTCGAACGTAACAAAAGGTGTGTACTTTTTGAAATAAACATATTTAGAAGTTATTCGACTATCTTTCGAGTGACGTTGAGTTAGAGCGAAATATTGGATAAAATGCACGAATCTAAATCTTTTGGATTTTTTTACCAACCGAATGTCTTTTTATGGCATACTAAACCTATTTAAGTGATAAGCAAAATATCTCACATACTTTGAAAAATCACCTAAAATTAGCGATTTTGAAGGTTATTATCCACGTTTTTCGGTCTCTTTTGTTCTCGAATTTAAATGTCTCGAAATTCGCACAAAAACTTCTCCATACAATTTACATATGTTCGAAAGTAACACAAGGCGTGTACTTTTTGAAATAAACACATTTAGAAGTCATTCGACTATCTTTCGAGTAACGTTGAGTTAGAACGAAATATTCGATAAATATGCACGAATTTAAATTCTTTCGGATTTTTTTTACCAACCTTATGTCTTTTTATGGCATACTAAACGTATTTAAGTGGTCAGCAAAATATCTCACAAATTTTGAAAAATCACATGAAACTAGCGATTTTGAAGGTTATTATCCACATTTTCGGTCTGTTTTAGTCCCTAATTTAAATGTCTCGAAATTCGCACAAAAACTTCCCCATACAGTGTACAAATGTTCGAAAGTAAAATAAGATGTGTACTCTTTGAAATAAACACATTTAGAAGTCGTTCGACTATCTTTCAAGTGACGTTGAGTTAGAGCGAAATATTCGATAAATATCTACGAATCTAAATTCTATTGGAATTTTTTTACCAACCGAAGGTCTTTTTATGGCTCACTAACTATATTTAAGTGGTCAGTAAAATATCTCACGTATTTTATAAAATCACCTAAAACTAGCTATTTTTAAGGTTATTATCCACGTTTTTCTGTCTATTTTGGTCCTGAATTTAAATGTCTCGAAATTCGCACAAAACTTTTCCATACAATGTACATATGTTCGAAAGTAACAAAAGGTGTGTAGTTTTTTAAATAAACATATTTAGAAGTCATTCGATTATCTTTCGAGTGACTTTGAGTTAGAGCGAAATATTCGATAAATATGCACGAATTTAAATTCATTTTGATTTTTTTACCAACCGAATGTCTTTTTATGACATATTAACCCTACCTAAGTGGTCATAAAAATATCTCACTTATTTTGAAAAATTATCTGAAACTGGCAATTTTGAAGGTTATTATCCACGTTTTTCGGTCTGTTTTGGTCCCGAATTTAAATGTCTCGAAATTCGCACAGAAACTTCTCCATACAATTTACATATGTTCGAAAGTAACAGAAGGTGCGTACTCTTTGAAATAAATACATTTAGAAGTCATTCGACTATCTTTCAAGAGACGTTGAGTTAGAGCGAAATATTCGATAAATATGCACGAATTTAATTCTTTTGGATTTTTTTATCAACTGAATGTCTTTTTATGGCATACTAAAACGTATTTAAGTGGTCAGCAAAATATCTCACATATTTTGAAAAATCACATGAAACTAGCGATTTTGAAGGTTATTATCCACATTTTCGATCTGTTTTAGTCCCTAATTTAAATGTCTCGAAATTCGCACAAAAACTTCTCCATACAGTGTACAAATGTTCGAAAGTAAAATAAGATGTGTACTCTTTGAAATAAACACATTTAGAAGTCATTCGACTATCTTTCGAGTGACGTTGAGTTAGAGCGAAATATTCGATAAATATCCACGAATCTAAATTCTATTGGATTTTTTTACCAACCGAAGGTCTTTCTATGGCTCACTAACTATATTTAAGTGGTCAGTAAAATATCTCACATATTTTATAAAATCACCTAAATTTAATGATTTTGAAGATTATTATCCACGTTTTTCTGTCTATTTTGGTCCCGAATTTAAATGTCTTGAAATCCGCACAAAACTTTTCCATACAATGTACAAATGTTCGAAAGTAACAAAAGGTGTGTAGTTTTTAAAATAAATATATTTAGAAGTCATTCGATTATCTTTCGAGTGACGTTGAGTTAGAGCGAAATATTCGATAAATATGCACGAATTTAAATTCATTTTGATTTTTTTACCAACCGAATGTCTTTTTATGACATACTAACCCTACTTAAGTGGTCATAAAAATATCTCACATATTTTGAAAAATCATCTGAAACTGACGATTTTGAAAGTTATTATCCACGTTTTTCGATCTGTTTTGGTCCCGAATTTAAATGTCTCGAAATTCGCACAGAAACTTCTCCATACAATTTAAAAATGTTCGAAAGTAACAGAAGGTGCGCACTCTTTGAAATAAATACATTTAGAAGTCATTCGACTATCTTTCAAGAGACGTTGAATTAGAGTGAAATATTCGATAAATATTCACGAATTTAAATTCTTTTGGATTTTTTTATCAACTGAATGTCTTTTTATGGCATACTAACCCTACTAAAGTGATGGTCAAAATATCTCACATATTTTGAAAAATCATCTGAAACTGGCGATTTTGAAGTTTTTTTTTTTTGATGAAGGGTAAGTATATTAATAAAGAATGTGTATCGTTACAAACGTAACCCAATGACTACATCAATTTATGTAGCCATCTAGCATCCTTATGCCTAATTGGATATTTCAACCTACACCTTATTCTATTTCTAACATCATTGATAATGAGTTGAGCCGTAACCTGTGGTAAAGAGACAACACCTTCTAATCTACACACATTCCGACGTCTCCAAATGTGATAAATCGAAGCGTTGACCAAAGCACGTAAGATATTACATTGGAGTTTCGAGCCCCTCAGTTTCGTTGCCCATATTAATCCATCTGTACTTGGTAACCTTTTCATGATCCACTCTCCCAAGTGAAGCAACACCTTCCTACTTCAATCACAACCGAAAAACAAATGATCAATGTTCTCCGGATGGGCCTCGCACAAGAAGCACGAG
Source organism: Agrostemma githago (assembly GCA_958450325.1). Classification (NCBI taxonomy): domain Eukaryota; kingdom Viridiplantae; phylum Streptophyta; class Magnoliopsida; order Caryophyllales; family Caryophyllaceae; genus Agrostemma; species Agrostemma githago. The sequence continues at coordinate 71,866,221 of OY288249.1, forward strand.
TCCGAAGTAGCGACCCCATATCTCATGAGCTTCACTCTCATGTTCAAAGCCCCTCGATACACAAGCCAGGCAATGAAGCTATGCTTAGGATCACTCCAATTACTCCACACAAGTCTCCACCACGAAACCACCGGTCTATGCCCCCTCAGTTCCTCGTACGCCCTAGATATCGAATATCGTGCCTCCGAGCCATGCCATTTTCCATTCGCGAACATGTGCTTTATCTTCTCTTTTGCCTGACATATCTTCCTCCACGTCCATGTGACATCAGCTTGAGGCTGATAGTCAGTCCAGGACGAACCTTTCAGATACACACTATTCACCCATCTAACCCATAACCGGTCCGGTTGGTCAAAGACCCAAGATGCCAATTTCGCCACCGCCGCCTCATTCCAAGTCGTCAACTCTCTCACCCCCAGCCCTCCTTCGAATTTCGGACAACAAAGTTTCTCCCAACTCACAAGAGCCCGGGTTGAGCCCTCCACACCACCCTCCCAAAGGAAATTCCGGCACAGAGAACCAATTCGAGCCATAATAAAATTCGGGATAATGAAAACCATGGCCCAGTAATTGTGAAGCTGGGACAACACCGACTGAACCAAAGTCAATCTACCCGCATAGGACAACTTACGCGCCCCAATACTCGTCACTCTCGCCACGATTCGGGCCAGTAACGTCTCGCAGTCAACCTTGCCTAATTTGGTACTCTGGATCGGCAATCCGAGGTAACGAAATGGCAAAGTGCCTTCCACATAACCCGAAAAATGAAGTATAGCGGCTTTCCTATCCTCATCGACCCCAGCAAAGTAGGCATGGGATTTACCCACACCAATACTCAACCCGGATGCTCTACTAAAAGTGGCAAAAGCTCGCCACAAGATCTCCATCGACTGAGACGTCCCTTTACAAAAAAGGAGTAAATCATCAGCAAAGAGTAAATGGCTGAGTTTCATCGCTCCACATTTCGGGTGGAACCTAAAGTCCTTCTCCTCCGTCACAAAGTTCATAAGCCGAGTAAAGTACCCCATACAAATCGTAAACAACAGCAGAGACATCGGATCACCTTGCCTTAAACCCCTTTTCCCCTTAAAGAATCCAAAATTATCCCATTCACACATAATGAATAAGAAACATTTTGAACACACTCCATGATTAATTTCCTAAAATGTTCCGGAAACTTCAAGGCTCTCAACATTTGATCAACAAAACTCCATTCGACACTGTCATACGCCTTGTGGATATCAACCTTAAAAAGGCACCGGGGCGATATTCGTCCTCTCTTATACATACGTACAAGGTCCTGACAGATAAGAACATTCTCCACTATACTCCGCCCCTCAATAAATCCTCCCTGGTTAGGGCTGATTAATTGAGGCAAAACCCGTGCCAGTCGCCCACAAATGATCTTAGCAATACATTTATAAATGACATTGCAACAAGCAATAGGGCGAAAATCTTTCATCGATTGAGGCCGATTCACTTTAGGAATTAATACAATATTTGCACAATTCAGTTGCTTAAGTAATTTACCTGAGAAGAAGAAGTCCTGAATAGCTGCTGTGAAGTCAGCTCCAATAACGTCCCAAGCATCGATGAAAAACTGACTCGAATAGCCATCCGGACCCGGCGCTTTATCACGAGGGATACTATGTAAAGCAGCTTTAATCTCATCAGCGGACACAACCTCCTCGAGAATCGCAAAATGTTCCGTGGAACAGGTTTTGCCCCGATGAATAATGTTGACGTTAACTGGCTCTACCTCGCGAGAATCACCTAGCAGGGACCCATAATACCTCAAGAAAGCATCTTGAATAGCATCGTTGGACCCGCAAACAATACCGTCCGCATCCACTAAGCTGACAACCTGGTTTCTCGATCTACGGGCACGAAGAAGGCCATGGAAGTAGGCCGAGTTAACATCCCCTTCCCGAACCCATTTTTGTTTAGCTTTCTGCGACCAGAAGTCCGCTCTCGCAGCTTGTAACACCCGAACTTTGTCATTCAGCACCGCCTCCGCATTCAATGCGTCAGCGCTGCAATCAGACCGCAAGCTCACCTGTAACTGCTCCAATTTAATTTCTGCTTGGGCGCATCTACTCTCGATGTCCGAGAAACATGAATTGTTCAGCTTCTTCAGCGGTCGCTTCAAATTTTTCAGCTTCGACACAAGCTGAAACATTCTCGAACCCCAGATCTGCTCGCCCCAAACACGCGAAACACATCTCACAAAATCAGGTGCTCTACTCCACATATTCATGTACTTGAAACATCGGTTTTTCCTCGTAGGAGGTTTTTCGAGCTGTACTATGCACGGACAATGGTCAAAAGTCCCCTCAGGCATAAAATTCGCGAAACCATCCGGAAAAAGGCCCATCATCCCGACATTGACCATACATCTATCAATGCGACTATAAACCCTCGTGGCCGCTACCTTGTGTTTGTTATTCCAGGTGAACCACGACCCACAAGCCTTTAGGTCACTCACATCACAATTCTCTATACACTCACGAAATGGACTCATTTCAACGTTTATTATCAACGTTTTTCGGTCTATTTTGGCCCGAATTTAAATGTCTCGAATTTTGCAACAAAACTTCTCCATACAATGAACAAATGTTCGAAAGTAACAGAAGGCGTGTACTCTTTGAAATAAACACATTTAGAAATCATTCGACTATCTTTCGAGTGACGTTGAGTTAGAGCAAAATTTTCGATAAATATGCACGAATCTTAATTCTTTTGGATTTTTTACAAACCAAATGTCTTTTTATGGCTTACTAACCCTATTTAAGTGGTCGGCAAAATATCTCACATATTTTGAAAAAACACCTGAAACTGGCGATTTTGAAGGTTATTATCCACGTTTTTCGGTCTGTTTTGTCCCGAATTTAAATGTCTCGAAATTCGCACAAAAACTTCTCCATACAATGTAATAATGTTCGGAAGTAAAAGAAGGTGTGTACTCTTTGAAATAAACATATTTAGAAGTTATTTGACTATCTTTCGAGTGACGTTGAATTAGAGCGAAATATTCGATAAATATGCACGAATCTAAATTCTTTTGAATTTTTTACCAAACGAATGGATTTTTATGGCATACTAACCCTACTCAAGTGGTAAGCAAAATATCTCACATATATTGAAAAATCATCTGAAACTGGCAATTTTGAAGGTTATTATCCACGTTTTTTAGTCTATTTTGTCCCGAATTTAAATGTCTTGAAATTCGCACATAAACTTCTCCATATAATGTATACATGTCCGAGAGTAACAGATGATGCGTACTCTTAGAAATAAACACATTAATAAGTCATTCGACTATCTTTCAAGTTGCCAAAATCAGATGGTGTATTCCTTGCGTCTAATAATGCGTCCTAGATTTTCAGGACCAGCGGAGGAGAACCAAGAGCATCAGAGAGTGATAATCTCTTGTCAACTAAAATTCAAAAACTCAAAAAAAAATGAACGTGTATTCGTTAGTTGAGACTTGAAACTGAAATTGAACGTGTCTGGTAGATTTTTCGGACGACTCAAGTCCGAGTATATATATAGATATATGCTCAAAGCCTGATATATTCGGATACATTAGCAAGTAGTACTAGTTTACAAGCAGTAGATCCAAAAAAACTTTGCATCTTCTACAAATTCTGACACTTTCCTCAAAACCTAATTTCTCCCTATCTGACAGCAATTGCATTTGGCAGGGGAGGTCTCATATAGAACACAGCCCCTCAATGTCGAACCTGAAAAAAAAACTACTCCGTACATAGTACAAAACAAACTTAAATCCGGGCAGCAAGTATTTCGTTCCAGGTATCCGGGATTCCAGGCAGGCACCAATGTAGACAGTCTTGTATCCCTGAAGATGCCTTGATGCTGTACCGTGATATATGTCCCTCGTCTCTTAGCTGAGAAAGGGCCGTTATATCCAACAAGTTTACCCGAGTACCCCTGACAGCACCCGCAATCACCTGATCACTTGACTCATTTTGATTCACTTCACTTCCTCGAGCCATAGGAGTCGTGTTCTCACAACTACCACCTGTATTCCATTCCCCGTTGAAAAAATGTCGAGGCGAGATTGTCCTGAAGAAGGCTTTTAGTCGAGGGTGAGACGGGAGCTGTGAATCAACCCATCTGGCTGTACTGTGTATTGTAAAGTTCTTGGCATTCCCGATCATGGCTAGCTTTCGATCTTGGTTAGGCTTCCCGTCAACATACATCACCCAGCGATTAGCATTGACCTTTCCTCTATTCCAATGGTGACCCGTATTGAGAATCAGCACGTCAAAACGGCTGAGGAAATGGTTTAGGAAAGCCGGGGGACGGTCCAAATGCATGGCTACTTGGGAATGAGGATCGTGGGGATTCAGAGGCACGAGGTCACACAGACATGATGACCAATAGTAAAGGATTGTGGTGTTTGTTTCTGGAAACCGAAAGGCCCATCCATCGGGTCTGGCAGCACCAGTTGGGGGGATTAACCCGTATTCAGATCCCACGTCTTGAACATCTATGTCTTCGCCACCGGTTGCCATACACATGAGAGACTGGAATTGCTGCCTTCCCAAAGAATCTCCCACAAAAGCAATGGTTTTATCTTGCATTCTAGCAAAACATAAATCACATTCAAACAGTCAGCGATTCTATATTTAGTACATCTGTATTAGTGAGCGATTCTATATTATTCTTGATCGTTTCATAACTTATGGTACCTTTTCTGCTTAACTTTGTGAGAAGATCTCACAATAAACTCAGTGAAAGACCGTCTCTAAGGAAACTTATAAGCAAGAGAAGTACCAATGAGAAAAGAAAGAGTGGATAAAGTTGGTAAAATCCTCACCTTTCTAAAAATGTTGATCGGTCAAACTCTGGCATGTCACAGTCTTTAGGTTGCCATCGATAAGCTTCAAACCCAAAATCTGGGCGTTGTGTTAGTCTACAAGCCCACATCTCCGACAACCACTTCTTACATTTTGAACCAGAATACAGCGGTCGCTTATTGTCCACAACCCATCTACCCTTTGCATAATCGCAAACTGCCACGATAAATGAAGAAAATTTTAACAGCAAAGTGGGATTACTTTATAATGAAAGCAAAAACAGGCCTCAAGACAGGTTAATAAGACCAATAATCTCATATGGAGTAGTAACTTGAATGTCCGAAATAAGGATGTGGTATACTAACTTATGATCTAAGAAGCGTGCCACATGTGAAAACCTTCTTGTATGTGAAAAGAGTAACTACCTTTCTTCTCAGAGGATGCTGAATTAGTACCATCTTCTACTGTCTCAGAAACGTCATCTTCCACAGGTTCTGTATTCACGACACTAGATGCATGTGCTTGTGATTTATCTTCTACTTCTGCATTCTCACCACTGGTTGTATCGTTATCTTGCTTATCTTCAGTTTCTACTAATTTTCCAGCATTGTTTTCACTTGGGTCTGTTCTATCACCTGCTTCTTCGGATAAATGTGTGGATTCTTGCAAAGGCCGGCCTTCTGGTTTGATCGTTTCTTCAGAAATGCGATAACCTAGTTGAATAACATCTGAGAAACACACATTTTGTACAAATTATAAGAGAAAATCGACTGATAACTCGGGAAGCCCAAAACAATATGCTCTTGGGAAACAAAGACAAGATGGAGATATGAAGGGGAGCACAAACCTGAAGTAGGCAGAATAAACTGATTTTGGGATGAAAATAATGTAGTAGTAAGGGGTTTCTTCTCATACGACCAAAGAAATATGGTCATACATATAACCGCCAGTATAGTAAACGAGAAATGCTTTCCTCTGGCTCTGTACACACTCCCGCCCTTCATTTATGCAGTGCAACGAGATGACTAGCTTTTCTCACCACATTTCGTGCAGCACGTTCACTAACTTGCTCCACCCAATACTGCACAAGAGCAGATGACCAAACAACATGAGAACACTGTTCATTTCATGACAGAAAACAAAAGTCGGTTGAGTGAAACAGACGAAAGCCAAATATGCGCGTAAGGTATCCAACTAATATTAGGTGTCTTGGCTAAAGAACCACACAAAAGGAGAAGAGGAGAAAGTTGGATGATTTCCCGTCATCTAAGGCCTGAAAAATGACCAGTCTTCCATTATCACTTCCTTACACCAAGACCACCTCAACAGATCTACCAGTCAAGATACTAAGACTATTCACCTCATACCAAACATCTATGTCGATATCCCGAATAATTTAGGTCAACACTAATGATAATTCTATTCAACATTGACCTTGAAAGCTTCTATGTTCTAAGTCTTCTAACACGTAAAATAGCGTCCAAAACCACAGTATAATACTCCGTACTAACTACTAATAGTAGTTAACATTCCATTTTTGGTTTTATGTTGCATGTCACGCTTCATTGCAGGATAAAAACGTGCAAGTAATTCACAAAATAGTCGAGTCCAACAGTCGACAGTTCGACACCATGTCTCGTGTAACTCTTGCAGCAGAGACATAGTAACATAGCTTCAAAAAGGCAAGTAAAGACACTAAACCCTCCTCCATAATTGAACCCTACCAGCAAAACTGGTACCAATTTGGACATATAACCAACAATTTGGTCATATAACAACATATATCATAATATAATTGAAGTAATGAAGAGAGTCAACATCATAGAGGCAAACCCTAACCCAAAAAACATTACATGTTTGATGTTTCCTTTCAATATCAAAGCCTAATTCTAGGACATCATAGTCCACATATTAATTACTAAAATAAGGTGGGATGCCATAATCAACAAGTAGGCATGACCATCACCCAAATAATACTTTTCCCCGTCTCGTTTCTGTCATTTGTTTACCTTTTATATTATCGGTGATGACTACTTTAATCATGACGGAGACAGAAGAAGTAAATCATCCCATTGTTTGATGGGTGACCAATTCAACCATGGAATTGACAGGAATCAAAATATCAACCAAATCAATTTTCAATTACTGAATTACACCACCCTCAGATTACAGTAAAATTTATATAAAAAAACAGTTATAAAATGAGAAAATGGCAAAGTAAATCTCAGAAATTTTGCACCTTTAAAAAAAGTAGAAACAAATAAATAATACTAATAGTATGAACATATTATGATTATATATCTAAAATAGAAATTTAGGATCCAAACCATATATGATCTCAATAAATAATAACCAATTAAATCAAAATTAAATAAAGACATTATTTTCCAAATAAAATCAAGAACTATTACCAAATTGATCTATGAATCTCATTGATCATCAATTGTTCAAACCCAAAACCCAGATAAAAAAAATTAACAAAATGCATGAATTAGTGGTAAAAAGAAGAAAACTTTCACCTGAAATGTGGGCTGTTCTTCCCCTTTTTCTGGGTGGAAAAGCAGATTATTAAATAAAAATGAAAATAAAAGTAAAAAAAATGAAAATCTGATTATTCCTTGATTTGGGTATTACTACAATGTTAGATGGAGAATACCCAGTTTAGAGAGAGAAATTGAGAGATTTGAGGAGCAGAAAGATGGTGTTTTTGAAGATGAGCCTTTGCTTTATTTAACAACAGTAAGTACAACCCCAGGTTATACAAGAATATTATATATTCCGTACTTTCTCTATTATAATTACCCCGTACTTGCCTCGTTAATCAATTTATATGAAAATATTTTATTGAAACGAGATAAATCGACGTAATATGGAGTAGAGAGTAATAAATAATGGGGTAAACGGTGATATAAATTATTATGTAATTATAGGATAGGTCGATTGACATATATAGCTCTGTTACTTAATAGAAGTAATTACGATTAACGTAAAAGAGTATACAAATATAAAGAGGGTACGTTTGTTATAAAAACAGGTACGGTACAAAACAAAGTTGTCATTAAAGTTACGAATATGGCATAGAGTGGACTGAAGAGTGTTCTCTCAATAAGTTATTGAGAGACCTTATCTTCCAAGATTTTGTGATTCTATATTACATGAAATTGTCAAAAATATTATTCCCTTTTATGTTTCTTTCTGTTTCAATCATATATTCCTCACAAAATTTTATAAAATAGAAAGAAACATAAAAAACGGAGGAAATATTAAAAAATCGTCTCTTTTATACTGTACTCCCTCTATTTCAACGAATCGTATACGTTTACTTTTTGCACATGGATTTAGGTGGTGTTGGAAAAAAGACTTTTAGGATCAAAATGACTCATTTACCCTTTAAATAATTGAACGAATTTTGGTGAAGATTTTAAAGGAAGGTAGTGTAGTTCGTTAGAAAATAATTTTGTAGACAATAGTGAAAATATATGTAAATGAATGAAACAGATCAAAAGAAAATAGGTATACAATTCAATGAGTAGTTTTTGTGATATTAGAAACGGTGATGTAATAATGAAAAACGTATACGATTGTGGAGTATGGTATGGTATGTGTATAAGACGTGAAAACGTGAATAGTGGAGTTTATGATGTGATGTGATAGTAATTTTAATGAAGGTACGGTACGGAGTACTAACTCTAATTACGTTCCTACTTGCTACACTTACCATTTTGGCACTTTGTTAATGCAATTATACCATTTTCTATTCTACCCAATTATTCCTTTTTTCATTATTCTCCTGTGAGACTGTCTATATGAAAATTTGTGTTTTACTTATCCAATGGTAATATACTTCATTTCGTCTTTTATGATATTCTCATTTGATCAAGGAGTATTTTATACTGTCCAAAGTAAATACTTCTTACGATTTTTATTTATCTTTTCATTTGATTTTTGGAAGAAAAATAAGGGGTAGGAATGTGTGACTCAAAAAGAGGAAGCATGAGAGAAAAATGTAGGGGTAATTCTAGACCACATGTTGATGGTCCAAAATCGAAATAGAGAAAAAATAATGTTTCAGTCCAATAAGAAAATAGAGAAGACAAATAAAAATCGGAGGGAGTACTACATATGCAATAGAAAGATCTTAAAATGTTGAAAGAGATAATAATAAAAATAGAAAGAAAAACATTAAAAACAGAAACATACTACGAGTAGTTTTTTCAAAAATACTCGGAATTTCTAACAAAAAAATTAAATATTTATTAAAGTACAAAATTAGTTTAAATGGAAGGGAAAACTCTACGAAATCATGATGTATTTCATAAAATAGAAAAAATTCATCATGATGTATTTCATAAAAAATACTCGTATATACTCCGTACTTGGTAAGATTTTCGTTCCTTCATCACCACATGTTAACCTTTAATTTTATGATAATAATAAACATGTTAGAAAAATCGATACAGAATTTAACTATACCTTTTATGATAAATTAAGAAAGTACAAAATATTATACATGTATGAAACGCATCAAGAAATTAATATCACAAAATCATATCCCTCTAAGTGTTCAAAAGTTTTCTTAGCTTTTTCATATTTATACGAGAACTACTAAAATGATGATATATACTTCGTATTAGAAATATCAATGATTTTTTATTTTATTTTTGCATTTATTTGCACTTTATTAACAACATAGTTAATATACCAGACCACGAGATGCAAAAACATTAATACTCTGTATTTACTCCATAGTCCACAACTCCATACTATGTACTTCGTATAGATATTTCTAATATATTTTGATATTTTCATGTTAAAAAAATTGTAAAATCATTCAAAATTTGACAAAATTATACTAAAAGTAGTTTCATTTAAATACAATTATTGGCTTATAGGTCAATTTTTGTTTTCTTAATTCTCATAAACTTAATATAAAATACAACCGTCTTATTTTTTATGTTATAATTTTATTTGTATACATATATACTCCGTATATATAATTTGATAGGACACTTGTTAAAAATGGAGAGTTACGTTTGGTGTTTCCGTGTTGGTCGTTGGGATTATGATGGTAGTCACGTTCAAATCCTAAAGCCTAAAGCCTAAAGGTGTGTGTTTATGATTGGCGGCAGACGACATTGTGCTACAAAATCATGCTATCAACTCTTAACTTTGTAATCATACTTTGTTTGGACTATAATCTTCCACTACGAATTAGAATCCCGGTTAATAATTTACATTTTTCTTTTATGATATATTTGTCAATATTTTATCAAATATTGAGTAATTAGCATATTATACATGATAATTTATTTTCTAGAGTTAGAGAATTTTCTAGATGCACGGTTAAAAAGTAAGATGATTAGATTTAGGGTGTTACTTTATGTTTCACTGAGGGTATATAAACGTAAAATAATGTGCAAAAAACATTGTATTGGGTAAAAATTGTACATAGAAGATTACGGGCTCGTTTGGTTCACCATAGGAAGATGGAGTTACCGAGAACTTAAATTCACGTGAATTTGTATTTCATGGGTATTACAAAAATATTGTTTGGTTGCCACGTGAGAAATAACTTCATGCGGGAAGTTCTACACACCGGGCTCTTGGTGAGTAACAAAACAGCATCCCAATTTCTTAATTTCCTATAATTTAAGAGGGCAACCAAACGACTCCTACATATATTTATATCGATTGAAAATTTAAATCTACTCTTGTTTCCATAAAATGTTGAGAAAGAGGTTCAACTCATGTGATTAGAGTTTCCTCACCCTAGTCAAGAAGTCGGGGTTCAAAACACGTTGATTTCTCCGATTGATTTATCGATTTTTTTAACATATATCATTTACTATATATATATATATATATATATATATATATATATATATATATATATATATATATAGTAACTTACTCCGTACTAATGAGTAGTATAATTGTGATGGTGTTTTGCACTATCTTCTTGACGTCGTCTTGAATGGGGAATTAGGTCCATACGTACAATACCTTCCGTGGGTGGCGAAAATTAAATTTGGTACATATCATGATCCAAGCCAAGGGTTGGTTTGGTTTAAGGGAAGCCGTACCAACCAAGTCGGAATTTGATAGCTCAATGTCAAAGTAAACCCTCACATTCACATGCGGGTCACCCTCATTTATGATATGCCGAGGAAAATGTTATGTAGAAACTTCCAACATCTATAATGTGGTGGTCACTCAAGACTTCAGGAGTAGTTTGTGGACTGACCGACTCAATGGTAATCCATTAGGTTTTAGGAACCGGGACTAAAGTAGGTGAAAAATATTAATTATATAAAATTAGTAAAAGTTGTACATTGGTGGGGTAATTAAGATAATTAAGGTTGATCTTGAGGTTGTGGGGTCGATTTCCCATATTGCTTAGGCCTCCATATTGAAGTTGGAACAGGACCACCGAATTTTATTGGCCGGCCTAGATGAGATTTCTTCAAAGTTATTTGGAATAAATGAAACAAAATCCGATATAGGTCTCTTACTAACTTACTGATAAGTCTCTCACTAGATATACATACAGTAAATAAATAAAATGATCAATTAAGCAATAGTAACTCATTTGATAAGTGTATAAGATAATTAATGCATACATACGAAGTATATATTATCAACCACGTATATCATCGATTCATCGTCATCCTCCATTAAATAAGAAAATAATTTCGAGTTATATAACGAAAGTTGAAGTACGAGTGACACACTAATAAACACGTCTTGGCAGATATAAAAGGATAATAAATGACGACTATGCACTATATGATTCGGGAATATTATTGGTAATTAAAGCAGATAAAATAATAGGGAGAATTTTTTTGGAAGAATAATAAATAAAATAAAATTTCAAACTGGACTTTTCACAATTTACCAATGACCCACGGAGTCAATTTGCTCATGGTAATTATTTTGAATAGAAGTGGGTGAAAAGGGTAAAGAAAATGGTTGTTGGTCAGCTGCAGAAAACGATTGTGGTTGCGGTAATAATAACGTGTTAGGTGAAGAATATACACTATTTGCATAAGGTGACAATCCTTGCTCAACTTGGTGTTGAAACTGATCTTGTTGCATCAACCGTTGTTGTTGGTGTTGTGGGACTTGTACTTGATCCGACCTTTGATGTTTTGGAACGTTCAGTTTCTCACCTTCAATATCCCGGTACTTGTTCAGGTACACTTTGAGAGGGTTCACGTAATCCTCGAACCCTAACGTGGTGATCGCCCAGATAATGTCGTCTCCGTTGATCGTCTTCCTTTTCTCTCTTTGACACTTATCGGACGCTTCTCCTGTCACGAAACTGATGAATTCAGACACGCATTCCTGGACAGTTTCTTTTGCGTCCTTAGAGATCTTACCGTTTCCTGGGATCACCTTCTTCATTATTCGGCCTACGTTTGCTATGGGAAGAAATTGGTCTTGTTCTTTAGTCGAGGTAGTAATTGTGTTGTTTTTGTTCTTAGAACACGGGCTCTCGGAACTTCCTTGATTGTTATTATTATTATTATTATTACTATTAGTTACATGGCTTTCGTTATCCATGTCGTTTTTGGTACGAATGGAGGAGATTTGTTTAGAGGTTAATTAAGGCGGAGAAAATCCCATATTTATTTGTGGGTTGTAATCAAAAGGCATAATTTGCTAAAAAGTAGGCAAGTGAAGTGGAAATGCATTGGTTAATCTTCACCCTCGGACTCGCTCTCTTCCAGTTAATTAATTTAACTTTGTACGGAATAACAGATTTACTGTACTTGGTAATCAACAATACTCCGTGCAGTAAAACAAGGACACATTTTTTAACGCTCTACTTTGAAAGTTTTACTTGTACGTTTCTGTTGAAGACCATGTTGTTGTCAAACAAAGTACTCCTTATTGCACTAGCTTAGATTTCCAAGTTAGTCTCCCGAGTTATTCGTCTGTTTGTTATAATGGGTCGAATATTACTCATATATGTAGAAAATATAATACTTCATCCATTTTTAATATATATCTTCCCATGGACTTTGGGCACAAGATTTTTTGTATTAAATATAAAATGATAAATTTAAGAAATATTGGGGGTAGAACGGTAAGTGGGTAAATAGGAAAGAATAAAGTTGTAAATAGTAATAGTAGTATGGTAAAAATTATAGACCAAAATGGAAAGAAATGAAATGAGAAGATAAAAAAAAGTGAACAAAAAAGGAAATTGGGAAATAAAAAAATGAAGTACATTATTTTCGTATTATTTTGTCATTTCTATGTAAACATATCGTCTTTGACACGTTATAGAGAAATGGCGGATAACTCCGTCACAAACAGCAAGAATTTATGCTTACAATATTGGAGTATGAGTCTAGGGCAAATAAAAACTAGACAGTGATTTCGTATTTCATACTCTTCCCTTTATTCAAATCCAAAATGTATATTCGTTTTTATTTGTCAAGATTATGTTTTACACCATCAATATCTTTCATTTTACATTAGCAAAAGTTATAAAGAATTTTGTTATTCTTATTGTACCTAAAAGACTAAAACAAAATCTCACATGACTATATTTTCTCATATAAATCATCGAGAATATTGAATACTATCTTCAGTTGTGAATGACGTCCAAAAAGAAAATAAATCCTTTGCATTTGAACGGATGAAGTACTATTCATATTTGGCCCATGTTTGAGTGTTGGGCTTCATTTTGCACTGGACTTGTTTTCTTGGCATGGGTCTTGTGCAATTGTACTTGCCATTTGCTTATCTTATCATGGGTTGGGCCTAGTCCTTTGCTGAGTTGGTTTTTAACCCCTTTGTTTCCGGGCAAATGGTTTATCCAATAAGACCGGTCCATCAACTGAAAGGCCAAACATTTATTTTAATAATTTCTCGTTTAAGTTGATAATCTCTACTTTTATATTGGATTACTCTCTTGACCAAAAAAAAATATTGGGTTGCTCTCTGTTGGGTTCATCATACTATAAGACGGTCCTATAAAAGAATTATTTTGGTTACTGTGATGCAGTTTGTTATGTGAGTTTTAACAATTACCTATCTGTTTGGTAATTGTATTTAGTTATTCCTCTTTTTTTTATTTACTATTAAAATTTTGTTTTGGTGGAATAATATTTTGTAAAGAACCGACTTTATTTTAAGTATATGGAAACTCTTAACGACGAGTTTTTTACAACGAAGGTGACAAAAATAGTAGCGGCAACTACAGGTGATTAGGACCGAGGATCCTGATTTGGCGACAATGAAGGAAAGGGTTCACTCGACCATCTTGCTATAACTAACTCTTGTTTTCGATTTACAAAGAATTTTTACGGACTACCTATCTGAGAACATGAGAATAGAGTTACAGACTTACAGTCAACTAGACAGTAAACCGAGAATCTTTCACATACAACTCTATAGTATCCAACTACGTCTTGCTGGTTCTTCTACTTGCGGAAGTCATAGACACTCTATTATAGTGATTCTATCAGTTACATTCTCATGACACTTAATAATAGTCGATGATCCGTGACTAATGCACTAAACAAGTCTATTTCAAAACACAAGTACTATATTTTTGTGGCGCTTTGTGGATAACCAATAATAAAGAGGGGATTTGGTCACAATGTCCCTATATTTGAAGTAAGGAATTGACGTCCTCTAGTTTTGAGCAATAAGACGTAGAAGTGTAGGACCAACAAATTAAATGGCGAGAGTGAGTATCTTAAAAGATATGGGTGTCTTGGCTCATATTTGTCCTCTTCCTCGTCCTTTTTATCATAAGTTTCTTTGGATAAAGGGATCATTTTCTAGTCTATAATTGGTTCTCACTATTTCTTTTGTCTCCTCCTACTACTTTTCAATTTTTATTGACTTTATTTACCGACAATACTTTATAGTTAGTGTACAAAAATACTGTACAACATTATGATACGAACGAACAATCACGAGATTCTTACTGACTGATCATTTCAGAGAATCGGTGTACAATGATGATGAAACGTCCTGGTGGAGAATCGGGGGTAACGCATCTAAAACCTAATCAGTATCCCTGTATCTGTAGCAATTGGGCGTAGGATTTCTTATTTTGCTTCAAAGGTCTCTGTCTATGGTTTCTGTTTAAGATTTGATCAGAGTATTATATAAATTCTCCTACCTTACCCTCGTAATTACAATATGTTTCCTCTAAATTGATGTCTTTCAATTTTCCGTGTACACTCACGAGTTACAAGTGGAGGTGACTTTCATGTCAATCATGTCAGGTTTAAATTAAATCATACATATGGTATTTGGGTCATATGGGTCAATACTTTTCGGGTGGATCACGACACTACTTAATTATCAGGTCGATCAAGTCAGGTTTGAGTCTGGGTCGTCCTTGATTATCAAGTTGTATCATGTTGGGTCAGATTTAATGTGTTATTATTTCAGGTAGTTCTGAGGGATTGAGTTTTGAACAGGTCGAGTCAGCTCAATTCCGAGCTCTAGGGACTCCTGTGATATATACACACCAATATACGGAGTATTCAATCAATGTCGTTTCCTCAAATTACATTGCGTCTGCATCATGTGGGATATAAACAACACGTTATCATACATGCATGTGACATATATTTTCAACTAAAACTCATATTCAAAATAAAAAATGGACAAAATGAATTTTGGTATTCATCAAATAAGTGAACGAGACATAGATACATAAATAAAGTAACCGATCACGCACTAAACATAATTTTGTGAACCAGGTCTGTTCTAAAGTTACGAAACTTTCAACAAAACCCCGACCAATAATAAAAATAAAAGGTATTCTCCAACTAAGTTGCTTCCACATATAATGAGAAGCACATTTTTTTTTGACGGTCATATCCATC